>JAJLWO010000028.1:0-118948 GCA_030570775.1 Ogataea pignaliae | reverse complement strand
ATGACGACTCCTAGTGTGTGCTCTTTTAAATGGGCGGAACCACTTAAAATAGATTAAAAAAAAAAAAAAAAAAAAAAAAAAAAAACTTAAAATATAATCATTCATTCATTCATTCATTCAAATATAAGTTTGTTGGGTGTTTTTCAAATGGTAGCCAGAAGAATGACATTTACTTGAGCGAACGCTGAAGAGTGTTCAAGAGTGTTGAAGAGGCCTTTGGTGATAAGTTATTTCAATTACGATATAACCTCCTCGAGGTTTTCCCAGTAGCAATAATTTCAAGCTTTTGAAGTTACAATTTTGCAGAACACAACTTGTTCAAAACTAGCACAATTATGTGCCAATTCACATCAAAACTGTAATAGAGTTTACTATTAGGGTAATCTTACCCTTTTCTTATGCAGATCTTCCTTTCGTCCTTTTTCTCTTCTACGGACTAGCCCCTCCCGGGACTAGCCCTTTCGTCTTCTATATATATAGACCTTTCCCTCCTTTTTCCTAGGATCTTGACTTACGTCTATATCTTAGTTTTTTACTGGAAAGATCAAGCAACATTTTGTAATATAGGGATAACTTATAGTACACCAAAATTATTACAAAAACTTGCTTTGAACAGATTGACAGAAGAGTAGATGTGTCTTCCTCAACAGTATCGATTGCTATGTGTCGCATGTTGGCCTTACCTAGTCGGATTTCCTCAGTTGCAGTACTTAACTTTAAAGTCATGCAATACCTTGACACAACAACGGTGGGGCATGCAATGATGGCGAGCATCTTTTGACCCGAGAGGAACGCTTTGCCGGATGTTTTCAAGCCAACACAATAAGGCCTTATGAGAGGAATCAAACCATGTTAAATTTTCATATAGCCTGAATCTTGGAGTTTATGATGATAGAAACTAAGTTGTTGGGAAGGGCCACCATGTAAAATAGAAATACCTATATCTATCTATATCTGTCCGAGTAATGTCAAGAACACCATCTTGAAGTGCTATTGCTTATAAGCTTTACTTTTCTGTTCTTTTTCATATGTTCAATTCTTTGACTTTTCAAGGAATATCCATTACTTCTCCAATTCTCTCATGATGGACTCAACGAGTGACATTCTGATAATCATCCTTACTTCTGTACACACAACTCACTGAAGGGTTGTCGGAACCGTTTGTCAAAATCATCGCAAAGCATTGCGGCTCTTATGTATTGATGTGAGTGCGGCACAGTGGCTAGAAGGCTCAATCTTGCATGCCCATTAACAACATTTCTGTCTGTATTAATTATGAGCACAGCCTTGAATACTTTTACTTTTCATTTTTCATTTTTCAAGGGGTATATGAGCATAACACAGCCGTGCCCCCTCTTTGTGCCCCGCTTTCTTGCCTCTCATAGAAATAAGGTTTGACTGGCTGTCCAAACAAGGGATAAACCCTGTCCGAGATCTAGAAGGAAACGACCAAGAAAGGAATTAATTTAAGCCGAGATCTCAGATCTCAGAACTCAGATCTGAGCTCTGTGCGCGCTACACCATGGCGAGCTATGCGGGAACAATACGCAAGCAGTATATCTGTTGTCAAGAGGAGGCAGTATCTCTTCCCCATTCCTCAAAACAAAAGGAAAGAGGGTTATCTTTGTTTCGGAATTTAAAGAATTCATGGACAGGCTCTATGTCGATTGTCTTACAAATAATGTTTTACCTAATGGTGCCTGAGCGCTCTACAGTAAGCTAACTACCAGAATACTCGAATAAGCAACAATAAGGGCTACAAAAGACTGCTTTGGAGCATCCAGCTATTGCCCTCTATTTTGCAGCATGATATTTTGCATATAAAATTCAAAAAAAAAACAGTCTGAACATCCAGTAAGGCTGCATAAAATGGTACTTTGGGGAGGCAATCCTAGATTTTTTCTGGTATAGGCTCGATGGCAATATCTTGCCGATTGTTTTCTTTGTTTTACTGTTTATCGATGCTACTCTAATATTAAAGTGTTTCTTCCTTCCATCACATCCAGCCTATCAATCAACTATGTCAATACAATTCTAGAGTAATGATTACCTCAAAACTGCTGAATCGGACCAAATGCAAACAATCGTTAAGGATTAATCGAATGAAGCATGACTGGATTAGCTAGAGTGAAGACATTTACAAAATTTCAAATCATAAGCTATCAGTTTCTTTGTATATACACGCTCACGCTCAGAAGCATGAACACATTCAGTTTCTCTTACTACGATCAGCAACATCGGGAACCTCTTCGTACACGCTCAACAATCCAATGACTCTCTCATCAGGAACAAAGTCTCTGAACCACTCACTCTTCTTCTCCTTTCCAGTGTTGACCCACTTACGAGGCCAATCCTTCTCCTCAGCAGCTGCAGCATCCATATCTTCCACTTTGAAGTTTCTGTACTTCTTAGTCACTAATCCCCATAGCTTCTCATTGTACTCTGCCATCTGGTACCTCTTTGTATAAAATCTCACGAACCGTTCAGGCTGGTTCACGAACCCTGAGATGTTCCAATTCCTCAACACCAGCAATGGCTGGACGAAGAAATACGGAATCCCAGTCTCTGGATCACGCAAAGATTGAGGATTATTCAGATCAAATTCGGATGCCATTGGACTGGTAGCATACTCAGAAGCATGCACGTATGGCGCTGGAACCTTGAGTTTATTTTTCTTCTTCTGCTCTTCGGGATCCTCATCCTCATCAGGAGCTGCAAGTTGGTCAACTTCATCGTTTGGTTTCTTCTCGTTTGGTAATTCTTCGAGCTTTGGCGAAACATCGATGGGTTTAGGTGGTGGATACAACGGTCCTAGTAGACCCTCATGAATACCATTAATATATTCCTTGTACGCTCCTCTTCCTATACAGATGACACCACCTGCATCCCGTGGCTCCTCCCCTAGTGAGTCCTCCTTGATTATTGGGGTTGACCTCAACTCCTTGTTGAGAATATTGATACCAAGAACGTCAGATGGATGGTATAGATCTTTGAGTGGCTTTGTCTCTTCCAGTTCCTCTTCACGTGAGGTATCTAATTTTGGAGTTGGCATGGATATGGGTGTTATCCCAGGGAAATTTTTCACATCAATGTCGCTGGCAAGGTTGATTTCACTCTGATCCTTTTCAGCTGTAGCAAAAGGCTCCACCGCAAGTGGAGCTAAATCAGGGAGCCCCTGCCTTGCTCTACGTATCTTTCTAATCTCTTCAGCAACGGCGTACCTTATATCTCCTTGCCTTTCCTCAGTGAATATTTCAAAGTCGATGGCACTGGCATTTAAGACAGGCTTGACAAACTTCCTTAGGTACTTGAGACCTTCACTTAGGAAATCGTTTGGTGGTGGCACAACGTACACTCTTATTTTCCTCGGTAGTCGATCTGGTCTGAACTTCTCGTCACCATAAACTTTGGCTCTTTCCATGTACTTGGTCCTGATGAGCTTTTGCTGATACTTATCATAAGCAATACCTCCTCCAAATGTTGCAATGACGCCCCAAAAAATCATCCAGTTTCTCGATGGAAACTTGATACGTTTGATACCCATTGCCTGTAGTGCTGGATTGGTGAAACCTTTCGACTCCGGCTTTGGAGTGACGGTTGTTGACGTGGATGACGCTGGTTTGACATCTGGAGTAGATGACGCCGGGGTCGTTGCCGGCGTTGGTGCTTTACTATCACCAGATGGAGGCGGTGTTGATGTTACCATACTGACGATCTGATAGGCTCTATGATTTAAGTAGAACTATGAATAGGAGGGCATTGAACAAGGCGCTTTGTAGTGATGATGAGTACTTATCATATGTGCCGTTCCATCACAGAAATGGACGCTCACATTATACAGTTCATTGAAGATCACCACTGCCACTTAATTTTTCACTCGAGTGCGCCTTGAAATTTTTTGGCGGTGACGGAACGAACACCCCAAAAATTAACGGGACCGCTGACAGTTGTTTGTGCGGAAGAGGAGCAAGAGAAGGGAATATACAGATTTAGACCAGTGAATAATCATCAATTGGTTCTATATTTAATTCTATGTTTTGGTCCCCGGCCGGTGTGGTCTATTAAAAGCGGAAACTGTGAGATCAGCCATTTTAGTAGTGTAAGAAGTGTTGTAGTTCTAATAATGGGGAGCTCATACCAACATGACATATATATATATATAGATATGTGTACATTGAAAACATTAAGATGAAATAGCGATGATTGAAAAGAAAACATGAGGCAATGAGTCGACATGAAAAAGTCATGTGGGTGCCATTTGTAAAGGAAAAGAAAAGGTTGAGCTGTAGCAAACGGTAGCAAAAGACAGTTTAGAGTCATAGGTTTTACAACAACAAAGAATAATGCAGCCAAGTTCTATGATATTCATCATTCGTTACCCTTCAATGCCCTCATAACAGCAGGTCTTCTCATCATATGCTTGGTCCACTTATAAACCTCGGGAAACTCCGACTTCAAATCGATGCCTATTCTATCAACGACGTAGTTCCAAGTGACGAAGCACAAATCTGCAATGGTGACCCTATCACCAACAAGCCAAACGGGATACTCAAAGTATCTACTTTGGGACAAAGGAGTCAAGCCAGCCGAGTAAGAAGCTGCATTCTCAGCATCCAACTCCATGATTAACGCCTCTCTTCTCTCCGCTAGGGCCATCTCAAGAACTCCATACACTCTACGGACTTCATCAGTGTATCTGTCTATTGCCGATGCAACACGAGTGGAATGGAAGTACCTAAAGTGTAACGCTTGGCCTATCATTGGGGAATGTCCAGAGGTTTGGAAGAATAACCAACTCAGTATTTGGGACTGTTCGATAATATTATCCGAATATATCGAGCATGAACCTTGTTCTTTCAACTTTTTTTGTACTAGGTATAGTATGATTGCTCCTGATTCCCATATTGACACCTGCTGTTCTGGATTAGAATGGTCTATCAATGCTGGAACACGGCCGTTTGGATTTATTGCCAAAAATTCTGGGGTTCGTTGTTCACCCTTGTTGAAGTCGAGCATGATCGTGCTAAAGTTGAAGCCTAGTTCCGATAGAACAATTGCTATCTTGAAACCGTTCGGTGCTGACCTGTGCGATATTAGGGTGTATCCTTCCGCCTGTGGTACACTGTTTCTGAAGAATGCCTTGAGCCTTGCGACTGAGTCTGAGTTTATCGTTTGGTTTGTCTCCTGCTCATATTGATCCTGTATTGATTGGTGGTTGATTGGCTGTTGCTCATTTGTGATATGCACATTTCTAAGGCCTGCAGATAGGTTAGAGATTGGGACGTTATTTTGCATGGCTGTCTTTTGGTTAGGGTTGTAATGTTTCCAGCAATAGCAGCAAGTTTTGACGATGGATTTTTTCTCTTTTTCTTTTGCACTATGTGGAGGCGACGAATGAGACTCTGCTTGAATGGCTTTTTTTTGGAGCTTATATATACAACGATGAGACTAATTTCCGTAGGGGACCAAAGAGGTTGGCTTGTTGCTGGACAGTTTGCTGGATCAAGAGGTAGAAGACGGAGAATTCTATATAGAGGTAGATTGTTGAGATACGTCTACTATGTGGGTGTACAGTAGTAGTATACAGTGCATTCATTGTTCCTCCACTAATTGCCAATCTCACGCACGCAACATCAATTTTCCCGAGGAATCTTAACCCACCAGACGACTTACAAAGGTTATGGCATGACATGATATGATATGGCACCAAACATCCTCGGAGAATATAGTACGATAGAGCTCCAACTTGGCACATCCAAACTAAACCAAACTCCGGTGTTTTTCTAAGCTGTTCTTGGTGGAGTTGCTGTGTATATTACTACAGTTTTACCTCAACACAGTGGCTCTACCATCTCCCCCACAGTTTCCCCCTGCCCTGCGCTCTGCCCCGTCCTGCCCTACCCCGGCGTGTGGTGTCTCGCTGTTTGCCGCCAGTCTCTCAGCACGAAGGAGGTGCAGCGAGCACACACGCACGTGTACTTGTCAAATCTGGTCCACTGTACGAAGCAACCTTTGAACTAGCTGAGATTATCTAACGATCATTATTATATCACCTCCATGATTTCAACCGATCCGGATGGAACAGCCATTACTGCAAACAGGCCGGAGAGACACAGGAATACTTACTTGCTTGTATATGAATATGTATCAAAAGAAAGAGAAGGTGGATATAGAGAGTTAGATAAAAAGAGAAAGGCTAAAAACACACAGGGAGGGGAAACTAATGTACTAGAGAGGAGGGAGGAAAAAAGTATAAGTATAACGGACGACGCGGTATGTGCCATATCATACTCAACAGGCATGAAAACAAACAAACACAGAAAGTTCAAAGGTAAGGGAGAGAAATAGAGAATAGCTTAGAGGCAAAGCAAAAAAACTGACTTCACTTCTATCATCTTATTTTATATTTTATTTTACAAATCAATTGTAACCTTGGTTTCCGTTGAATCCCATGTAGTAACTGTTCTGATCAGCAGGATTCATGTATGGAGGCATACCGTACTGACCTGGTTGGCCTGGCTGACCAGAAGGACCAGGCTGATGTTGTTGTTGTTGTTGTTGCTGTTGAGGTGGACCACCATGATGTCCTTGAACCTGTGGTTGTCCAGGTGGAAGGTGGGATGCCGATCCTTGAGACTGTGATGATGGTTGTACTGGATCAGTGGCAGCTGAAGATTGCTGAACTGGAGGAGGAGGGGGAGGGACAGCTGCAGCGACTGAGTCTTCTTCCTCGTTGGATGGTTCCTCTGGTGCGTTAAGACAGGCCTGGATTAGGTTCTTACCTTCTGGTTTGGTCACCAACGGTTGTAACTTTGGCGTTGTGAATGTATAAACTAGACCTGTTTCGGAGACAACTAGGAGTAACACTTGGGTACCTGTCAAGACAGAAAGCTCATAGGCTTTCTTCATGATTCCGGCCTTTCTCTTTGAGAAGGTGATGTGTCTTCTTGATTTTTCTTGGATAAACCTAATTTCAATCTTACGCCTTTCTCTCTTGTTTGATGATTTTTCATCATCATCATCATCGTCAAGTTCTGGATTTTGCGCTTGCATGTTCAATTCTTGATCCTGTGCAGCTTGGGTTTCCTTATGATTTATGTCGGACACTAAAAGGGATGGAAAAGATGGGAGGTTTTGTTAGTAATAGGTTCTCAGCAATTATTATTTTCAAAGACGGTTTTTTTTCTTCTTTTTGCTTTATCACATTCTCTTTTGGACAACAGCTGATTGTTGTTTTAATAGAACTCGGTAAAATTAGGGTCTGGTATGGTGAGTGATCAACCAATCGTACCATACATTTGGAATTTTTCATCGGCCGATCTGGTATCTTTCTCCTCCCTGTGAGCATCAACAGGCACGCAGACAGGCACGGTCTGCAGCCACCAGGGCGACGACGACGACGGTGAGGATGTGGAGCCTTTCAGGTCAGGTCAGGTCAGGTCAGGCCAAAACCAAACGTTTTTGTTTAGTTGCCGTTGTTCAGAACCTCTAAAAGTTTGTCTGTTTGTTTGTTGCTGTTGTCAAAGTTGATAGTGATAGGATGTCTTGGAATACTATTACTCGTTATCTTGTTTGCCCTTTTAGGTCTATCAACTAATTTGCCTAATTTGTGTTATTTTGAACGAATGGGGAAGGTAAACGTGGAGGGGAGGGCTGTGGGCGGATGAAAAAAAAAATGAATAATTCTCCCGGTGGCCTGTGGCTGATTCCCCGTGGGAATGCACAGCTACCGGGGAAGGCATCCGGCTGCGTTTTGTAAAGTTGCTGAGGATGAAGAACTAACTGTAGTGGGTGGTGCGTGTTGTGTGGGCGTTGTTGATGTTTAGGATGGAGTAATTGATAGAGAATGTGTATATTAAAGTGACAAACGATGAAGTACTTACTGATTGTTGATGTATGATGTGAATTGGAGTTGCCTGAAGATCCTATATGGCGATTGAAGGTAAACACGTAATGTGGATGGTGATCTAAAGTGGTTATTACTCTTTTGAGAAGAGAAGATGATGTGTATCAAAGATGGTAAGGTGAGTGAGGGAAGGCCAGTTGAGAGAGAGATGGACCGATTGGGTTATGTGCAGAGAGAGAGAGAGAGACCAGAGAGAAACTGAGTCAAATGTTCAGCTTGGCTGCTGTTTTGGGTGTTTTGGTGGGTGAAAATTGGTTGCACTCTCAGTCTCAGTGGTGCGGGCTTTTTTCTTTTCAGCTTCTGCTACTACTACTACTACTACTACTACTGCCAACATAGACATACGGGTCATCAGCAACAACAGGTGCAAGAAAATGCTGTCCGTGCAGAGGTGTATTTATACCAAGTATGACAATCAGCCTTTTCATCCTCTCTCCCATTGGCAGAGGCCACGCCGGAGGCCAACGCAGTAAAGTTCCCCCCTCCCGCTGGGCCTGGGCCTGGGCATGGGTCTGGTACACCCGGCCGGATGCCAGCGGGAGCTGAGGAAAAAAGACCTCACCTTACCCTTTGGCTTACCACTTGCCAGGCGGTGGTGGTCGTTTACTACCGTTTACCGCCCAAAAGGCTTGCAAGTAGTCAGTTCAAGTCTAGACAGAGTAAGTAAGAGTCATCATCAAGACACAGACTCTCTCTGCCAATCAATGATACAAGTAATGCCACTTACTCAATGGAATGGCCACTACAGCCAATCGATCGAGATAAAGGTCAACTTGGAAGGGTTAATTGAGGGTCCCCCGTGTTGCTCTGTTTCGTTTGAGATTAGAAGGAATAATAAAAACAAAAAAACGGTGATAGTAATAGTAGTAGTAGTAGCTCGAAAAGAAGAACGAAATAACGAAGATTAAAAAAGGACGGGATCCATTCAAAACCAAAAAAAAAAAAAAACATGGACAAAAGACAGGTAAAAGTCCAGCGAGGGATGTTATGTCAAGACATTAATTAACCAAAGCAAATAGAAACCATTCGTTATTAAGCATGACTCGAACAAGCTAGAAACCGTCAGTTTAAATGATATTGATGATGATGAGTAGAATGGAGGGTAAACAGTAGAGGTATGGATGTAATTATTGGTAGCTCGTTTATTTCTTGAACTTCTTGATCATGACCAAAGCAAAGACAGTACATGCTATAATTATTAAAGATTGTAAATCAATGGTAAAACTCCCAATGAGTTTGTCCATAATTTTCAAAATTCATGTTAGTATTTGTATTATTATATCACTCTTTTTCAACTCGGTATAGTTGAACAAAAAAAAACCAGAAGCATTAGACTGAGATGACTAATAATGGAAAGAAGTGCAAGCTGAATTTGCTTCTTCGTTGAGCTTGATAATGTGTAGTGTAGTGCTTGCATAAGCTTGTCACTGAGTAAGCAGTAAACCAATTGTACCAATGATACCACGGCTAGTTGAACCATTCATCCAGCAGTTGCTGAACGAACATCTGTGATGTAATTTTAAACCGGATGCTTCAATCCTTTGAAATATTGATTGAATGAATGAATGTAGGTTATGATTCGTATTCTCCGTTCAGCCAATGCAATTGAAAATTTGGGGTGAAATAAAAAACTTACCAATGACGAAAAGTAGGCAGAAGACCAAGATAACACCGGCTGGAATCATTATGTATTATGTTATAGGTTGGGTATGTATAGTTTTAACGTTCTTTTGAAACTAAGCAGTGTAAGTTAGACTTTTGATATTTCAAAGAGCCAAAGTAATAGAGGAAAAGAGAAGAGAAAAAGAGAAGATATAAGTAGAAAGAAGAAAAGTGGAAGAGCGAGTGAATAATGAGATATATAATTTGGGTCTATGTCCTGTTGTTGTTAGTTTTACCTCTACACACTCGAGCAGACTTCAATCTACATAACATAACATCCAAATAGAGAGAGAGATAAAACATTGGCTGCCTCAAATTGTTGTTGTTATTTTTTTCTATTTTCGAACCGACGATGACGACGGTCTCTCTCTCTCTCTCTCTCGCTCTATTGACACCGACTAAAAGCACTCGCACGCACGCACGCACTATTTAGTACATAAATTCACCGTCTATTTCGTACTGATATTATGTACGTCCGGCAAACAGCCAACCAGGCAACGGGGAAGACCAAGGAAGTCCAGGGGAGATGCTTAGTACTACAGTATCCCCACGGACGGGGCAGACCAGGGGAGGACAGGGCAGGCTGGCCTTTAACTTACAACCAAAACTGGCTGACTGGATGGATGGAATGGCTGACTGGCTGGCTTCTACCGTCTGCATTGTGCCAATACACCGGAGTCAATATCTCCTTATTGTTAATGTGTATGGACTGCATTATTACTCAATCGAATAGGCAATGGCTGGGCTGCTGAGTCTTTCGTGAGCTTTGTAGCAGCAGCACCGAAAAACAAGAAACAACCACTAACAATAAACAACAGCTCTATCTATGCTTGTGAGCACGGCTTCCTCAAAGTGGAGGATCTAGTCCATGCAATATATATCTCTTTGTATGAGAGGATTTTTCAGTTGCTGTAGTATGGATGTTCTAACTCATGGTACCAGCAACCGTCATTGACAAACAGCCAACCAACCAACCAGCCCTAGCACCTTAAACTGTGCACTCACCTAGCTTCTTGGAATCAAGCCTCAGGTTGGGGAGCTTTGGTAATGTATATATGTGTGGGTATGGTTGGCGGTACAACGACAGCTGGCTGACACAGGTTGATGCTTCTTTGGGACTGTGGAGCAACTCAAAGGAATCCAAGATAGACAGGTGCATTAATTGACAATTACGTAGTTTGCAGGTAGATCTGGGACGTGGGAAGAAAACCTCGAGTCGCATAGGTCTTGGCTATAGGTTCTTTCCATACAGGCACCACCACCCTACCTTTACAAATCTTCCTACCCCTCAACGGTAGGATCAGATACACAATGAAAAAATGGTTGTTATATATGAGGATTGAAATACACTGCATTTGGATATTTAAACAGCTCAATTGTCCGTCTACAATACTATTGAAGAACAAGCAGCAAGAGGCCCGCCCGGTGAAACATATATATACAGCGAATATGTGTGTGCGTGTGTTCATCCCATGCACGATGGTCGGCGGGTTGGTTGGTTGGTTACCTTCCTCGACCCGCTTGTACATACACATACATTCATTCATATAGACATACGGGTGCACATCGGCTCTCAGGCCCGGCCGGGGGAGATTTTCCTAACAGTTACTACTCTCCAAGTCTGCTGAATAATCTCTAGATAGCTGTTTGCAGCCCTAAAACAAATTCAATCTGTATCGCATTCACAATTCGGATCATTTTGCACACAAGGAACCATATGTATTGAGGGAGAACGGTGGCTGTAGCCCGCACGCAAGTGGTCTTCCCCTGAACCTCTACTACTAACACCTCCCTTGCCGACCGCACATCAATCATCCATGAATAAGACGGGCATAAGTGGTCGGACATACAAAAGTCTCGCTGTGCTGGGCTGCCCGAGAGAGAGAGCTTCAAGGACGGTACGATCGGCAACGGAGCTTTTGCTTGCTTGTACCAGTCCAAAAACAGAAATCAGAAAAATTCTCGCAATCTTGGATATATACCAATTCTCCATTCTTCTCTCGCAAGTTGAAGAAGGGAACGTTGAATAGAACGGGTCGCTACACCGCAGCCAAAGCAGAGTAACATTGTATGGCTCTTTAATTAGCTCAAGAAACTGATTCATTCAACCATTCATTAACAACTAACCATGGGCCAGTGGCATAGCAGGCACCATCAGCCGTGTGCTTAACGGCGAGCTTCAGCGACGAACGACTGAGGCGACGGGGCCTTTCCCACTGCATAGCATGCTTGCCTCACCAAGGTTGATTGAATCTTTCTGCTTGTTTTTTTTTTTCGTACAACTTTTGCCTAGCCTAATCAGTATAGGATTTCCCACAGATTAAGCCAACTATCGTGCTTGATTGGGGGGAGGGGGTAGAGATGAGAAGAAGTGTGTGTTTCTGCACTAAAATGTAACAGTAATTCACATTTTTCAAGGGCTGGCTTTAAAGCTGTTAGTTACTGTTCTGTGCTTACCAGTCAATACCAGTTGTAGAAACTTTACAGCTCGTGGAAGAAGATCCCAATTAATATGTATTATGGTGATTGTTTCCAATGGTCCATTTTGTGAACTCTCAAGAGATGAAATATGTGAGACTGATGAGTTCAAATACTTTTTCTCCAGCGCTGTGGTTTGATAATGTGCAATTGTCGATCGCTTGCTTGACTGACGACGCACCGTATCCAATGAACCGGTATTTCATCTCGTAATCGCTTGTTTGTTTGATATCAGTCTTGACTATCTAATAACCCAACTGTGAACGTCATAAAGGATATCCATTGGACTTTTCAATCACCTCTCATATTAGGAATGATAGTTCGTATGTTGTACTACAGTGACAAACTGTTCATCTAGAATGGAACAGACCACCTCGGCTGCTCGTGAATCTTTGAAATTGCGGTAGGGATGACGCGATACCTTCTTGATACTTTGTTATCGTCTGCCAACAAACAACCTACGGTTTGATTGACTGATAGATATCAGGAAAGAAACGTCTTGCTTGCTCCCGTAAGGAGGATACTTTTCACAGCAAGATTCGACTTGCACAGCCGTGTTATGTTCTCCTTAAACTGTAGGCGCTGCGTAACGTCATTCACCGTGTGTTATGTGTGTACGTTTGTGTGTGAGACACGTTAGTAGAGTAACTGATGCTTTGATCCAGATCAGGGACCTCTCTCACCTCCCCTAACAAAAAAAAGGTCAATGAGGTTCAATTGATTGGAAACCTCAACTCAATTGTTGGATTACTACACTTTACCCAGTTTCACCGAATCCCCAGCCATTATCAGTTATCAATCAATGACTACCGTTGTAGAGGAATCACCATCGTCACCTCACCCAACATCATCTTCGTTCCCTTCGGGCTCTCTGGTGTTGACCAAGATCAAGGGATTTCCAGAATGGCCTTCAAGAGTGGTTCCATTTGATTTGCTTCCAGAGAAGATCAAAGGTATGAAGCCAAAATCCACGAGCTCTTTAGCAAGGAGACAAAAATCTTCAAAGTCTAAGAAATCAACAGGAGCAAACGAGATCGTTGAAGCTCTATGCGTCAAGTTCTATGGGGACGATGAGTATATCTGGTGTACCAATTTAGATTTGAAACCATTGACCAGTGAAGACGTTAATACATATTTGATCAAAAAGGGTGAAATTCCAGATAGCAACGGAAATTTTGCTGCTTCTAAGCCTGCAAAGACAAACAGGTTGACTTCCGCATATCTTTTTGCCAATGATACCAACCTCTCTTTTGAAGATTTTGCTATCTACGGTAGTTATGGGAAACCTTTGGTGATTGAAAAGCCAGAAAAGGAACCCGTGAAGAATGAGGAAGAGGAGGATGATGGAGAAGAAGAAAGCCAGGAGGATTCTGCAGAAGGAGACGAGAACGGCGATGGAACATACCTCGATGTGGAGGAGAAAAAGACATTGAACAAGGTCAAGGCAAAAAAGCAGCCAGCCAAGAGGAAGGCCTCAGAAAAGCCAAAGGCTACACCAGCATCAAAGAGAACAAAAACTACAACAACTACAACGAAATCAAAAGCAGAACCAACATCGAAGAAATCAGCACCATCAAAATCCAAGAAAGTGGGAGCCAATGTAAAATCAACGGGTAAGCAAGCAACACTGGAAGACTTACCAACCAATCCTGCCAAGAAAGTGACTTCCAAACCTAAACCTAAACCAAAACCAAAGCCAGAGCCAGTCGAAGAGATTGATAGTGATTGGGGTTTGGAATCTGATGTGGATGATGATCCAATGGTTGATATTGATGACATTCCAAGCTCAAGTGCATTGGCAGAGGATGTCAAGAAATACACAAACTTATTCAACGAAGTGAGGGTGAAATTGCAGGCTATCGTTGTCCCACAGTCATCGGGAGACGACCCAGAGGTCATCGCTGATACTCATGACAGCAATGGAAACGGAACAATAAAGAAAGACAGCATAAACTACGAAGAAAAAATAGCTAAGGTTGAGCCTTTGATAAGTAGGATATTGAACCTCAAATCTGTTCCAAAGGTGGTTCCTAAGTCTATCTTGAAATCCTCCAATTTACACAAGTTGTTGATAATCATCTTGAAGAAGCCAGAATATCAGAGCGCCAAGTTTATCGGTAGACTTTCAACTTTCATTCAAAACTGGTTAGGGTTTGAAGTTTCCGTTGACGAGACATTAGCTGATGATTATGTCGAAAAGAAAAAGGAGGACGAAGCTGATGGCGGGGTTAATGGGGACCAACCTGAAGAGAAAAAAGCTGAGACAGTGGAAGCTGCTGATACTACCGCTCTTGCCGTCACCGAGGAAGAATCACCTGGAAATGGGTCAGTTAAAGAGGAGCAAAATGCTGATGAATGAATGGAATCTCAGAGCAGGGAGCAATGAAGATTGAAAAAGTTTTGGAGATAGAAACCGTCTCTTATTGTATAATTAATCAACTCTTACTTCTATAAAAAAGATATTAAAAGTGAGCATTTATCATCTGTGCCACACATCGCTTAGTACTTACAGAAATCTATCCTGATCTTTCACGGTCCGAGATAAGAGCGTTTCCGGTCGGACTTAGGCATACGCGCTTTTTATTACCTATCCCACATATTATATATCATGTGTCGATACCGAAAGCCACAGATTTTGGTCAACTGCATGCAGGTTCTTTTAAAAACTCTCTTATCAACCTCAATAAAACCTGGTCAGCTCTTCAGAAGTGCACTAAACAAAGTCTTTCAGATTTAATTGCCCTCCCAAAAAGGAGAAATAAACAGTCAATTGCCCAACAACAGTCTCTCTTTCAAAAGGTTATAGAAGAACATGATGTCAGAGTCCGAGCCACTTGTTCCTCGCCATCATCAAAAACTCCAGCACGCTCACCAACACCATCACCATCATGACACAATCATAACAGACGTCTCAACCTCTTTGCCCGGTATGGTTGCAGAAGGCGTGGCGGAGGCCAACGATCTAGACCGTGCTTCATCATCGTCTCTCTTGGATGCTAACTCTGATACACGATCCTCCTCATCCTCGTCCTCCTCAACGTTTGAAGACGACGTCGTCTTCCCACTTCCAAGCTCCAAGAAGTACGTGTTGCTGGGAGCATTGTTTACACTTGTCTTTGTTGCCTCCATGGACTCGACGATATTGAGTACGCTCATGCCTGACATTGCATCTGATTTGCCCAATGGTATGGAATACATCTCGATGATAGGTACGTCGTATTTCCTATGTCAGGCCATAGTTCAACCATTGGGTAAACTTTCGGACATCTTTGGGGGTAAGCCATTGTTGTTGATATGTATTGGAGTCTTTACGTTGGGATGCCTGCAGTGCTCTTTGGCCCTCACCACTAGGTCTTTTGTCATTGGGAGGTTCTTGACTGGGTTTGTGAGTGGGTTGAACACCCTTTCGACCATCATCATGAGTGATTTGGTTCCTTTGAGGCAACGTGGACTTCTTCAGGGTGTTGGAAATATGTTTTATGCTGTTGGATCTGCTGTTGGTGGTTCGTTGGGTGGGCTCTTTGGACATCGGTTTGGTTGGAGAGCCGCATTTTGGATGCAGTGTCCAATTGGTGTCGTTTGCTTTATCATGATTGCATTCTACACTGAGATCCCACCAGTAGGTAAACAAAATGAAGACATTCCAATCAGCGAAAAATGGAAGAAGGTGGATTTTGCAGGTATCTTTAGTATGGCTACAACCATGTTTCTTTTCGTCATTATGACATCTGTTGAATTTTCCGGTATTGGGAGCTTTGCTGTGGTGTTTTCACTGTTTGTTCTTGCACTAGGCCTATTTGTTAGATTTGAGCTGAAGAGTGCCGTTCCTATCGTTCCAGTCAAGCTACTGAAGAACAGATCTATTCTTGGGTGTTGCTTGGCCAACCTGCTTGGATCAATGTACATCTTTGCACTTTTGTACTATTATCCAATGTACCTCTCAACAGTGGCCAACCAGAACAGTCAGCAGATAGGTATCATAATGATTCCAACCATCGTTACAGCCTCCTCATCATCATTGGCATCCGGCTATGTCATGAAGGTGACTGGAAGATACAGAACCTTCCTGGTCAGCCTGTGCACTATCGCTACGTTTGGCTGTGCTACGTTACTGCTTAGAACCTATCCGTTTGGCTTGAAGATTATTCCTCACTACTGGGAGCAGTTTGTTCTTGCTATGCCTCCTTATATGGGCTACTCTACAATGCTAACGGTCACTTTGCTTGCGTTGATTGCATCTGTTCCAATGGAGTACCAATCAAGTATTACTTCGATGCAGTATGCCTTCAGAAGCGTTGGCTCCACTTTGGGTATGTCACTTGGATCTTTGGTTTTCCAATGCATGTTGGGGAGTTTGTTAAGGAACAACTTGTCTAAACACAAGCCTGCTGATGTTTCAGATAAAGAATTGGCAGAAGTCATCAATAGAGCATACAACAGTGCATCTTATATTAGAGCAGAAGCACCTAAATGGGCAAGAATGATATTGGTTGAATATTATGGTATCAGTTGTTGGTATACGTTTACTTTTGCTTTTGTCTGTTGTGCCCTATGTTGTGGTTCAACGCTGATGTTGAGGGAGTACGCATTGGTTAGAAATGCGAGAAAATAGATATTGGAAGAAGTGCTTGCTGAGAGGGACTACAGTTTTCACTACTGAGAGAAACTCTTTAAGGATACTTGTATATGCCATATATACTGAGAGAATTTTATATATCAAAATCAGCTTTCTAGGGTTGACGTGACTCACAGTAATGGCATTCTGTGCAGTCAAAAAATGCTCCCAAGAGTTGTAGATCGAGCGAGCCAAGCGAGCCAAGCAAGCGTCTGTCGCGACAAGGACTCCGTCTTCGTATATTTGGTTGGCAGGCCTTTTCGTAAATCGGTATAGCATTTATCAAACAGAACAGGAAACAGCTATCGAAAAGAGAGGGAGCCAAGGGTGATAAACATGTTTTGAGTGTCATATCGTACCATTTTTCATCTTTTCAAAGGTGACTTTCGGTACAGAGGAGGAAAAAAAGACTTGCATCATTGCCACTTCACAGGGCTGTGCACTTATTGTGCCTACTGCACTACTCTGTCTGATTTTCAGCCTTTACTTGGCACACAACGGTGCTTTTAATCAATCCTTTGTACCCTCTTTACGATTCCCTTCTTCTCTTACTTCACGATTTAGATACCTAACGTTTCGGCTTGTACTATTTACCAGCATCAGCATTATTATCATCATCACCACCATCATCACCCGGACCTCCTCATCTCCATCCTTCAATGTCGAGCTCTACAACCCGTATCCAAGTGGGTGGGATGACATGTTCTGCATGTTCTAGCTCGGTGGAAGATGCCCTCAAATCAATAAACGGAGTCACAGAAGCACAGGTATCATTGATCACTGAAGAAGCAGTAGTTGAACATCCTTTCAAAGTACGAGCACAAGAGTTAGTTGACGCTATTGAAGACATCGGGTTTGAGGCAAACTTGATTGAGAGCACACAGGACAACCACGGGAATTACGGAGATACGCTCCTTTTCACTACATCTCTGTCTATTCAAGGAATGACGTGTAGCTCATGCTCACAATCGATAACGAATGTCGTTAGTGGGGTATGCGGGGTTGAGAAGTGTGATGTCAGCCTACTCACAGAAAGGGCAGTGGTGATACACACATCGGCAGTCACCCCTGATCAGTTGAAGGAAGCCATCGAAGACTGTGGTTTTGATGCCACTATACAAACAACAGAAGAAGAAGTGCAAGACTCTACAAAGATGGGGAACCAATATCAACATCAACAGCAACAGATTGACCACCTTCAAAATATAACACTGAAAATTTATGGAATGACATGTTCAAGCTGCGGCAACTCGATCGAAGAAGCCGTGAGTGCCTTGGAGGGAGTTCAACAGTGTCATGTTGCACTAGCCACAGAAGAAGCTAGAATCACATTTTTTCCACATCTAATTGGTGTCAGAACAATATTACAATCGATTGAAGACTGTGGCTTTGATGCTGTCTTGAACAATAATTTGGATACAACGTCACAGCTAGAACTCTTATCGAAAACCAAGGACATTCAACACTGGAAATCGACATTCTTGAGATTATTACTGTTTGGCACACCGGTGTTCCTCATAGGCCATATACTCCCAGCAATACGAGCCATAAATCATAGTGCTAGGGAGGGCACGAGACTGTGGCATGGCGTTTATTTGGAAAGTTTGATCCAACTTTTTTTGGGAACCTACATCCAATTCTTTTTGGGCCAGAAATTCTACATCAACTCATACAAGGCACTCAAGCACGGTAACGGTACCATGGATGTGCTCATATGCACATCTACGTCCATAGTGTACCTCTATTCTGGATTCTCTATACTTGGTGCCATATGCAGTAAGAGAGAATACATGCCAACAGTCTTGTATGACACATCTGCCATGCTTTTGGTGTTTGTCAGCCTAGGCAAGTGGATTGAGAGTAGAGCAAAATGTAATACCTCTACAGCATTGTCCAAACTCTTATCGCTGACCCCATCTTCCTGTATCATTCTTGAAAATTCAGAAGCGAATGGCGATACTGAGGTGGACCAATCTAATTTGACTTCACAGGCTCAAAAGCACATCAGCGTGGATTTGTTGCAAATTGGTGACATTGTCGTTATTCTTCCAGGAGCAAGAGTTCCTGCTGATGGTGTCTGCATCTTTGGAAATTCAGAAGTTGATGAGTCTCTTCTAACCGGTGAATCCTTACCTGTTGTCAAATTTGTGAACTCGCATCTTATTGGCGGTTCAGTCAATAGTGCGTCCACGCTATACATGAAGGTTGAAAAGTTGGGCGAGCACACACAGCTACAGCAAATAGTCAAACTTGTCAGAGATGCACAGATCAACAAAGCTCCGGTCCAAAGATATGCCGATGCCATCGCCAGCAAGTTTGTTCCATCCATACTTATTTTGTCACTATGTACGCTAGTGTTCTGGACGATGTACACGATGTGCAACCCAGTATCCAAAATTCCAATGATGTTTTTGGATAAGGACACGAATGAAATCCTAGTCTCGAAAGTGATCCAAGTGGCCATCTCTGTCATTGTGGTCGCATGCCCATGTGCATTGGGGTTGGCTGCACCTACTGCTGTGATGGTTGGTACAGGAGTAAGTGCATCCCATGGAGTTCTCATAAAGGGAGGAGAAGTTTTGGAAAAGGCTAATGATATCGACTGTATCGTTTTTGACAAAACTGGTACGGTCACCACTGGTAAGATGGAACTTACAAGCTATACATTTGTCAAACAGTATCAAGCGGAGGAGAGCAAGATATGGTCTTTGTTGAATGCAGTGGAGTTGAATAGTGAACATCCAGTCGGCAAGGCCATCGCAGCTGGTGCCATGGAGAAAATTGGTGGAAAGCAAGCCACCAATGTTGAAATTGAAGACACTAATGTCATAGTTGGTTCTGGTATCATAACAAAGGCGAAGTATAACAATGAAGCAAGCGTTCTCGTCAAGATTGGTACAGCCAAAATGATTGCGCAATCACAGTTGTCCAACTATGACGATTTCACAATATGTTTAGATTCCACTTCAAGGCTTTCGAGTATCGCTTCCATCTCACATATCACAATAGGTAATGAGTACGTTGGTTATGTTGAGCTATCAGATCAGTTGAAACCGGATTCAAGAGCCACCGTGCAGACCTTGACTCACTTAGGCTATACCGTGGCAATGGTTACCGGTGATAATGCCAACACCTCAAGACACGTTGCGAGTCTCGTAGGTTTACCAATGGGCAACTTGTTCGCCGAGGCCAATCCTGAAGATAAACTGAGGGTGGTGGCAATGCTGCAAGAACAGGGATTGCATGTTGCGTTTGTCGGTGATGGAATTAACGATGCTCCAGCTTTGGTCCAGGCAGATCTAGGAATAGCCATCTCTACAGGGACAGACATTGCCATCGATGCCGCTGGAGTCGTGCTACTATCATCTAACAATGATGAAATTGCTGTTACTCCAGACGTTGTAGAATCATCTCCAGTTACATCATCATTGGTTGGAAGCACGAGACCAAAATCGCTAAGATCAGGAATGTCTGGTGTTGTTGCATCGTTGGATATCTCCAAGCGCACTTTCAGAAGTATCAAGTTGAACTTTGTTTTGGCTATCGTTTACAACTTGGTCATGCTCCCCATCGCGATGGGGTTCTTGATTGTTCCCTTTGGTATCACTATGCACCCTGTCTTTGCATCTGCTGCTATGGCATGCTCTTCAATTAGTGTGATTGCCAATTCGCTAAGGTTGAAGTTATGGACTGTTCCTAAGCTTGTAGAGGAAGACATCGAACAAAACAGCGAAAGTTTAGAGTTGGCTATGGACACAGAGAGTAGCTCTCGTTCCGTCACTGTTTTCGATTTGACAGGATTCCAAGTCAACCACAAGGCGGCTTTCAGAAAGGGTGTCAAGGGTGGGTTTGTTGACACTTTCAAAAGAGTGTTGCATTCTTTGAGGGGACCTCGGGGAGAATCACACTCGTATGAGATGATCCAGAGAGGCTGATTAATGGGGAAGGGGACGAAATGCCATATTCTTTTGCTTTCTTTCTTAGAGTCTCCAAATACTCGCAAATTCTTTAACAGGTTGTAGCTGGCAGGAGGCTACTGTTTTAATTTTCCTTATGATTTTGTTTTGTATACCTTTATTTTATTCTGGTTTGTTTTTTCCTTCATTCTATTCTACCTATCACTTGTTTAATTCAAAATTTAATGATTCACTGTACTATATTAAACGATGAAACATGTAGATCATAAGTATCCTTATAATCCGATGGATTCAACAACAAGACGTAGCAAGAAACCATATTATCATTTATAATGAGGGGTGAAAAGGTGGCACATAATAGATGTTGAATGAAACAAAGTAGATACATAGTAAAGCGGATTGAAAGCGGGAAGCATAGCCAAAGAAAAGACACAAGCAAAAAGTCAACAGATGATTTAATGCAAGCAAGAGAATAATTGAAAGCTTACTCAAGCCATTCTGTACTTGACCTCGTCCCAATATGTAAGTCTCCAAAGTTATCAGTGAAACAGTCTCGAAAGACATTCAATGAGATGAGGTAAGAATCATCTTATCAAACGGATTGTTTTCACCAGTTGGGAAACCACCATTAACATTAGAATTAGCATCTGGATTATTAGAAGCAGCATATTCGGCATCATTGGCATTGACAGTACCATTACCACTGACACTATTGCTCACGTTCGAGGTTTGCAGAGGAGAAGAGGAGGCTGCTGGCAAAACAGCAGAAGCCAGCGCTGGTCCGATCGATGCTGCCAATGGGGTTGTGACGGAAAGCGATTGTACAACGGTCTGTTGTGCCGCCATAGGCAAAGGTGCAGACACGGATGATTCAGCACCTGTGGTATTGTTCAACTGGAGATGTTTGATGTGCTGTCTTATTGAGCTCAAATCATTCATATTGATCTCCGATTCGTCATGTGGATTTGTGTTTTGGCTCATGCTGTTTGCGGTTGATGTGGAGGTAGATGAAGATAATGACACTGCTCCCGGTGTTGGCGTTACCGTTGTATTCGGGGTCGTGAATGATTGTGCCGATGGGGTTGCGGTTGCACCTAAGGTTTGACCACTACCACCACTGCTGCTTGCAGTCGATGCACGAGGAGTGAAGACAGCCTGTTGTGGGGTTGACATTGATAGCGCTGCTGGATTGTTCGAACCAACGGCGGAAAAGGAACCTTCAGGAGGAAAGAAGAATTGGTTGCTTCCCGTCAATGGACCTGCGGTGTGGAGCTGGAAGTTGGCAACTGATGGGATTGAAGATAGTGGTGGTTGTTCAACCAAGTTAGTACTGGCATTGTTGGTCACCGATTGCTTTAAAGAACTGGTCTCTAGTCTGATGGTCAGCTCTTTTGTGGCTCTCGTCAAATTGGACAACCCCCCTCTAACCTCATTCAACGAAGGCATATCGTGAATGGCGCCTTTTGTAGCTGCCAAGATGTTGATGATGGATTTCAAAAACAAGTTGGTCTCTTCATATAGCTTTCTCTGCTGATCATCTTCCACATTTGTCGACGACCTCACGGTCGTAAGCACGGCTCTTATCCTTTTTGTTTGTTCCATCGAGACAACACAATGCGTCGTTAGCTCCTTCACCTTTTGTGCAATTTTTGGAAGTTCGGGCTGTTTTTGTTCCGCGGAGACTTCATCTCCTTGTTCGTCTTTCCTAGGACCCGATGCAGTTTGAGCAGATGCAATGGCGCTCTTGGCTATTGCATTATTCAGCTGGCGAAACACAAGTTGAGCGGCCTGGGCCGTATAATTGATCATTTCGTACATCTTTTCATTATCGCCAGCACCGGGAGTCGTGCCGTAAGGAAAGGGTTCGGAAGTGGCGCTCAAGAGACTCATTTCCGAATCTTGCCTTGCAACGGAGGTCAAATTGCTGGTGTCAATCTTGAGAGGTTGACGTTGAACCGATGCTACAGAGGATGACGAATGGGACGGTTGTTTGATATGGACCGATTGTGCTGGTTGATGAGGATGTGGAGCCGGTGCTCTGTTGATCTTTGGAGGTGGAGCTCTTGATTTTTGAGGCCCCGTGGATGGAGATTGGTTGAGTTGCAACTGAGTATGTGAGTGAGAAGGTAGCGCCAAAGATGTTGGTGATGTTGAAGAAGAAGACAAAGTGACAGATGAGGAAGGGGTGGGGAGAATAGTATGTGTCGATAGTTTGGGACTCTCATGTGATTGTCTTAAGATGGATTCGGGATCAATGAGATGGCATATATCAACCATTTCGACAAACAACGAGAACATTGTAAAATAGGACACTCTTATGGTTTCCTTACTTAATGAAGAAGACAATTGTGATCGAAGAGATAAATGGTCCAGCATTTCTTTCAGATCAGACATTGATTCAGACATTAGTGAGAGTAAATGGGTCTTGAACGATTCGCTAACATTTTCCTTTTCGTCTCCCTCCACTTGTTTGTCAAACTTTTCAAACACGCCGACAAAATTGCCGTATGTGGAATACTGCGTGCTAATATTCATACCAAGCCTACGAAGCACTCCAAAAAACTCAGAGTATATAAACTTGAATTTTGTTGCCAGTTTCAGAATGACTGGCAGGTCTAAATTCGATGATACCGCTGATGAATGATGTTGTTTGGTCACCACTGGTGAGGGAACCGGGGTCGGTGTCTCTTTGAGCGTGGTGAGTTTTGCTATTGAACCATCTTCAGCTGAAGTAGGTTGCTTAAACAAGAACGGAAAGGTTCCTGGCATGGAAGGCTGTGAAAGAGAGCTCTTTCTTGGTAAAGTTGGAGCGGCGGACGCTGTAGAGACTGATGACATTGAAGTTACCGATGATGATGCTGAATGGCCTCCTGTTCCTGAAAATGAGCTGTTCAGCGTCGCAGTAGGTAAGATGGAAACAACAGCGTTAGTTTGACTCGTACTTCTTGACGATTTTCCTAGGTGAGAATCCAAATCCTTTGGATCAGGCTTTTGCTGCAAAGAGGTGACTGGAACGCTTCCATTCGCACTACCTGACATTGTTCCCAAAGAAGACGTAGATTTCGTTATGGGTGGGGATGTTGTGGAGGTAGCTGATGCTGATATCGCAGTTGATCCTGTAGTGGCTATCGTTGTCAATGGTGCTGATGTTGTTGACGATGTTTGTGATGTTTGTGATGTTTGCTTGAATAATCTACCCATCCTTTTTTCGGCCCTTGACGACTTGAACTGAGACTCACTGTTGCTTCTAGATCTGCCTTGAAAGGCACTAGAAGCTTGTGATGGATCCTCGGTTGAGGCAGACATCCCTTGTGGTTATCGACTTTGTTGAAGATGTGTTAACTCAGCAGTGGAATCCAATGAATTTGATGAGGACTCTGTTGATCTCCCAAGATCAGATTCTATAGCTTTGATGATCGAGATTTTTTTTTTTTTGCTTTCGCCCTATACTAAATCGAGACAATAAGGTCCTGCTGATTTATCTTGACCGCTTCTGCTCGGTATTACAGCTGCTGGTTACGCTTGTTGTCGATAATTCGTAAAAGTGGTGGAAGCCTGTTGTATGTAGTGTGTACTGGGGTAGGTTTCAAGGTTCCTTTGGTGTGTGTGTGTCTGTCTTACTGTATCAGATCGAGAGCATTGGCTGTCTTGGCTGCTCTTTAGTGGAAGTAGGGGAGAGGAATATTTACCGGGCGGTGCAACAGTCGCCCGCCGTTGGACAGGCACGTACACACGCACAGACGCACAGGGGGCAAGTTTTCTGAAAGGGGGGATGCGATGGCAGGAGCAGGCAACGGTAGCACCTCCCCCCAGTACTGGACAAGAGAATGAGTACCTAACTACTACTTTATAACAAACTGATACTGTTTTATATAGAAGAGA
Organism: Ogataea pignaliae; assembly: GCA_030570775.1. NCBI lineage: Eukaryota > Fungi > Ascomycota > Pichiomycetes > Pichiales > Pichiaceae > Ogataea > Ogataea pignaliae. Next base: position 94,488 of record JAJLWO010000028.1, on the reverse strand, counting down.
GAACAGGGAGTGGGATATACAAAAGACAAATAAGAGACACAATAAAAAGAGAGCAAATCATCGTTCAACCTTGCTTACGGACACCACTGACAATGTCATCAACTCTCAACAACATACTGGCACTCTCAATGGCAGTCTTTACACTCTGCTGTTTGATAACCTCTGGTTCCCAAATACCATATTCGTTCATATCGACGATCTTTCCACTCTCACCATCGATACCCCATGTGTGGTCACCATTGGCATGTTTGGCTCTCAACTGAGACAAGATTCTGATTGGATTACCTCCACAGTTCTGGATCAAGGTTCTAGGAATCACTTCAAAGGCATCAGCAACGGCCTGGTAAGGCCACTGTTGAACACCTTCTAGCTTCTTTGCTCTCTCTGCTAGTTTGACACTCACTGCCATCTCTGTGGCACCGCCACCTGGTGATAAGCTTGGTTCAAAAAAGACGTTTCTACAAACAGCCATTGCATCCTGTAGGTTTCTTTCAATCTCGTTTAAAATGTCCTTCGATGGGCCTCTCAAAAGTACGGTACATGCCTGTGGATCGGCACATTTAACGATGTAGGTGAAGTATTCGTCACCAATTAGCTTAACCTCGAACAATCCACACTTGGTACCAATATCGGTCTCTTTCAAGTCTTCTACTCTGTTGACGATTGTGGCACCCGTAGCTCTAGCGATTCTATTGTTGTCAGACTTTTTCACCCTTCTCAAGACGGTACAGCCACCTCTCAATAGATAGTGCTGGGCTAGATCGGAGACACCCTTTTCGGTTATGACTAAATCGGGACCCATAGCCAAGATTTGTTCGCACATTATCTTGACCTGTTCTTCTTCAATCTGTAATAGCCTTGTCCAATCCTCCTCCTTGGTGATTTCAACGTTAGTTTGAGATTCGCCCTTCTTGTATTCTAAAGGACAGTCTAAGAGCATCACCTTTGGATTCTCGATCCTTCTCTTCATCTTCGGATGCGTCACATCCTTGTTCAAAAGTATTCCATCCAAGACTTCCGAATCTTCAATCTCACCACCTGGAATCTTTTCCACCCTTGCGTATCGCTTAACATCAATCTCTCGATGTTCACCGTCTAAAACCATGACTGTCTTGACTGCCTTCAAAGCCAAAGAACACATCATCTCAGACCACTGAGCAACATACTTGGTACCAATGGCGGCTGAAATAAGCTTGATCATCGCCTCTTCATTTTCTAGGTCGATAGGCTTGGAAACGCTATGGATAATCTCCAGCGCATCGCTGAGGGCCTGCTTCAAAGCTTGGATGATAACAACTGGATGGATGTTTTTTTCAATGTATGGGAAAGTCTGGGCCAATATTTCACCAGCTAGGATAATCACAGACGTGGTACCATCACCAACTTCTTCGTCTTGTGTTCTACTTAATTCGATCATTGATTTGGCTGCTGGATGAGCAACGTCGATCTCTCTTAAGATTGCGTGACCATCGTTGGTTAGCACTATACCTCCCATTGGATCTAGTAGCATCTTGAGCATTGCCTTTGGACCAAGGCATGTCCTAATGATGTCTGCAACGGCTTTTGCAGCGGTGATGTTTTGGATCTGTGCCTCACGGCCAGATTGCCTCTGAGTTGAGGTGTTCATGAAGACGACTGGTGCTTGCATCTTTGTGGATTGATCTTGGATATGTGATGTGTATTAGTCAGTGTCTGTATGAATAATTGGATGCTGATCAATCTGTTGGTTACCTACTTTTAGGGTAACAAATAATTGTTCAAGGGCTCTATCTGCGATGTCTTTTGTGATCAACCTCAGAGTGCTATTCTGGTAGTCTGAAGGTTTCTACCATTGCACACACAACAAACGCCCCTGTTCTCTCACCTCCATTCATCCAAAACCACTCAAAAACTCACCCACTCACTGAAAAATTGCGAGAGAGAGAGAGAGAGAGAGAAAGAAAAAAAATGGGCGAGCAAAACGCGTCACTTAGGAGGTCATGTGACGTGATGTCACGTATAACTGTAAATGGTAGCAGCAAGCTACTAATTGGTTTCCTTGCAACTAGAGTAGTCCACTAGGATTCAATTAAGTGCCTATATATATCTATTAAACAATATCATAACAGTTGAAGTCAGATCATATCTTATGAAACAACTTTCTAGTGTATATGCATCTAACTACACACACGAGAACAACGGAGGCCAACGTCAGTACCCCAACAAATATCGCCAACTCGTTGAACCCATCAGCCCCTTTAACGTCTCCCTTTGGAATGAACACACCCCCAATGATGGGACCGACTAATGCACTGATGCCACTCGAGGTGAAAAAGACCGCCAAGTACGATGGCATGTCAGATGCGGGGAAGAGCTCTCCCACAGTAGCTGGAAATAGAGACGCAATGACACCAGACGCAAAACCCCAAACGATACAGAATGCAAGCACGGCATCCGTTGTCCTAGCCGTTGTCCATTGAGCCAACGGTGAAATACCAGCTAGTAATAAACAGGGAATTAAAGTGTTTATCCTTCCCAACTTATCACCAATAATGCCAGGTATGACTCTACCTACACATGCAGAAGCATTGATGATGGGGATACAGTAGACTTTAACTGTTGTACTGATATCTAACCTTTGACAGAACAAGTCAATGTAAAACATGCCAGGAAACAAAGACAACAATGCAAAAACATTGGCCAGATTAACAAGTTGAAACTTCCAGTCAAGCATCACTTTGAAATTGATTCTAAAGATGTTTTCACCAGGTTGTCTTCCAACACGCTTTAGCCTGGGCCGGATGAACAACCCAGCAGCTATAACCAGTGGCATATAGATAAAACCTACTATTCGATTAGCCCATGGGAATCCAATCTCGGATATCATCCGTCTGATGGCAATGGGCCAACAGACACCAGCAACTGAAGAACCACCAGTGATGATACCTTGCACGATCCCCTTCTTCTTATCAAAATACTGGAACAATACAGAAGTTGCCTGAATGTACATCAGCCCAGATCCTAATCCAAACATAAGCCCTTGAATGATAAAAACCTGCCAGGTGGCATTGGAGATGGACAAGAACATAAAGGCAAGACAGGAAATCACCCCTCCTGTGAAAGTGACGAGTTGAGGTCCAACATAGATGGCAAGGATGGTGGATGGAACAGCTAAGAAGTATGTTAAGAATGCCTGTAATGATCCCACGACGGACAAGGTGTTTGACGAAACGGTTGGGTATTCCGTTTCGTAGTATGACTGGTAGACTCCAAAGGTGTTCACCATTCCAAACGACATGGCCATGATCATGACGCCTGCTAGGACCACGAGCCAGCCCCTTGTTGTTCCTTCCGGAAATCCGTTTGGGTTTGTGGGTTGCTGTTGCTGTTGCTGTTGCTGCTGTCGCTGTTGTTGTTCGTGATCTGATGAAAAACTTGGTGAATGGAATTGTGCTATTAGATTGGAGGCATTGGACAGGGATGGTGCGTCGTCGGTAGCGTCTTGAAGTGGCTTTTCAGACATCGCATGGGTGTGGGGTTGGCAATTGGCCACAGACAAGATACTCTATGCTCTTCTTTTCCTGTTGTCAAACTGCCACAGTGAGATCTAAAGTGCCGATATCCATATGACGACACTAGTCTACGAGACTGAGCAACCGTAGTTATTAATGATGGAGATATCTATGATACACTTATGGGAAGGGCAATGTTTTTTTCCATTCGAAAATTTGATGGACGAGCACAAACACAATTGATCAACCGGATGCCTCTTGGTATCCTACCCCAATTGTCAATAAATAAGTGAAGGAGAAATCGTACGGATTAAATGGGATTAAATGCCTCTCTTTACCTAAACTGGAAGGAAGTCTTCTCCGCTTCCTTCCCCTCCTCGATTTTCGGTGCTTTGCTTTGCGCCATCTGCATGTCCAACGGTAGTAAAGTGAAGGGAGGCAGAACCAACTACTATTCTTGGTACCTGGTTTCTTCCCGTTTGGTTTGTCTTGTTGCCAGTATACACATTACACTATTCACAGCTATATTTCTATGTATACTCAAGTTTTTGTTGAACACGGTATGACCATTGATTCTCTAGTAGATGGTGCTTCACCAAAGCCCAGGCTTTACTTCTTCTGCAAAGTGCCTATTAAATTTCATACTGTGCGGCGGTGCGAACATGCGGCGAAAATAAATTGTTTCTTTCTTGGCCGTCGCTACCGATGAAATCGTTACATCTGAAATGAGGAAAGAAACACTCTGCGAGACTACATTTCATCAACATGACAGATTTAATCTGTAGATAATTATGCAAGTCACAAATGTATTATCAGAAAACAAACTAGAGAGATCGGCAAGAAGGGTGATGGAGCAAATGAAGAAAACGAATCGCAGACCGTTGAGTAATGAATGAATGGTTAGTGGGAGGATAAAAAACAGATAATAAAAAAATAAAGCATAGAATTTGAAATGATTGATTGACAGACTAATGGGTACCTTCAAATCAAAAGAGGAGAAAAAAAGCTCAAGTTAGGAAAAGCAAAAACAAATCAAAGAGAGAAACTTGGGCAGCGATGCTGAATGAAGAGACAGTCAATAACTTTTAATAATAAAGAATGGTGCTACCTACGGGGCACAATCAATTCAATGTCTCAAACTTGCTGATCTCATCAGTTAAGGCCAAGACTAGTGCTGTTCTCGAAGGAATGTACACCTGGATGTAGTTCTGTCTTTCGTTCCAGCCGAATGGGGTAGTGAAGAATTCTGACTTACTCTCATCGATCCTATCATGACCACCAAACTCTGCCCTGTCGGAATTCAAGATAATTCTGTAAGTTCCAGCAGCATCGACACCAACTCTATAATCTGTGTAGGAATTTGTAGGATGGAAGTTGAAGATGAAGAGCTTCTTGTTACGCTCATAAACGACAACCTTATCACCATCATGCTTCAACGAGACATATGCAGGATCACAGTTCATCCATGTATACTTTGCCTCGGTTTGATTCATGGCCTTGTCAAAGTTGTACAACAGTTTGTACCTTAGCATATCGTCATGGATCAAGTTGAACTGTCTTCTGGCATAATGATACGACTGTCCATTACCAACCCTTGGGAAATCCAACCATTCAGGATGGCCAAACTCATTACCTTCAAAGTTAAGGTACGCCTCACCACCCAACGATTGTGTGATCAACCTAATCATCTTGTGCAACTGAAGGCCTCTATCAACAGTTGGAGTCAATTCGGATAGGATGGACATGTTAGTGTACATCTCTGCATCCATCAACCAAAATGCCAAAGTTTTATCACCAACCAAAGCTTGATCGTGAGATTCTGCATACGCGATACATTTTTCCTTATACCTTCTGTTGGACAAGGTATGCGTGATTGCACTCAAATCCCAATCTTCATCCTTGCTATGTTTCAATAGCTTGATCCACATGTCCGGAATGGACATGGCTAAACGGTAACCGAATCCAACACCACCTAGATCTCGAGCCATGCATAGGGTTGGGTACCCTGAGACATCCTCAGCAACGGTTGTAATTGAGCAGGACTCCAACTGTCCATATTTGGTACAGAGATCGTTTGCTAGCATCATGTACGTCAACGATTCTTTATCGATTGGGCCCCATGGGTCCAAATATTCACGATAATCGCCTGAGAAACCTTCACCTATACCATGGTGCACATAGAGCATACTGGTAATTCCATCGAATCTAAAGCCGTCAAAGTTATACTCCTGCAAGTAAAATTTCAAATTGCTCAATAAGAACCTTAGAGTTTCATAGTGTCCATAGTTGAACAATCTTGAATCCCACTGATCGTGAACACCTTTCCCACCAGAATGGAAATAGCAGTAATCGGTTCCATCGAACATGTTTAATCCATCAGTGACGTTCTTTGAGGCATGAGAGTGGACAATGTCAAGCAAGACACGAATTCCCAAACTGTGAGCTGTATCGATCAACTCCTTCAAATCTTCAGGTGTGCCGAATCTGGAACTGATTGCAAAAAAAGAGGTGATTTGGTATCCGAAGGAGGCATAGTATGCATGTTCCATGATTGACATCAGTTGCACTGTGTTATAGCCTAGATCCTTGATCATTGGTAAGACATTCTTTGTGAATTCTTTGTAGGTTCCAACTCTTGGTTCTGGAGTGGAGATACCAACATGAGCTTCGTAGATCTTTAGAGAAGCTGGTAAAGTTGGTCTTTTATGTTTGAACGTGTATTGATGTTCAGGGTTCCAGAATCTTGCCTCGTAGTTCGAATGGCCGTATTCCTTTGGCGGTGGGGTTGCCCTTGTGATATAGACCGGTAATCTGTCAATCTTTTCACCGTTTGGTAGAGTCATGTAGATTTTGACTCTTGAGTCGTGTGGAATGGCCGGTTTACCGTTGATTGGTGGGACGATCACTTTGAAGAATCCAAAGGAGTCCTTTGTCATGATGTTCTTGTCGTGTTCCCAATTGTTGAAGTCTCCGATAAGACAGGCAGCAACTGCATTTGGGGCGTACTCTTTGTAAATGATTGAGTTGTCCTCTAGGACGTGGAATCCCATTGCCTTGTAGGAGTCTGCAAAGTTGAGAAGGCCACCTTCTGTTTCGTCAAGCTTGACGAGCCAGTCATCTGCGAGCTTTCTTCTATAGGCTAGTTCCTCTGTGAATGGTTCTAACCATGGGTCGATTGCCACGACACCCTTAACAGATTCTGGGATCTTTGGCAAGGTGGCTGCTGTTGAATGTGAATGTTCTGATTGATCGGTGGACATTGTTGAGGGTGAAGAAGGTGAAAGCAGGTGTGCTGATTATTGTTGATGCGGAGTATCGTACAGTATATAGGTGAAGGTTACTCTAATTCAACGAGGAGCAGATGTCAGTAGCAATTAAGAAGTAAGGGTGAAAATAAGGCCAATCGATCAATTCTATTATTTATATACCAAGTCAATGATGGGGGTCATGTGTATGAGAGAGTAATATGATGTGTGACCGAGGGGTAAAGAGAGAGGGATGGAGAGAGGTAGTGGTTGGGTGTCACCTCATTGGGGTAGGTAAAAGGTCAGGTCTACTACTACCTACAGGTGTTGTTGGTATTATATTAATCTCTTTGCATTATCAGCAACAAAAACAGCCAAAAGAGCAGCCAAACAGGTGGTGAAGAGACATGCGCCACTTTTGTTGTGGGGAGGAATGTGGAGGTGGCTGGTGTGAATATATGCATATGCATGTGGCTGGTATGTAGCATATACATTACCCGGTCTTTAACTAAGGATGAAAAAATTTTCATTCTTCCTACGTGTGTGTGTGTGTGTGGTAAGGCAACTAACTAGCTAACTTCCTCCAAGGAGGGAACAAACAACCTACTACTGTCTGTTTGTTCTCCTTTCTTCAACCTTTTTATCAAACGCTTAGTACAAATTCAATCTACACTTACATTACTTTCAACTACACTTTATTTTCCTTCCTCACCATTGATTTACCATATTATCAAAAACAAAAATGTCCAGACCACAAGTTACCGTCATCTCTCTAGAAGGTAAGACCACAGAGTCTTCTCTACCTCTACCAGCCGTCTTCAAGGCCCCAATCAGACCTGATATTGTTCACTCTGTCTTCACAAAGATCAACAAGAACAAGAGACAGGCTTACGCCGTTGCCGAAAACGCTGGTCACCAAACCTCTGCTGAATCATGGGGTACCGGTAGAGCCGTTGCAAGAATTCCAAGAGTTGGTGGTGGTGGTACCCACAGATCAGGTCAAGCTGCTTTCGGTAACATGTGTAGAGGTGGTCGTATGTTTGCTCCAACCAAGATCTGGAGAAAATGGCACGTCAAGGTCAACCACAACGAAAAGAGATATGCTACTGCTTCTGCTATTGCTGCCTCTGCCGTTCAATCTCTAGTTTTGGCTAGAGGTCACAGAGTTGAAGCCATTCCAGAAATCCCATTGGTTGTTTCCTCCGAATTGGAATCCGTCAAGAAGACCAAGGATGCTGTTGCTGCTCTAAAGGCCGTTGGTGCCCACAAGGATGTCATCAAGGTTATCAAGTCTAAGAAGATGAGAGCTGGTAAGGGTAAATTGAGAGGTAGAAGATTCACCCAAAGAAGAGGTCCATTGGTTGTCTACGCCAACGATGATGGTCTAGTCAAGGCCTTCAGAAACGTTCCTGGTGTTGAAACCGCAAACGTTAAGTCTCTAGGTCTACTACAATTGGCTCCAGGTGCTCACTTGGGTAGATTCATCGTTTGGACTGAGTCTGCTTTCGCTGCTCTAGATTCCGTCTACGGTTCCGAATCAACTGCTTCTTCAAAGTCTGGTTACTCTCTACCATCAAACATCATCTCCAACACTGATGTTACAAGATTGATCAACTCTGCTGAAATTCAAGCCGTTGTTAGACCAGCAGGTCAATCCACTCAAAAGAGAACTCACGTCTTGAAGAAGAACCCATTGAAGAACAAGCAAGTTTTGTTGAGATTGAACCCTTACGCTAAGGCCTTTGCTGAAAAGAAGCTTGGTTCCGCTGTTGCTCAAAACAAGGGTGCTAAGCCATCTAAGGGTACCTTCTTGGAAACTCTAAAGTCAAACTAAATCAATGGTTTTGTTTTAGATCGGGAGAAACTGATAGGTTTTGTAACATTCATTGTCTCGGGGGCTGGGCTTAGCTTTTTGCATATGTAGATATGTGTATTTACTATGTGTACGTGTGATCGTCTGTCTGTTGGGAGATGATTTTTAATTATATCCTGTCATTTTTCCTTACCAAAGTGTGTAAATGCTTCGTATGGCTTACCAGTAAGCCACACAACTCTCCCAAGGATTTCTCATTTACTCAGTCACATGCTTATACCCACGTGATTAAATCTGGATGGATGGAAAATTGGAGTGAGGTTAAAAACCAAACGTGTATCATAAAAGTTCATTGATTGATTTAACTATCCAACCGATATAACAACTCTCTTGATCCGTGTAGAGCTTCAAACCAACTATAAAACAACACCAATCACATCTGTATAACATACACCTCACAATGGCAACGAAAAGTAAGTAGTATCTACAAATTATCCATGACAAATACCCTTCTATGACGCACACTAACAGACGATTACAATCCCATAACCATCTGTCTCTTCTTTGACCCAGTCGACTTGACAACGTTACAACCAGAACAAATATTTGAGTTCAAGAATCAGCTCAATCAAGAGCTTGAGCAGCTACAATCCTCTTTTCAAGCTCTCAAAACGGCACAGATGAAGTATAAGGACTGCCATGAGAACGTTAAGATGATCAATCAGAGTGCAAACGAGGACATTCTAGTGCCATTGACTGCCTCATTGTACGTTCCAGGAAAAGTGAAGAATAACGATCAGTTTTTAATTGATGTCGGAACAGGATATTATGTTGAAAAATCAACCTCCCAATCTTTGGAATTCTTTCATGGTAGGTTGGCCAAGTTGGACGAGGATGGAGGAAAGTTGAGCAATATCATCAATGAAAAGTTGAACGTTTTGGAGAGGGTGGATGGAATATTGAGGGCGAAGCTGATGGAGCAGCAGAAACAGCAGGCTCAGGCTCAATCCCAGGCTGAGGCTCAACAGGCTCAGCAGGCATAACACTAGGTGCGAAGGACACTGTTTTTGAGCAGAGTGGTTCATATACAAAATTCTCTGCTCTGTTTGTGGTATCAATATAACTGTTTTCCGAATTAAAATACCTCTTAGGCTGATAATTAAGGACTGCACTTATCATTTATCGCTTGTATATCCGTTTAAAGTGCTATGCTCGGTAAGCTTGCCACCTCTGGTTTTTACATCACTCCATCGTGGAACCAGACGTACTTAGATTAAATGTGAACTGAAGTGAGTACACATAAAGTTATTGATAAGAACACAAACACTATAAAAACAACTATTTAGTCTCTGCTTTCTTCTCATTGTCCAAAGGATAAACTGTAGGATCCCAACCAGTGACTCCATACTCGTCCAAAGCATCCAACTTGGCTATGTCCTCATCTGAAAGCTTCAAATCGTGTGACTCCAAATTTGGCAACAATCTAGATTCAGTAACGGTCTTTGGAAGAGGAATGAAACCCTTGGACAACGACCAACTAATCAAGATCTGGCCGTTGGTCTTGCCATACTTGGTTGCAAGTTCAGTGATGAACGGATCATCAACTTTCTTGCTCCTTCCTCCTCTGGCCAACGGAGAGTACGCTTCAAGGGCAATACCCTTGGACCTGCTAAAGTCAACCAAGTCGGTTCTTGTTAGCCATGGGTGTAGCTCAATCTGATTTATAGCAGGAACAATCTTCAAATCAGGATAAGCCAACAGTTCTTCCAAGTGCTTGATACCATAGTTGGAAACACCAATGCTCTTGACCTTCCCAGAGGCAACTGCTTCTTGAAGTGCCAACCAAGTACCATGTCTCTTCTCATAGTCTGACTGTGGAGAATGGACCAAAAATAGATCGATGTAGCCAATGGCAGACGCCTTCTGCAGAGACTCCTGAATGGCAGCTTTTGTCTTTTCGTAACCGTGAGCAGTATCCCAAATCTTGGTCGTGAAGTAAATGTCCTCTCTCTTGTTGGTTGCTGGGTCCGATTTTAACCATTCACCAATGGCATCGCTCACCTCTTTGTCGTTCCCATACGCGATTGCCGTGTCAAAGTGTCTGTAGCCAACCTCGAGCGCCTTGGCAATGACTGTACCAACGGCATCTTTGGAGGTCTGATAGACACCGAGACCAATACTTGGAATGCTGTATCCGGAATTCAACTTGACTTTGGAAATGTTGACCATGATTATGAATTGGGATGGAAATTAGTAAGCAACGTGGTAAAATGGATAAAAGCACTTTCTTGCAACGTTCACGATTCCAAGACTAAAAAGATGAGTTTCAATTCCGTAGAGATTATGGGGATTTAAAGCTCCTTTTATACACATATATTCAACTATCGATGTGATGAGGGATAAAGTAGAAACTGCAAAGCCAGTAACAATCTGGCAGTCGCAATTCCAGGTGACATACAATGAAGGAAGGAGTACAGCTCCTAAGCTGGTTAACTCCGAAACGCAGCACACTCACTATTCAGGCGTACACCCGATTGCTATTGTTAAGGTTGATCCCATTTGCCACTTTAAGGACATTGAAGTCAAACATGGTACTACCACTAATTAGAGGCCTCTCATTCTAGCCAGCGAAGAGTTGGAAGCACTGCAATTGAGATGGGCAAAGAATACACCCAACTCCGTGACTGATGCCGCTGGCATATTAGTCGTATTGCTCAAGTAAGTGAAGCCAGTTGTATCCGTCCCCACAAAAACGGCACAATATACAGTATCTATGGAAATGAGGCCTGAGGATGCAGATTTTTACGATTCGGACATTACAGTGGTCTTAACTGGTGAAAGGGTTTTGGCTAGAAAGGGTTGAGTTTTGGGATTGCAAACTAGGAGGTCGCTTAAAGGTAAAGATGGAACTGTGGCATTACAATTGTGGCCATTGTACCGACAATTGTGATTCAAATACTTCTTCAACACATTCCAACACTAATTTCGGTTGTGAGATAATCATCATCCAAGTTGTGAAGCGTATCGGGAGAGAGCTGGAGTGTGATCCATTGACGTTCAAAGAGCGGGTTTGACTTTTAAGTTTGAAGCAGAGTTCGAGGGTGCGGTATTGCAAACCAATACTTTCCCGCCTATACTGGGCTTAGATATTAATCAATGCACAGGAGCTAGAGCTCCACCTTCTGAACTGCAAGATGAGTACTTGTTGATATCAATTGCTATTCAATTACGGCTTCAAGATATTTCGGTAGAAAGAGGGGTCAAACGCGAGTCGCAGTGCCGAGAAAAAGAAGAGATTTATAGACGTCAATCTGATGGTTTGCGATCCACTTGGACAATCCAATAATGTCAGTCCCGCGGTGCTACCATATGTCAATTGATGCTTTTTTTAATGTTTGGCCCACACATAACCACCGATGACTAACTTAAAGGGCATCTTCTCTTGATGTGATTGTCATGGCCATCAAGTGTATGTATTCATCTACAAAAAGAAGGGGAAGAGCGGTTGCTAAGAGTGTTATCGTTCCTAATCAAGTTGGACCGAAAAAAGTTTTTCCAACACGCACTCAAACTCCTGTACTGTTTACCGATTCTGTCTCATATATATATATATATTAAACATTCCATCATTAGAGCAAACACAAAACCATGCAAAAGGTATCATCTAGCAGTGACAAAGCTATATAAATAAAATCGTAGCCCGAAACTTTACAGACCAAACAAACACCAATGCTCTTTAGTTAGCCTATTAGTATATCGCTCAACCCAATCAAAAAAACGCCTAGGAAGGCCCATCTCAAAACAACCTCCTGCTTCCCACCGAATCCAACCGATGAAGCAAACATCTGCAACCCAATAAAGGTTAAAAACCCAGAAGTCAGCGCAATCAACGACCCAATCAGCAAGCGATTCATATCATCCGTCAAGTCGAGGTTCCCCTTGAAGAAATACCAGCCAAGCAATGCACCAACGGGTTGGGCCAAGGCACCTAGAGTTCCACTTATTGCCAATGCTTTAAAACGAGAATCTAGGGCAATGTATATAGGAAGCGTCATTGTGAATCCTTCGACAAAGTTATGGATGAATAAGGATAGAAAGATGGTGATTCCAAGCTGTGGATCAGCCTGAGATGTAGAGTACATGATGAAACCCTCGGGGAACTTGTGCAATGTTATGGCTAGTGTTGTCTGCACACCTATTGAGAGTAGTTTTGAAAGTGGGGTTTGAATGTGATGATGGTGATGCATTGATTCTACATCCTCTGACTGATCCTTGTTGTATGGGATATTGTTGTTGTTGTTATCGTTGATACCATGTGGATCAAACTTATGTAGGTGATTGTGAGATTTTGGTAATGACAGTGGTGCATCCGTCAAGTTGGGTTGTGGTATCACGTCCAAGTTTGCGATGGCATGGTGACTGTCATTGTTGTGGCGATGAGTGTCTTGCGTGTGCGCACGATGATGGTTCAAATGGGCGGTAGCACCATCGTCTGACATTAATGGCGAGTGGATTTCCAACTCTGGGTACCTCTCACAAATCTCCGATCTTTTCAATAGTAGCTCCTTGGTATCTTTATTGATGAATAAGATGTTCTCCTTTGATGGTTCACTGCAGAAGTGAAGTTTGCTAGGGTGTCCAGTCTTGTCATTGTGGAGTTTATGATGAGCAATGATTTCGTTTTCGCAAGAATCAATGTTCCCTAGGCACTCACCTTCGATCAACGTGCCTTTCAAAGCCTTCAAGGACAGATCAACCAAAGACAGCTTCTTGCCATTCTCCAATGTCTTATGTGAAACCTCATGACCATCCACCGCTTGCAACAACGGCGTTTCCTCTGTTGAATCGTTCGGAACGTGATCCGCAAAATCCGCATTGGAATGTGAATGTGAATGCGACTGAGAGTGGGAGTGGGAGTCGGAATTAGAGTGCGAATGGGAATGGGAATGTAGTTCCAATGTTTCGTGGTTATCCCCATGGTGACTGTGCGAGTGATCACCATGATTCTCCTGAATCGATTTTGAAGAAGAGGATGAGGAGGAGGAGGAAGAGGAATGGTCGCCATGAACGCAATGAACTATGCTTTCACTGGTGAAGAAGTGGATAAGTATGTTCAACAAAGAGCATATCACTATACCTGAGAAGTAGAAGAGCAGTATAGATCCTTTCAATAGATGACCATTCTCTTTCAATGAATGGACACTCTTGAGATACTTGTGGGCTTTTGGTAGAAGCTTATACAAAGAGGTGAACGTGAGGCATCCGGCACTTAATGACAATGATCTGATCAAAAAGGAACTGTTACTCTTGATACTAAATGGTCTTCGTTGATATTGTTTTGGGAATAACGATTTGTAGATTAGATCGCTGAATATTATTGAGCAGCCAACCATGGTTGTTGCCGATGTTAGCAGCACCAGTAGCCATCCTTGATTCATGGCTGTTGAACAGGTCTGTGTATTCTGTCGTCTTGTTGGTCTTTCCGACTACTTGTTGCAAGATCCAATTGTTGTTGGCAAATATCAGTTGCCGACACTCTCAAAGTTGTGGTCTTTATATAAGATGAGTTTTTGTACTGGTGAAGCGTTGCAAATGATAAAGACCCTGATTGAAATGTGGATGAAGCTTAGAAAAGGCAAGGCAAGGCAAGACAAGAAGGTTGGTTGCAAAGTTACTCACAAACTCTATGGACGATCCGTGTCCTGTTCTGTCCCTGAGAGTTTTAGGTACTTGGATGGTTACAGGGATGGATGGATGGATGGATAATAGATAATAGATAATAGATAACCAGAAAGGTGCCAATAATTTTTATGGTGCATATGATATGATATGATACACACACACACGGGGGGCAATGAATGCAGGCTGACTCTGAACAAGGTTGCACGTACATTTTGCTGCCTGCCCCTGCCTGCTAACTAGCTAGAAGGGAGGAAGGAAGGAGTGTGTTGCTGTTGCTGTTGCTGTTGCCATTGCCATTGCGGGTGTGGCAACAACAGAACATATATATAACATATATATTTACAATCCATCAACTATACGTTTCTCATTGACATCGATAAAAGTATCAAGGGTTTATAAGCCAGAGAAAATACCATTATGCCAGATCGATCCAGTCCCAGTCCCAGTCCAAGACCAAGAGAGATTCTAGTGTTACAAAACAGATGATTCTGGGCTCAGCCAAGACAGATCTCCTTCTCACCAAACCACCAATTTGTCAAGGGTTTTATACTTTCATTCAGAGAGATTTTTACCATCTACTAAAATGTAAAAAAACAGCTATCTTCAAATAATCAATCAGCTGTCCCTATCTGTATGCTCATCATTTGAAAGTATGAATCCATTGAACAAATTGACGGGTTGGAATTGTGGTTTTCATGTATGGGGCCAACCCTGTACACAAGTGATCATTAAATACATCCTCGAAAACTTGGGATTGAGATTGAGATTGACAAAAGATCTCACAAGTAAGCTTAGTTGTGACAGAGTCAAAATCATAAAATTGAATTTGCACCTCCTATATCTTTCGTCTATTCAATGCCCTAGTATCATCCCCTCCAGAGTACTACTCCAAACACTCATGAATTCTTTTCCTGTTTGAATCGACACTATACTAGGTCTTGATCCTAATCAATTGGAAAGAAATAGTAACAGAACGGTACAAGGGAGAAAGAGAACCAAACAGTTGAGATACATCTTCTCTCTCTGAGATGAAAAATTTTTGTAGCGGTAGAGAAAGGTCGTGTAGTACAATAAAAAAAGCTGTGCTATTAAAGTGCCTGAACACTGTACGCTCACTCTTTGAGGTGTCCCAATGGGGTAATTTTTGGTAGCATCACAATCTGAAGCATACATTAGAAAGAGGGGGAAGCAGGTACTTTGTTCTTATTCTTATTCTTATCTTATACTGACTCTTATCTTTGTTTCAGAATTACTCTGCTTAGTTTACTATACCACAATCACACAGCTACTCAGCAAATGTCGCTTCAATTAATCAGTTCTGAAGATGTTCCCATATTTTGACCATGGCTTATATTCTCTTTTTTTGGTTTCCTCTGCTTTTATCATGTCATATATAGTTTGAACAATACAGATGAACAAGGAAAATACATACTCAATCGTTCAGACCATGCAAACAAAAATGTCAAAAGAAACAGATACAGAATCAATCGTTGAGTGTGAAATGACAACCCTTGCGGACAGTCCAAAGAGTGAATACTTGGAACATTTTCAAAAAGAACCTTACTTCAAACACAACAGCACTAAGGACCAACTCCCTCCCTCCACATCGCCAAAAAATGAACAGTTTGACAAAAAGGTAACCACCAAATTTGAAGATCCCTTGAACAACATAGTCAAGTACAACATCTTCTTCTTCTTCTCAAGAAAGCAAGACCTATGGATCGCCATCCTAGCTATCCTATCAACTATGCTCGTCTCTGTGACCCCAGTCGCTATCACCATTCTATTCGGAAGACTATTCGACAAACTTTCTGATTTCATGGTGGGTGATTACGATTCAACAGCTGGTTTCATCCAAGACTTGAAATGGGCGTCTTTTAGTATTGCTCTTGTTGGACTAGGCACCACGATACTTGGATGGTGTTCCATTTCGTTGTTCATGATCCTTGGTGAGAGGCAACAGTCGAGATGCCGTGAGACGTTATACAGATCGCTCTTTCAAAGACAATTTGAGTGGTTTGACATCAATCCTGAGTTGAACGGTGATCTCGTCCAAGTGAATAGATGCGTCGAGGAATTCAGATCGAGCATCAGTGAGGTTCTAGCAATCCTTTTGAAATCGATATTTACCATGATCGCATTGTTGGTCACGAGTTTCATGTACTCATGGAGGTTGAGTCTCATCATAATGGCTTCCTTTCCAATCATTCTGGCATCGAGTGGCTTTTTCAGCATCTTTATTGAAAAGTATATCAAGATGGAGAACGAATACACTTCCGATGCAATCAAGTTGCTTGACTGGAACTTGGTGTCTTTTCGATGGATCAAGATCATCAATTCAAAGGAAAAAGAGTTGACGAGATTTGACGAGATTATTAAAAAATCAAGATATGCATTCAACAAGTACAAGCTCTACAACTCACTCAACTCTGGGGTCATGAAAACATTGGCATTGATGCTGTTCGTTCAAAGTTTCTGGTATGGTTCCTTTTTGGTCAACAAGGGAATCAACACAAGTGGCGATGTCCTATCCAGTTTCTATGCTTGTCTCAACGTTGCAACAATCTTTGACACTATCGCAACGTTGGTCATACTTTTGCAAAAAGGTCATATTTCACTGATAAAGGTGCTTAAGTTCATTAATCCACAGGATCTCGTCGAAACCAAACAGGAGATCGTTCAAGACCAAATAAGAATAGGCAAGTTTAAGCCCCAGCATCCGATCAAAGGATATGTTGACTTTTTCAACGTTTCGTTCAAGTATCCTTCTAGAGACCAACAGATTCTAAACAATGTTTCCATGTCCATTCCTGCTGGTAGCCTCACCTTCATTGTTGGAAGATCAGGATCAGGAAAATCAACTTTGAGCTCGTTGCTGTTAAAACTATACCAGCTAGATCAAGGCGAAATAACGATCGATGGATACTCCATCTCCAGGCTGGACAAACAATGGCTCAGTGAACAGATAACAGTGGTCCAACAAAACTGCATTCTTTTCAACGGTTCTATCCAAGACAACATCCTGTTAGGACTGGCAAACAAATATGACGACTTGAACATGGTGGATCGAAACTTGATCAAACACTCCGTTCAACTTTCGTTGATGCAAAAGCTCCTGTACGACTTACCTGAAGGGCTGAGCACAAAGATTGGAAATAGCGATGATGCCATCACCTTGAGTGGTGGACAAAAGCAAAAGTTGGCTCTAGCACGTGCCAGAATCAGAGATACACCAGTGTTGGTGCTCGACGAAGCTGTCTCTGCAATTGATATTGTTCAACGGGAGATGCTAATCAAAGCTATCAAAGTTTGGCGAAAGGGGAAGACCACCATCATCTTAACTCATGAGTTCTCCCAAATTGACGACGACGATATGGTCCACCTTATCGAAAATGGCTCAGTTATGGAAAGTGGAACAAAGAAGCTGTTGATGGCTAATCCAAATGGCAGATTTAAAACTCTTAAGGATTGTGAGAAGGATAGTGATTTTAAACGGCCAACAACCAGCACAAAATCCGCAGCTGTTGTTGATACATATCAGAGCAGACGAACGACAAAGGTTAGGTCCATCTTTCTCAACTCGGTGTATTTGAAAGTGGATGAGGCTGAATTAAACAACAATGGCATACCCAAGAATTCGCTGTCAATGATTAGGCCTCGAAGGAATCGAAGGAAAGTTCAAGATATTGAAAAGCATCCCAAAGATGAGACTACTGCATCAAACCAACAAGATGATAAGGTCAATGTCTTTGCACTGTTGAAACGTCTCGCACCATACCTTGATCCAAGGTTCAAATCCATGGTGGTAGCTGCTCTTATACTATCAACCATGAACGCCGTTATGACTCCTGTCTTTAGCTATTGCTTTTCCCAGCTCATCTATGGTATTATACCCGATGCAGAAGGTCTCCGTACAGGAAGCTACTTGATCAAATGGGCAATGATACTCACTGCCATTGCCATTGCTGATGGTGTTACCGAATTTGCCTCCAAGTACACCCTCAACGTTTGTGCAGAGAAACTGGTCATCAATTTGAGATCGTTAGCATTCAAGAAGATGTTGGAACAAGACATGAGATGGTTTGAAAACTGTACCCCTAATGTTATCTCGTCGTTATTGATGAACGATACCAGAGAATTGAGATCAATCGTTGCTGACTTTTTGAACGTTGTTTGTTCAATCGTTGTACTAATGATCGTTGGTATCACTTGGGCAATTGTCTCAGGTTGGAAGCTAGCCCTTGTTGGCATCAGCTTCATTCCATTGTTTGGCCTCGTGACTACCCTATACACTGTGCTTCTACAGTCACACGAGAATCGCTATAAAGAAGCAATTATTGAGGTTGAAAACCTGATGCATGAGACTGTCGTTGGCATGAAGACGGTACTCTGCTTGAACCTAGAGAGATACTTCACTGTCAAGTTTAAAAAACGTATGGACTCCATGTTGTCCTTTGGATGCAGAAGATCCACCATCATTGGGTTCGGAATGTCATTGCCTAACGTTGTCATTTATCTTTCCCAGGCAGTCTTGCTATACTATGGATTGTCCTTGGTTGGACACGGAGAGTACACCACAGTTCAACTGATGGAAGTCGTCATGCTGATCTTGTTTTCCATTGGCTCGATCTCATCCTTACTAGTGTCTGCTCCAAACTTGAACAGGGGAATTCGTGCAGGAGTGAAAATCATAGAGTTGCTTGATCTTGTGGTGAGCCCTTTAGAGCAAAACGCCCTCACAGAGCCAGAGTTTAAAGAGTCCAACGAAAATGATACTGCCTTGTATAGCTTCAACAACGTCTCTTTTAGCTATCCAAGCTTGGAATCAAAACCAGTCTTGACCAGTTTGAGTTTACAGATCAACAAGAACCAAGTTACCTGCATTGTTGGAGAATCTGGATGTGGAAAGTCAACGATGATTTCTTTGCTGTTGAGATTATATCCTGTGGGCATTGGGTCCTTGGATCTATTAGGTGTCAACATAAACAGTTGGGGTATAAACCATCTAAGATCCTCAATTGGTGTCGTCACTCAAGACCACTATTTCTTCAACGGAACGATCAGACAAAATCTTGTGTACAACTGTCCGGTCGAACCAACCGATGACGAGATATATGATTGTCTCTCGCAGGTAGGACTGAAGGAGTTTGTTCTAGGGTTATCAAACAAGTTGGATACCCAGCTTGGAAACTCTGCTAATCTTCTAATTTCAGGAGGTCAATCGCAAAGGTTATCCCTTGCCAGAGCAATGCTGAGAAGACCAAATATACTTATATTGGACGAGTGTACATCTGCTCTCGATCCAGAGAATTCCAAAAGAATCAGGAACTTGATTGCTGTTATGAAGGCCCACACTTCAATCATCATTATAAGCCACAAGCAGGATCTGATGAGCATTTCTGATAAGATTGTGTGCCTGAAAAGCGGTATCGTTATTGAAGAGGGAGGTTATGAGGAATTGCTTGCAAGACAAGGTTACTGCTACCAGTTGGTTGGTTCAAGTGCAGAACGCAGGGAAAGCTGATATTCCTCTGCATCTATAGTTTCGTTTCTTCCTCCTATATCGTACTTATTTAATAACCATAGACATTTCCTTTCGAGTTTCGGCTTCGATACATTCGTAGAATAATGATTTCTTTTCTCTACACATTAATAATTATTATCTTGAAACTATAGCTTGACACTGTAGTCAGTCAAAATGGAACACTCAAGAGTTTGATTAGTAATAAAGTAAGAAAACGTAAAAGCACAAGTAACAAAAATAATCCGTCTTTGTAGACAATCTAAACGTAGCAATCACTTCAAAAAGACACAAATATAAGGAACCTCTACATCTTCCTCTTCCTTATCCTCACAACAGATCTCAAAAATCAATGTAGTTTCATGCGACTCTATAGGCTTCTTAGAAACAGTCTCGATCAACTTTGTCAGATTCATAGGCAATCTCTCCTGTAACTTTTTAGGAGGATGGAAAGAGGCATACAACAACGAAACACCATGAGACAGCATTGTGATTTCTAAGCCTTCATTCTCCTTGAAATGTGCAATCAGCTCTGCTAGCGTAAGATCACCATGGATATCGAACCTATCCCAGATCTCATCAAACTTCTTACCATTATACTCGCCCTTGTTAGAAGACACAGGCTCTGAAAAACCAAAGAATGGCAACGCCAAATTTATAAAACCATTCTTGTATTTCTCAATGTCGGTCTTTTTGTCAGCAACCTTGTACAACTCAAGACAGATCAAACCGGTGACCAAAGCTGTAGTGGTGGCAATTGCTGGTATGATTCTACCGGCAATGAACTTAGTCTTTGATCTGTCAACGGTCTCGATGGCGTAGTTGAGAGCCCTACAGTTGGAAGCAGACGTGATAAACTCAATGTGATGGTTTGTGTCATCGTCCTTTTCAAACTCAACGGCATTCAACCTGTATCCAGCGAGGGATGAAGGTGTAGGTAAGGAAGCAGCTAGCTTCTCAATCACATCCTGATCCAAGGTGGCACCTGCATTTGGATCTGGATCTGAATCGTTAGCCTGGATCAAAACGTTAGACTTTGGAGTGAATGGCTTGATTTCAATCTTGTCTAACACCGACTTGAAGTATTCAACATCTGGTGCATCTTGGTCGCCCTTCAAACCGTACACGTATGCTAACAAATTAGCGCCACCAACAACAAAGTGGAAGTGGTCCTCATTGTTGATGTCAAAAGTCAATGGAGTTGGCGCCCTCTTTGGCCCCGACCAGAATGGAGCACCAGTGGAGGTAACGGCATCTTTAGGAAAGTTGTACAACAACTGTTGGATGTCGTAGTTGTACTTCTCTTCAAATTGTAATCTTGCCCACTTGATACAGTCTTCAAAGTTGTAAGGTCTTTGCTTGGTCAAGTATTCACTAATGGATTCCAAGATTCCCTTGACATCTCCGCTCTGCTTCAAGACACCTTCAACAAAGTTTGGCTGCGACAAAAATAGGTTAACATTTTCAGGAGCATCCGTGAAAAAACCTTGAAATAGAGACTTTGCCCAAGCAATAGTATGGTCAATCTTGTTTGGGAAGGATCTCAAAGTACACAATGGAATGGACTTTTCAGGTGGATCTTGAGAGGAAGAGTACGACTCAGTCAAGTTTGGAATAACAACTTGGGTGTTACCCTTCGTACCCAACGTACCAGACTCTAACAATGGCTTCTTAAAGAAGACACATCTTCTGTCAACATATGTTCTAGCTTCAACGTTATCCAAAGCATTTGTAACAAAGTCCAGTTGCTCCCAGAACTTGTTGTTGAATATATTCTCAGTTTCAGGTCCAACCTTTTCTGTAAGAGCCTCTATCTTACCCTTTAATTCAGGATTCATGAAACTAACGGCAGAAGCAGCAACCTCTGACTTGTTCTTACCAACATCCTTCGGTCTAAACAAAAACTGTCTATTCAAGTTGGATTTCTCAATTATATCATTATCGGTGATGTATATCTTACCTTCAGGGCCAGAACCCAATCCCATCATGGCCCAACTCTTCAGCATCTCACATCCAATGGCACCAGAGCCAACCAAGAACACTTTCTGGTTAGCAATCAACTTTTGGAACTCGATACCAAACACAGCGATTTGGTTATCGTATCTTGAGTTTATAGGCTTGCATGTCTCTTCGGTTCTCAGATACTCAGGTTGTTCTGGTAAGGACTCTAGCGAATCAAAGTACAGCCATTGTTTGACAGGACCAAACTTGCCGGAGCATGCCTTTAGCACTTCCTGAGCAACCAATCCACCGTAGAATGCCACCATCCCTGGGATTTCACCTCTTGCACCATAAGATAACTCGCTGATAATATTCTCATCAACGGCTTCTTCTCCAAGGATGGTAGGGTTGACAGTTGCAAATTGTTTGGTTATCTCGAGAACCTCAACAGCGTCTGACTCGTGGTGTGGTCTTGGGAACTCACCACCATGACGAGACTGGAATTCGTGCAATGCTTGGAAACCCAAGTGATACTGTGGAGGTCTATTGAACTTCGCGTAGTCTGAATGTAGATACTCAGGAGCCTTAATTTGAGTAGAAAGCTTTTCAAACTTGACAATCTGTGGCATCTTCACTTCTGTGTATATACCACCTTTAATATAGGTTCCCCACGAAGGGTCAAAGTTAATCAATTGATAGGCGTAAGGGCCCAACACTTTGATTTCGTATGGTGTACCATCATTCAGCTTGTCAATGCCTTGAATTTCGGTAAATTTGACAAACGCACCATCTTCCAAGCCGTGTCTGTTGTCATCCAACATGGTAACGGTACCGTCCTTCTCGATATCCGAGACGATACCGGTGTGTGGTTCTTCTCCGTTGGGATCAACGACGGTGAACTCGTCCCCAAAGTCAACAAAGAGTTGACCCACCAACCCCCTCAGTTCGGCATTGATGAATCTTATATCCTTTGCATGTGTGATTTCGTTGATCTCCAACTGCTTAGCCAACGGTGTCTCAGTGGTGACGACCACTTGAAATCTGGAAATAATCTCTGGGGTTAAATCCGAAACGAGAGATATTGGAACGTACTGGTTCAACTCCGCCAACTTTGGCAACGAGGCTTCAGCTCTTGACTTGCCAATGTCTTGTTCAGCGAGGAAGAATTGTGCCGAGAGGTCCTGTAGTGTAACCGCAGTGGGATCGTAGATAGATAGGGATTTGACACCGGCTAGAGCGACATTCTTGGCGATTTCGATACCTAAACCTTTTAGGCCGATGACTAAAACGTTCGAAGCAGCCATCTTCAGCATTGCATCTTTTCCCAAGACATACAATTGACGAGAGTACAAGCCCTCATCAATGTTATTCTCTTCTGTGGAGTCTATTTGCATTTTTGATTCCTTTAACGGTGTTGAACGGCAAATGATATGATGTGTTAGTCTAGTGTCCTGCTTGATCAATGAGAATAAAGATAGATTACGATTGTTTAATTTCAATAGGACTAATACTCACAGACATGACTATCAACTTTATAGAATAATTGATCAACTGTGATGGTTCAATGTCTTGTGTATAAACTGTCATGGGGAAAGAAACAGGTTAGTTCTCTGGACCTTCTTCCCCGTTGTCTCTTTGTATTTCCACCACTACTACTGTTACTACCACTATCACTATCACTACACAGAGAGAACACAAAATGAAAGGCGGTGGCAAACCATCAAAATGTTATTATTATGTCATCAGTTACGTCACTGTGTTTTGTCAGCCACATTGTCTCGACTCTTGAATCAATCCTCTTGAAGTGGTCAAGATGGCAACGTTTTTATCGCAATCCTTCTTCTTCTTAATACTAGCAGAGAAGCAAAGTAACTAGTTCGAATATTATTACAGAACCCTTTCTTTACTATAGATAATTACGCACAGCAATGTTGAGTCTTGCAGCGAGGAGATTATCAAGAGGCACCAAACTTTTCAACGCTCGCACTCTAGCGACGGTGACATCCATCCCAAAGACCAAAACTACCATCTTGCAGAATGGTCTAACGGTGGCGACCGAGGAGATACCCCACTCACTAACTGCAACAGTGGGTGTTTGGATAGATGCTGGATCGAGAGCCGATGTGACAGATTCAACCTCAGGAACAGCCCATTTTTTGGAACATTTGGCCTTCAAGGGTACCAACAGCAGAACACAGCTCAACTTGGAGTTGGAGGTGGAGAATTGCGGATCCCACTTGAATGCTTACACTTCAAGAGAGAACACTGTCTATTATGCAAAATCTTTGAAAGATGATATACCAAGAGCTGTTGACATCCTGTCTGACATTTTGACGAGATCAAAGCTAGAGAAAATTGCCATTGAAAAGGAAAGACCCGTCATCATCAGAGAAAGCGAAGAGGTTGACAAGATGTACGATGAGGTTATATTTGATAGGTTACACGAAGTTGTTTTCAAGAATCAGCCTCTAGGAAGAACCATCTTAGGTCCATTGGACAACATCAGATCCATCACGCAGGGGGATTTGAAGAACTACATCAAGACAAACTACAAGGGTGACAGAATGGTACTGGTTGGTGCCGGTGCCGTCAACCATGACGACATGGTTGCTCTAGCACAGAGAAGCTTTGGTCATGTTCCAATATCTGCAACGCCATTGCCACTAGGTACACCAAGAGGCTCAATACCAAAGTTCTACGGTAACGAAATAAAGATAAGAGAAGAATCTTTGCCAAACACATATATGGCTCTCTGCCTGGAAGGATGTTCCTGGTCTTCAAAAGACTACTTTAAGGCTCTCGTGGCTCAGGCGATTGTTGGAAACTGGGACAGAGCTACCAACTCATCTGGTTCTCCACTAGCACAAGCTGTTTCGGCTCCTGCTTTGAGCGGTGGCGAACCTCTGTGTAACTCATTCATGTCGTTCTCAACGTCATATTCAGACACTGGCCTATGGGGTGTTTACGTGGTTGCTGATAAGAACAGCGACTGTAAGCCCCTCATAGATGCCATTCTTTCTGAATGGAGCAGGTTGAAGAGTGGTGCGATTTCCGAGGAGGAGGTTGCCACAGCAAAGTCTCAATTGAAAGGTTCCCTGCTGTTGTCATTGGATGGTACCACTGCTGTTGCTGAGGATATTGGAAGACAGCTCGTCACTACTGGACAAAGACTGTCGCCTGAAGATATTTTCCAGATTGTTAACGATATCACGAAGGACGACGTCGTGGATTGGTGTCAGAGATACCTGCAGAATAAAGAGGTTGGTATGGCTGCTTTGGGTACCATTGATACGATTCCGTCCCATTCCTACATAAACCAGGGGTTGTCAAACTAAAAGTTTCTCACTCTCTATTTATCGAACATATTAATTTCTCTTGTACATGCCCGGGATTCTTTCAATTCTACAGTTTCTACCTATTCTTATTTATTGATCTCTGTTCCTGGTGATGGCCCCTGCTGGTGCTTCGGTACCACTCAAAAGGTTAAAAAAGTGTTTATTGTAAAATGACGTAAAAACACATAGTGCTGAAAGAGATAATGATGGTCATTAGTAGCACCAAGCGGTTTAAAATTTCATTTGGTTAGTCAGAAGCTACAACTTGTTTATTTTGTGACTAAATCGAAACGATTGCCTTCGGATGACATAACCTTGGTTCCGCTAAAAGCATTGACAACAACGAGACCGAAGATGCAATATCGTATCTAACTGTACTAGCTAGATAGTTTAATGTTTCAACCATTCATCTGTACAACGAGTGTTTCTCTTCACCCATTAATGGTGAATTCTCATCATACATCTCGAAACCTCTAACAATAGGAGACTTTAGCGACTTTTCAGTAGTGACAATTTGAAAAAAAAATGTCCATGAAAGACTTAATTGAAACATTGAAAGTTGCTAAAGTCTCCTATTGCTAAATGTTTCGATACGTATGATGAGAACTCACCATTGCACCCACACTTTCATTCTTCATCAGTGTTACACCGCCGCTTCTCAACAATAACCTACTTCGTGAACCCTATGAGCATTTCTCAAAAACAGCAACTTGCGCTCGATTCGATGATTCAACTCAGGCACGTACACACTCAAATTGACGTATTGGTTCAAACCTGGAATATCAAGATGAGTGTCCCCGAGTTTCGGAATGTGAACGGTTGTGAAATGATATCCTTCTGCGCTGGAAGACAAATTTGGAGATTCGCTGGGAAACGAATAGTGCGTATTGATTGCTAAGTTATACTTGGTTTCAGACGTTCTTGCATCTTTTGGAAAGTTGATTAAACAAGTAGTGAGACTGCTTGGCAACGATGCAATCTCCGAAAAGCCTTCCTTTAGGCTGAATGAAAGTTTCTGTAGATTCTTTGGAAGCAAACCCTCAGATAGGACCTTAGCAAACGTATCCAGGGATGGGCTGTCGGTGATAGTTAGCTCCGTGAGGCTGTTCAAATTGGCAAAGATGTCACTCGGAAACGAGAGTTCTTTGACGGTTTCTGCTCTGAACGTTGACAAAAACGGTGGGAGACCGATTAGTTGTGCCTCCATATCCAACCCTGTTAGTTCTAGGTGGGTCAAATGGTAGTATCTGGTGAGGTCACATAAGGTACAGTTCTCGTTCAAATTGGTAGCGCTTGAAAAGACAAACTTCCTCAAAAATTTAGGAAGTCTATTGAAATCCACCCACATGGTACTATCACCAATGTACAACTCTTGCAAGTAGTCAAAAGCTGGCGCCAGGAAATCGAAGCCTGGTCTTACACTGAACTGGACCATTAGTATTGAAACTCGCCTGAACACCTCATAGCTGTTGAGTTTTGCGGTTTTGCAATTTTCCATGGTGGCAAATCTTAAGTTGAGATGCTGTAATCTCTTGAACTTCGTCAACATCTCAAAATCTGTATCTGTGTTATCTCTGCTCGAACTTAGGCTTAGCAGCACCTTCTTCGCCCCCAAAGTAGCTAACATCGGATACGACTGAATGGGGGACACAGCATCGATTGATTCAAACCTAATTCCAAACTGCTTGAGCAACTTCTTGTTTTGCTCCAAGAGCGTGACGATTTGTTTCAGTTGAGAGGCACTTCCCAGTTTCAAGTTGTCATAGACTATAGTCTTGAGCCTGAAACTGGATACCACTTCCTCTCTATCCCCCTTCGAAAATTTCATTTGATAAAGACTTAAGAAATGCAACAAACTCATAATGGCATGCAATGAATCGTTACCTTCGGTGACGAAATCCAACCTCTCCATATTCTTGAAATAGAGTAACCTGCCAGGCTCTATCTCCTTCAATTGATACTTGTCAATCCTCACAATCTTTTCAGTAAGCACTTCAGCAGCCGCAAAAACCTTGTCGGGTATCTCAGGATCCGCAAACACCTTGCCTGGTATTCTCGTCTCTAATGACAGAGCCACCTTTATGACATGAGTCACGAGATACTCAATCATATCCATTGAGATCAATTCAACCTTATCATTAAACCCGGAAATGTTCAGCGTTGAAATATTGGGGAACCGATCAAACAATAAAAAATCGCCACGCCGTGAAGTAGCAATCGAATTTGGTCCAAGTAGAAACCAATTCAGGTCAACAGTGGTCAACAATTCAGTAACGAGGCTTGAGAACTGATCCAGCATCATCGTTGGGTGGCTTCCTCCCTCGAATTTGACATTCGTCAGCCGATGAATGTAATTGGGAGCAACAATCCGTCTTCTTGTGGAATTGTTACTGAGATACATTCGAACCACTTCAACTTTGAGCTCTATAGGGAGGGAGCTAAAGATGAAAGCGAATGAGAAAGCTGGATTTTGAAGTGGATCGATATGATTTCCCGTCCCCATGGCATCCATTGGTTGGTGTGTGAGTATCTGTGAGTGGTATGCTTTGAACCGGTGAATAAATTTTTGATGGCTTTTGGATTCTATATCTATACTCTGGTTTGTTGGAAAGGACCTGATGTTTCTCTGTTAAAAGGTGGATGTCAAGTTGTTTAAACGAAGAAACAGTCCCAAACTCGAAATGGCGCATGTAAGCTCGATTTAGCAAGTGTATGGGTGATATTTAGCATGGCTTTTTATGTCCGTCTGTGCGGCTCTTGTTTTCGGCTCTGCACATAACAAATTCTGATGTTTCTGTGTTCTGACTCCTGACCCCTAACGGTGGCAATTCCATCGAGGGGTCTTCGACATTATGAGTATGATACAAATATGGTCTTTATGATAATGGCAAATGCACCAGTGGAGTAGTTCTATAGAGAATGAATGATAAACACACAAAGTAAACCGAAAAAAAAGGGTGTGATATAGCACTTGAAGAAAATAAAAAAAAACCAACCTGTAAGAACAAAAACACGAACAGTCCCCATTTGAAACAATTCGAAACACAAAGCAAAGTGATGAAACATCAAAAGTAACAAGATGAAGATTATACGAAAACCGGTAAAATATTCTAGATAGCAAATTAAACTTGAGGAATAAAGTCAATAATGAAAAAAAAAACACAAAAATTATTCCAAGTGGCTTTGGTAGATATCAGCGAAGACACTGCAATGGAAATCAGTCAACTGTCTCAGTCTTTCAATGACACCTTTCAGTTCAACGTCGACAACATCTTCACCGGTAAGGTCAACCTCACAAGTGTTCAAGTTTTTGAATATCACTTCGAAAATCTTACGTTCCATGATGGAGTAAACTGTAGAGTTTGGCTGAGTCTGTTTCAACAGCCAGTTAAAACAAAATTTGATCTTTTCACCATCCAAATTTCTCGAATTGGTTCCTGCTTCCAACTTGCTAATGAAATGAACGGCCAAGTTGTTCAGGTTCCTGGTCCACTTGGAGTTTCCGTTGTCGTCAATTATGATGTTCAAGATGTCCTTCTTTAATTCTTTCAACTTGTCAGCAGAGCCAAATTCTGAAGTATTCAACTTATACTGTCTGATCATGTTTTGGTACAAAATCAAACAAATCTTGATACAGATGAGTTGACGAATATCGGCACGCAGGAGGATCAACCTCGAATGATCAAAAGTCAGAGTATTTGGGAATTCACTGCACATCTTGGAGCAAGAAAGTAAATCTAAAACACTC
Source organism: Ogataea pignaliae (assembly GCA_030570775.1). Taxonomy (NCBI): domain Eukaryota; kingdom Fungi; phylum Ascomycota; class Pichiomycetes; order Pichiales; family Pichiaceae; genus Ogataea; species Ogataea pignaliae. Next base: position 65,712 of record JAJLWO010000028.1, on the reverse strand, counting down.
GACACTAAAACATCTTTGATTTGGCTGGATCCGTACTTTGGAGCAGATTCTGCATTTTCTTTCTCAAGTTGAGCATCGTAGTTCTTCTTGAACCAGGCGAGAGATTGGGTAAGGTTAATCTTATCTTTAGAAATGGCGGTCTGAAAATATTCCTTTTCGAATGAAACAGCGGTAGAACATAACAATGGGCGCAAGATACGAATCTGATGGTTGGCAACGTCCAACTTCATAGCTTCCAAGATGGAAAACAAAAATTTCAAGCCCTCAACAAGCATATCCACTTTCAGCCCGTTTGCTGATGGTGAACAAGCGAGTTCAAAGATTGAGTTCATTTCGTCAACCCACAAATCTCTCATTGGAGCACAGTGCATCTTAAAGATTGCTGATATCCAGTTCGAGAATTTGATAAAGTTGAAAGATGAGGTGTTGAGCTGTTGAATCAATAGGTTCAAATCCATGATCTCTTCGACTGCAGTTTTGTCCTTCGATGGAAGCAAGCTGAGCAGGATATCCTTCAGTGTTTGGAACATGACCGAAATTGATGATGTTGGAGTTATCTTCTTGTGAGACTGTAGGATCAACGTAATCTCATTGCTAATGGTTAACCAGTACTTGTCGGCTTGCATCTTCTTACGCTTGCCGCGTTCACCATCCAAGTTTGGTCTGAACTGTAACTGTGGGTCGAATAAAATATCATGCCTTAGCTGTGGGTTTTTCAAAATTTCATGCAAGTCAATTTCATGAAGGGAATGAAGGTTCACAGGAGGTAGCAACGGAGTTTCTTCAAGATATCCTCCAGTTGACGTTTGCTGTTGCTTTTCCTGTTGTTTTTGCTTCAAATCACTCAAGAGTAGATCCGCCTGTTTGAAAGATTGGAACCATATGTTCGGCAACGATCTTGATCTGAATCTTTTTGAGATGGGAAGACTATTCGTCAGTGGAGAAGCGTTTGTAGTTTTGATTATTTTGACCTTCTTTGATCTTGTCTTCTTCAATGCCTTCATGTTATTACTGCTATTTCCGCTGCTGGTTCTTGAAGAGTGAATAGAGGATAGTTGTGTGTCGATTGGAGAAGAGTTGCCCGAGATAGGCGATGTGGAAGTTGATGTCATAGGTTGCGATTCCACCACTATGTTGTTAGAGCTTTGCAATGCGTGATGGTGGTGGCGTTGATGATGTTGTTGTTGATGGTGATGGTGGTGGTGTTGGTGATGATGACCAATCGTATGGTGAGGTGGAGACATATGTAGCGAGTGAGTTGGATGTGACGATAGAGTCATATTGCAGTCTTCTGATAGTGATGGAGCCGTTGGAGGTGAGCCTATGGAGGCGGTGTTTAAGTTTTTTGGAACAACCACCGATGGTCTCCTACTTTCGACAATTTCCATGTCAGTAGTATTGTCCTCCTCCTGGATACAGACATCTTTGGTATTGTCAAAAACGTTTTTGAACTGGGGAGCACGCTCAATCTCTTGATTCTCGTTGGTGTTGTTCAACTGTGGATTCATTGTTGTTGAGTTGTATTATATTATATTAATTATTATGATGATCAAGAGAAATGATGATGTTATAAATGAACTTGTTCAAACGCTATAAATATGTTATAAGCGTCCGTGACTGGGAGTGTGGGTCTTGTGAAGGGGTATATATGAAGATGCAAATTGTTTCGTTTGTGAAATAAAGAAATGAAGATGGCGAATGAACGAATATAGAGAAACTGATAGGTAGTAGTGCTATATTTGATTGGTCAACTTGATTAGAGAGAATTGGTCGTTTAAGTCTAATCAACAAGTGTTTCTAAAGGGGAAAAAATGACGTTTCTTTTTGTTTGGTCGGAGAATGCGGTGATGTGGACAGAATAGGGTAGTAGTAGTAAATGACCAACTTTCTTTTTCTGAAGGTTCAGTATCGACGCGTAAAAGCCAGTTGACGATCAGGGTTGATTTTGGTGTTGCTAGAGATAGAAGTAGAAGTAGTGGTTGTTCTTCTTAGTCTTGCCTTGTAGTTTAGAATTCAAGGGGAGGTAGAGGGTTTCTTTTCTATTTTCCCACTAGGAGTATGCGACGGTGATGGGGATGATGATTGCGATTGATGTAATGATGATATATGTCGTTCTTAGAACAGAGAAATGTTGTTATACGTCAAAAGAAAAGAAGAGAGATAGGAATAGTCAAGAAGAAAAAGAGAGGGCAAGAGGGAGATAGACAGAGTAAGAGCCCTCTTGAAAATGCTTCAATCAAAACCATCGCTCAACGCTCAAACGTTCAACTCTTAAACGCACGCACCAAAAATGAGAAGGCGAAAAATGTATAATAAGCAGACTTTCTTTTTTTTTTTCCTTTCTTTTGCTCTGCCTTGCCTTATGGCTGCTGGCTGCTTCTACCATTATTTAGTCACTGTTTCTCCTGTTTCTCTTTCGAACTAACTACTCCTTTCTGTCTCTGTGGTACTCTTTTAATTTCTTTTCCTGGTCCTCTTTCTTTCTTCCTCTCCTACACCTCCCCTCGCTCGTTCCGGGGACTGTACAAACACCAAACTTAACTGATAAACCGTAAATCATACATAAACCATAATTAACTGATCGATCGATATCTGTATACTGTTTGTTACATGAAATCTCTCCCATCCTTAAAATACTCCATTGCTAACTGGGTTTCGTTGTATTCTGTATTATGCTCTCACACCATCACACAATTTTGTGTTCCGATGAGGGGAAGACACAATACAAGGTAAATCGTGCCCTATTTTCAATATCAGAGAACAACACCCATCCCATTCAAACAGCAAGTCGTATCGTCTCACCCACGTATTTAACGTCTTGCTCTTCCCGCTCTCCTCTCGCAACCTACCATTAAGGCCCAAATTCTATTAGTATTGTCTCCACGGTTGTGAGAGTGTGCTAAAAAGAGGCCTGCTATGTAGATTGAAAACTGCTGAAATTGTCAAGATTGGCTTAGGCTTAGCTCAGATGTCTATATGGGAATACAAATGTTTGTTCAGTCGCTTGCATGCACAAAAAAATATTCAACTCTTATAATAGGCATGCAATGCACATGCATACTGCAAGCTAAGAATTGTCCGCTTAACAATAAGGTTCCTTGTTGTTAACATGCATCAAATTCTATGCTGTCTTCTAGCTTTGTTCTGTCTGCAGACACAATTATTCCTCATGGGCGGAAATACAATATATATATACGTAGAAGCATAGCCCATTGGCGCTGCTATGTTCGGCTCAATTCCTTGCTGCCTGTTTGTTATATAGTGGTAGTAGTATATGCTCGCATGTTCCGTTTCACCTTTCACCTCTACTCTAGACCACGCCATTCATACCAACCGAGTGACTTGAGACTGAATGACTGACTGTTGTGCAATAAAGCTAATCCAACAAACGGTATGCTATTCAGTTTCATCTTCTGGACCGCCGATAGAACAACAAACCATTAGCACGAGATTATCTACACCCATTTGTTCATGCCATACAAACACCAAAGTGGTTTGGCCGAACTACCACATTCCAGGCCACTCCACACCTATTCTGGAAAGTTCCTCCAAAACTACACCATAACCATGGCATTTAGCCATGTGCAATTCGCAATTCGAATCAATTGGAATTCATGGGGTTTGACAGCGGCGGCTGCGATAGTGACGGCTGACTGACACAAAATCTGGTGTTTCATACCAGTAACGCCACCAAGCACCAAGTGTTTCATCGTTTGACTAAAGAAGAACTATACCTACCGCTATAGGCAGGCAGGCAGGCTTAGCTCAGACTACGCTATTGACGGGAACGATAGAAAACGATAGTTTTGCAACAAACTTCCTTCACAGCCCTCTCGGTCTTTCGTTGAATTTGTCATAACGTTAAATTATTTCTCACTACACATCCCAAAGCCTGTACTCTCCATATGAAGAGATCTGCAATCTGCGCCTACTTCGGAGCCTCTCTGACTTCATTGCCCGGTGACCTCCTAGATGTAGTGGCCCCACCAACCTCGATGGCGAGTCGGTCAAACCTTACAGCAACAAATATCCCATACCTCTCTCCCCATAGTAGTGTAAACATACATAGTCGTCCGCTAAAACAATTAGTACGTGTGATCACGAACCAAACGACAGACACTCCCCAAAAAGGCGAAAAAGGCAAAAAAGGATAAGAAAGCAGCCAGTCGTGCGTACGTCAAACTGGTGCTGCTTTCGCCCAAAACACAAGTCGCCTCCTTAAAAGTACAAATAAGCAAATTCAAACACTACGGTCTAATCGAGGACCAGCCCAAAAGTACCAAGCGACCTTGATAACATTCACATTTATTACCCACTTCATTGCTAAACTTCACCATACCGGTAGGTAGCTAGTTAGCTGGCTAGCAAGGCAAAACGACAAAACGCCAACTCAAACTTGGACAAGAGCTACCAAAAAAGGACATTTTACACGCTACTACACACAATTGTGAGAGACTCTCCCCATGTTTGACCAGCCAGCAGCTGCGGTGAAGCTTTTAGTTGTTTGTGCATGATTTATTTAATATATGCCGCAGTCTAAGCTTTGCATTGTGTGTAGGATCAAGGTTTCTCCGACATCTGCGACTCTGTTTATGGGTGTGCGTGCGCATGCACCTTTTTTGAGTTTTAAAGTTTGGAGCTTCCTTTGATCCATAGCTGTTGAAGAGATGGATGAAGCATCGATTTGAGAATTGATGAAAAATGCTACATTCAGGTAATGGAAAAAGAAACTAGTCAGTGTTGTGTGTTTAGTTACCAGAGTATTAGAAGAAAAAGTTCGAGGTCTCACAGCCTAGTTAGATTTGTCAAGTGTATGGTTGTACAGACCAATGAAAAGTTGAGAAACGTCTGAAATATTCATTTAGTGAAGAATTGAGAAACTGGGGCGGTGGAAGTATAACGATACCAGTGCATTTATCACTCCTTGTTCAGTCTATGCAGACCTTTCCACTCCTCATAAGACATGAAATAAACAAGAAAGGAGACAACTTTTGAAACCGCCTCTTTGTTGCTGCTTTGTAGCTTTGTTGCCTTGCTGATTCAGTCATTCATCCCTTTAAAGAGAGATACTACTATATAGTGACTTCTATGGGGTGCAATCCAAAGGCTCACAATGAACCAACAAGAAAGATCCTCGAGATATTTCAACGAGCTGGGTGACTAACAATAAGGTGAACTTAGCCCTATGCACGCACTATAAAGATATTTTTTCCGTGATCATATGACCTATGGCTGCAAAAGCTAGGACTGCAACACTAGTGAGACACATCCATGTTGCCTTTTCTGTCTACTTACCTGCGCTACACCACTGAAAGTGGCGGACATAGATCATTAATGAATGAGTGGTGGAGCCAGCGACTGCATAAGTTAACAATTTCTACATGCATATATATAGAAAAGCGTGCATATGTATGCATTCATATTTACATAACTGTATATATGCACATGGGTCACACGGAGATTTCTCAAGGGCGAATCGCCATAGGGCTAGCGGTTCAGTGGCTGTCTAGAGAATTTTACTGATCTTTAGCAAATCGGTGGACAGGAGATTTTCATGACAACCTTTTGAAACTAACTTCCCGCATGTGCACACCACACTCACTTTCGATGGTAACATCTTACGTATGAGGCAGCAGGAAGGTGATGAAATATGACGCGTTAAGGTGTACGTGGTGGATGGCGCGTTGGACATGTACGCGGAGTTACTGTTCTGAACGCTCATGTTCAGTAGATACTTCAGATGATTCTTGTTCTAGAGGCCTTGCTCAAAGTTATTGAAAGAAAAGCAATATTGGATAACTTTCTTGGGTTGATTCTGCAGGCTAGATCCGTATTGATCTGCCAGCGCAGCAGCCTATGGCATACGGATCTACGTTCTTGCGAAGTAGGAACTTTGGCTAAGGTTTCCTCCGTCGTTCAACTTTTCAATTCATTAATAACAATACTCTTAGATGTCCAGATGCGGGTAAAATTGGTCAGCGGAGATTTATTACCGTAAATCAACTAGGCCAATCAATCACTTCCAAGAGCAAACCATTTAAAGTTTTTTTCAAATTGCTGCTTTTTTGAAGACAGAAATGCAACCTTCGAATCGAGCAAGATATTTTCCGTCGATCCCTTCTAAAAGATTTCCAAAAGTTGTGAAACATCTGAAGAATTCTGGTGATAGCGAGTCCTATTTTCCACAGATTTCTCAGTGGTTTTGCGGAACGACGTACGACGCACGACGCAACACATGTTTGTAGAACATCTTACAATGTGTGAAATCTAATCAGATTGCATCTACTAGTATTGGCTCCTGCTTATTTTTTAACAACTGTTTCCGCCCCTGTTTCAGAAGTGGAATGCTTTGATTTTCGTTGTGGGAAAGCTCGATCAGCAGTACGCAGTAATAGCGCGCGCTTCTTTTCTAGGCCTTATTACCTTTGCTCTGCACACTTCAGTAAGAACGGGTAGCTGGCTTCCCCAGCTTTAGCCTTAGACATAAAACGATTAATTGATTTCTCGATAAGTATCTGGCTAAGAAACAAAAAACCATACATTACATAGTAAGATGCCCAGAAATATGGGGGAAAAAGTAAGCTACCCGCTAACTAAAAATGCAAAAAGAAGTATTGAAGTGTTCCATCCGATTTGAAACGATAGAGAGAAAGCGGGCGGTGGATGGAGGGTGATCTAGAATAGATCATTCCATGTGATTTCTTTTCTAACTGCATTCGAGAACCCTTCGTGATACTTCACCCAGATTCTATACTCGTTTTGGCTCATTACCCCTTTGAAATTTCCACTATCCTTTTCGTTGTTACCCTTTTCATTCTTGTGGTTCAACTGATTCGACAACTGGTTGTACTTCGACTTGAAGTATTCAACGCTAGAGCTGTAGTCCACCTTTTTATTAGGCACCCAGTCAGGAGTGATTTCCCCATTGGATTCAGCAACCTTACGCTTACTGGCTATCTTTTCTCTTTGCTTCTCCAAGGCATGCTTCTTCTGAACGTAGTTAATGTACATCTCTCTCTCCAGCTTGATTAGCAGTTGTGTCTGCTTCATGCTTAACTGTGCAAACAGATCAATCTGGGGACGGAAAATGGCAGTTGGATTATGATGGTCATTCCTACTAACGTCAATTCTAAACTTGTTATGGTTGAGGCAGTCGATGATGCGCTCCAACTTTTTCCCTTTAGCCACAGATTCTATCTGCTTGGCTGACACGTTTGGAAGTAAGATGTGATTCAGCAATGGTAGCTCATATGTTATCAGATTCTTCTCGTTCGTTTGCGTGTTGCTGTTCCTTAGTCTTCGCAACACATCGGAAACTTGTTTCTTCAAATCAAACGTCTCGTCCCTTGACCTATAATTGTTATTATTTTCGTTTGTATGGGCCAATTGGTTGAAGGTTTGGAAGAACTTCATGGGCACGGTGGATTGGTAGAAAGATAGATCCTGAGCATCAAACGTGTTGAATTTAGAACTTAGGATATCCTGGAAGTACAACCAGCTTGAAACTTGCTCAACATTTTTCAAATCCGCATCCAAATCTAGTAGAACGTTGAAACAGCCACCAATCACTTTATCTAGTTGGTTACTCCCGGACAATGTCCTAAAAACCTCGTTAAACTGCTCCGTCTTGCTCGATTTCGAATTCCTCGTGAATATGCTGTTCAATTGGACATACCAACTGATCTGCGTATCCTTTGCGGAGTTTTCAAGGCCCACGGATGACCCAAAGGTGGACGCATTAAATTGAAGATAATTGATACAGTTTCTCAAATCGCTTCCCGTGGATTCAATCAAAGCATCGAGTAACTTGTCTTCCATCTGCAGCATTTCCAGCTTACAGATTTTCTTTAACCTGTTTTGTATCAACCTAGGATGCGATTTTCTAAATTGAACAACCTCGCAGTGAGGTCTCAACTTTTCTAGCACAGGGGAGTATACATCATTGCAAATGGCTATAATAGGCCTCTTCAACCATTCTCCCTTTGTCTTTAAACTAGGTCTAGAACCATTCATCGTGCTGTTGAGTATGAGCTGTGTTGCGGTTCTATCATGATTTATCAACTCTAGTAGGACGTTAACAAACCCATTTTCGGTAGCACCATCAATCTCATCCAATATCAGGCACGTAGGCTTCCCACTAAGTGTGGTGTTTTTCATGGAGTTCTTGATCTTCTCCCGCACTACACTCCCTGCTCTTTCATCACTTGCATTGATTTCTTTCACTTCATAGTTTAGTTGCTTGGCAATGACGTGAGCAATTGATGTCTTACCTATACCTGGAGGGCCATGTATGAGCAGTATCTTTCTGTCTGGTCTCTTGAATGGATCCTCTTGTTTAAACTGGTGATACTTAGAATTGTTTTGCTGTTGTTGCTGTTGCTGAGGAATAGACTGTGGCATTTGAGGTGATTCCCTGTTAAACACTATAGGGTTCCATTGGTTTAGCCAGTGCAGTATCAATCTGTTGGTACGCTCATTACCTATCAAATCCAAAAAGCTCTTAGGCCTGTATTTTTCAGTCCAAAGCTTGAACGATTTCGAGATGAACTTGCTTTCAAGAGATTTGTCTTCAGGCAGTTGTTCCTCGATACGCTTTTTAATCTCCAGTTTATGAAGAAGTCCCTTTATATCTATCAGTCCAATTTTTTCTGCCTTGGGATTGAGACTGCTGGTATCATCATCGAAAACGCTGAAATTGCTGTACGCCTTCTTCTGTTTTGGCTGTATGCTCACCTTTTTTCCCGAAGATAATATAATGTCTTTCTCCTTTACCACAACAATATTGGCATTGTACGTGATTTCAATATTGCTGGTGTGCTCCGACGGAGAAATTGGGGTAACAATGCCCTTGTCGTTTGGAAGGATAGGGTCAGTGGATACATTCTCTGTGCTGATCGATAGCAGTGACGAGGAAAAGTTGAATCCTGGTAAGCTTGGCTTTGACATCATTATCTTGATTCCTTAACTGAATTACTCTTATAGTGTTCTTTAAGAATCAGTAACAAGCAGCCCTGAACTTCTTCTTCTTGACCGTTCAATACCGATCTAAAGTAAACAGTTCTTCCGCTAACAACTAACAACTAACAACGCGTCCTAAGAGTCCAAGGTGCGTGTGTGCACACACGCGTGCACAACAGCCCAATAGAATCCATGTGCCACATTAGCACAGCCACACTACACCATCATTTGCCACACTTCCCCCAAACAGGCAACTCCTATCATCATCTCCCAACCAAAATGGCTTGCAGTTCATAAGTAGGCTATTTCCAGACAACAGGGATCACATTGAACTTACTCCTATTCTCAATAAAAGAGAGGCCTGAATTCGATGGAACGATCTAACCAAAGAACAAACTCAATTGGCTTTTCTAGAAAGAAAGCAACGCTACACAATAATGCCTGGCATAATCAGCAATCTTCCAACGTTTAGATCATTACCGATCAAGGCCAAAGTCCAGCTATCGTTGGACGGACAAACTTCCTTGGAGTTTGTCTGTTTGAGCAGAGAGATCTATCATCAATTATATGGAGGACAAAATATTTCTGTGAGTGGTAAATTCATATCTCTTCAGCTACTGGGATCCAGTCTATTTAAGGAGATCAGGGTTTATCCAATCACCGTTAATGCATCACTTCCCGAAAATACAGTTGAAATTAACAGTCTATCCTACTTGAATGACTATGGTGCGGACTTCACATTGGATCAATGTGTTGTAAAGGCTATACCGAAGCCAGTGCCACTAACAACTGTGATAGTGACGTTTCCGGAAGAAGTTTATCAATTACTAGAAAATTACCCAAAGGAAAAACTACTGGAAATACTTGCAAAGGAGAACGAATCAACGACGGATTTTGTTCTTGTAAGGAGGGGAGACATGTCACGCAGCTTGAACGGTATATTTCTACATTGCGAGCCCCTAGATCAGGGATACATTAACCAAGATACAAAGTTTGTCATTGTCAGAAACGAAGACACGCCCGAAGATCAGAAGACTGTGAAAGAAGGTTACATAGATGAAGCATTGGATCATGACTTGGAAAATGAATTCTCACAGCTGTCAACCTCCTCTACTTTAGTTGAAAACCATGCTAACTTGTTTGACTTTAGAATAAATCCCTTTGGGATCGAGAACTCTATGATATTCAATAACAACTCCAACGATCCAATGGAGTTCAAAACAGGACTCCTCAAAAGTAATACCCTCACAGGTTTTACCCAACTGTTAAACTATAACAGTGAGTTCAGTCAAGATGATGATCAATTGCTTGCATGCTTATCAACTTCAGACTTACAGAGTATAGGCTGTCTAAGTGGTGACATCGTTAAGCTATCAATCAGCAAATGCGACTGCACAAGTCCTTTATTATGTGCTTGCGAGTCTAGAAAGGAGCAAATAAAACATGTCAGATTGTTTCCCTTCGTGGATCCTAACAACTTTGAGAGACGTAAGATATATCTATCACCTCTTTTTTTAAACAATATTGGCAATCCACCAACGGTCATGGTGCATCGCACCAGTGAAAAGGATCGGCAGAGGCCTGACTTGCCTCGTCATAGGTTAAACAAATTTATACCATTGGCGAAGGAAGTTGTTATTGCAAGGGTGGCATCGCCAGTGACTTTGGACCGAACATTGCAACACTTGTTCTTGTCTAATCTCAAGTCTTTCTTTGAAAGTAGTCTGAGAGTGATCACCAAAGGACAGTACATACCGATTCCGATAGATACGTACTTGGCAAGGTCGTTGTTCAGTACCTACGAGGCTTCTGGAGGAGCCAAATTTCCAACGATAATACCTCAAGGTATACCCAACGAAATTGCGTGGTTCAAGATAACGGGAGGTACAGCCGAGAATACAGATGGTGTTGATGAGGAAGAACTTGAGATGCTTGATGGTGAGCAGTATATCATTGACTCCTCTAAAACGAGAATGATTCAAGCTGGTGTGTGTTCTGATACAATTCCTATACATGAAGATCTCCATTTCAACTTGATTAGAGAGTATTTGGGATTGCCCTCTATTTTCTCTTACCCAAACATCAAACAGTCTAACTCTGTCACATTTCCTTATGCTAGTCAACTCAGAAAAATTATCAACACCAGTTTTGGGACAGCACATAAGGTTAAACTACAAACAACCATTTTACTTGAAAGTATGTCGAGATGCATCGGTAAGACCACCCTGGTGAGAAGTTTGGCGAATGAGGCCGGAGCAAACTTATTGGAATTGGACGGATATGAGCTGTTGAATCAAAGTTCGGCCTCGAAAACTATTGGTACAATCAAGGGTAAGACCGACAGAATTGTGGATGCTTGTTCAAAGACAATCTTGTATATCAAGCATATCGAAGCATTAGCAAAGAAGACCGATCCAAACCAGCAGCAGAAGGATGTGCTACCATTGCTGCTTGGAGATTTGATAGATGAATACACTTCCAAAGGTGTCATTTTCATAGCTTCTTCTAACAGTGCTGATTCTATCTCTGAGACAGTAAGGGCGAAACTTAAGTTTGAAATTTCTCTCAATGTTCCATCTGAATTGGAAAGACAAATAATATTCAAGAATTTGATAGATTTCACGAACGATGGCAGAAACCCATCTGCCAAGGATGAGTTCAAATTTGTGGCAAGACAAGATCTCTCATTGGATATTCTTGCCTTACAGTCGGCAGGGTTGACTCCTAATGATTTAACTTCAATTATCGAAAACGCCAAAAACATAGCAATTGACAGGCTTGAAGAAATGGCGTTGCAGTATTCCTCTGAGAGGTCCCCTGCCGATGCTCTTTCGCTTGATACAATAGTGGCTTTGAACGGAGGAGTGGTCAAGTTCATCCCTGAAGACTTTGAAAGAGCCATCAACGATGCTAGAAGCAGATTTAGTGACTCCATTGGGGCACCTAGAATACCTAACGTTAGGTGGGAGGATGTTGGGGGATTGGATATAGTCAAGGACGAAATATTAGATACCATTGACATGCCTTTAAAACATCCCGAGTTGTTCAGTAATGGTATGAAGAAAAGATCAGGTATCTTATTCTATGGTCCACCAGGAACAGGGAAAACGCTATTAGCAAAAGCCATTGCTACAAACTTTGCCTTAAATTTCTTTTCTGTTAAGGGACCGGAATTATTGAACATGTACATTGGTGAGTCAGAGGCCAATGTCAGAAGAGTATTCCAGAAGGCAAGAGATGCCAAACCATGTGTGATCTTCTTTGACGAGTTAGATTCAGTTGCTCCCAAGAGAGGAAACCAGGGTGATTCTGGAGGTGTCATGGATAGGATCGTGTCTCAATTGTTGGCTGAGTTGGACGGTATGAGCGGTGCTGAAGGGGGTGATGGTGTCTTTGTCGTGGGTGCAACCAATAGACCCGACTTGCTAGACGAAGCTTTATTGAGACCTGGTAGATTTGACAAGTTGTTGTATCTTGGAATTTCAGATACACACGAGAAGCAGGCCAAAATCATTCAGGCGTTGAGCAGGAAATTCAATATTGATCCTGATGTGAACGTTGAGAAGCTTGCTGAAAGTTGTCCTTTCACTTTCACTGGAGCAGATTTCTATGCACTCTGTTCGGATGCTATGTTGAATGCCATGACGAGGACTGCTGCGCATGTTGATAAAAAGATCAGCGATTATAATTCCACAAGGGCAGATGCGGACAAGATCAATACCAGATACTGGTTTGACAACATTGCTGATAAATCTGATATTGAGGTGCTGGTTAAGGCAGAAGACTTTGAGAAGTCTAGAAATAGTATAATTCCTTCTGTCTCTGCAGATGAATTGGAACATTACCTAAGAGTTAGAGAGAACTTTGAGGGTGGAAAAATGCAGGAACAACAGTCCAATTTTAATGGATCTGAAAATGGTCATCATAAGAGTGACATCTCTACCATTGGCGATCTCGTGAATGGAAACAGAGAGCTCATCTTGGACGGTGCAAGTTACAATCAGAAAGTGATAGAGGTTGATGATGCAACCGAATGAGAGATTTTTAGCGTGAGAATTTTAACTTCTGCCCGTGACGTTTCATTGTATACCCTCTAGACATAAGTGTGATATGTTTTCGACTTCGCCATCTACTTCATCATACCTTTCTACTTTTCATTCCTCAAGTTTTAAACATGGTTATGGATCTGATCGTACTGGTCTGAGCAACAGTCCAGCTTCTTTCCTCAAGTTCGACTTGTAAATACTTCCATCGCAACCATATGTTGATTCCTTTGGGCATGCCTCCTCCTTTCTCTAGTGGTTCTCCAAGAAGTGCAACCAAATCCCTTCCTGTACTTTCACGCTGTATGCCCAAGGGAAGTTGAATTGTGTGGGGAATTGGCTTGTATGCCTTATGAGATACGAAGAAGTCGATGCTGTCTATCAACTCCACCGACGAATTTTCATCACATAGCACACATATTGATATTCCATAATTGTAAAAACTATAGTCAGCAACGCTTTTAAGTGTACTTTTCACTGCTGATTTCAAAGGTAAATTGAAGCCACCCAAAACTTCTACAACGTGGGGATCGCTTATGCTTCTGCCTATGAGCTGGAACCACGGATCGTTTTCAAAGTCATTCATGGTGCAAAATTGGTTGGTCTTAGGTCTGGAACAGGGTCTGGAGTTGAAGCTTTGTTTCTTTTATCGTCCGAAGTGCTTCTTTCCTGGAGTCTCTACTCTGCGATCTGTCCTCTCAAGGCATATATATAGCACTGCAAACCCTGCAGTTTCACGGCTGTGAAGTCATTTTTCACCGACGGCGAGGATGTGCGCCCATTTTGAGATGGACGAATTTGTACTATATGCTTGAACGACTGGAGGACAAACCCAAGACTAAGAACGAGCCGACGAATAAATGTATATACCAACTTATCGATTGTACTTCACATAAGATCGAGAATCGAGCTATACTTTGTCAAACTGATCGACTTATATTGCAATCATGGATCATCCTCTATCTTTAACCTTTGGTGCTCGTACAGCTCTATTCGTCCAGTCTGCAGATGACTACCATCGTCAGAGACACAGGATAAACAAGAGATTGGGAAAGCTTCGTCGCTCTTTGCAGATTCAAACCAAGGATACAAAGAATTACAAAGATAAAGAAAAGATTTCATCAATAACGGTTGACAACTATGAGATGGATGAGCAATTCGGTACAGTCATCTTGTACCAAATAGAGAGAGATCTACTGTATGCAGAGGAAACCAGGTTGTTGGCCGATGTTAACCCATCCAAGTCCAAGCAAAATTTCCAAACTTCGAAGTACAAAAAAGCACTTGTTACTGCGAAGAAACTACTACAGGTTGTGCCTGCCACCTCCGATAAGGAGCAACGTCTGGAGCTATTGATCTACACAGCTTTGATAGACGGCTCATTGGCCATTGCTAAGAAGAGATGGCTATCAGCAGTGTATGCTTTCTCCGTCGCCAGATGCTCCTTGCAGTATTTATACCAATATCAGAATCTTCCGGGTGATTTGAACAAGGAGTTGTATCTTCAGCTTATTGATACAGTCGTTGATCCAGCGTTGACAGTCTCTTCGCTCCAGAGTGACTCCAAGAACAGAAACCCGGATCTATTGGCGATTTCCAGAGAGCATGCTAATGATGATATCAATCCTACACTTGCGGAAGCGGTTGAAATTATCAAAGCTACAGATAGTACATTGGTTACACCTTCTGCTGCTCATGCTGAACAGTTGATCGACTCGATTCAATGGTCTGAATATTCTGCCAAGCTAACATCTGAAGATGTTGCAAAGGCCATAATGAAAACTAGAGCCGAAGAGAAAAAGATTGACGATTCAGAGGTTGGTTCTTACGATCCTGTTTTGTTGAACTGGCAAGACGCCTTGATCGTCCACCTTCAAGATATGGAGAGATCCAAGAATGACGAAGATGACGAGGAGACTCAGGACAAGCACATAGTGTTGACCTACATCAAGTACAATTACTTGTTATTGAGAATCAGAAGAGACATCACTTTATTGTCTAACATTCATTCTCAGATCTCTAAGAAGAAGGCTGTCTCAAGATCAATCATCATTGGGAACTCAAGAGACTCATTGAAGATCTTGGAAGGTGTCTTGGAATCGATCCATGAAATACAAGAACTAGAAGGTGTCTCGAACGATGATTCGCTTTCCAACTCGTTGGAGTCATTGGAAAACTATTTCACGGCCATCAAAATTTCCAAAATATCTCAGTGTTACCTACTTTCAAACAAGTATCAGGAATCATTAGCTCTACTCAGCAAATCTAAGGGTCTATTAGCTTCAACGTGCGACTTTGAGACTGTCTTTGAAGGTAATTTGCCAACCAATGAAAAGCTTTCAGAACTCAAGGAAGAGGTGAGTACAAGCTTGAGAAACGTGCACGTCTTGACTGTCTATTCCAAACAGGCATCCAGCGCATCAAAAACTGATTTCTTGATTGATAACGTTGACAAATTCCCATTATTCTCACCGGATGAAATATTGCAAAGAGTTGCCTCTTTGAAAACGATCATCAAGCCGGTCAACGTCAAACCTGTGCTCTTTGATATTGCATTCAACTACATCAACTATGGCGATGAAGCTGCTACTACCAACAGTGTTGAATCTGTGGCTTCTAAGGTTAGCGTCAATGTTTCTGAAAGCAGGATGGATGTGGATGCAGGATTTGATGATGAGGAGGAGGATCAAAAGAAGAAGAAGAGCGGATTCTTTGGTTTGTTTGGCCGTTGAGATTATAACTATTATCCTCTATCCTCAATTTCTTATTATTTGCCTTTTACATGTGTTTTTGAGTCACTTACCGCTCATGAGCTTCTTTCGCTAGCTCCTTGCAAAATGCTTTTATTTAATTGTAATTACTTACTCATTCCTATCTTTGGAAAGTCATAATACTGATGAAAAAATCAAAACAGTAACTGGTCAACGTCTCACTAGTAAACCTTTCACCCTTACCAGCTGGTGAGCCGCACAGCCACTATCGTAGGAGAATAATTTCTCCACTTTGGCCCGAAAAGGCTGTTTTTTAGAGCGTCTGTGAGTGAGATGTCTCAGATGACCGACCGCCACCGATACACAACACCAATAGACACTTGATCATCGTATGAACTAACCAGAGATATAGAAAACTCCTTAACACAGAACTCTAATTGAAAAGCAGGAGTTTCCTCGGATAACTTATTAGCCTCAACAACGAAGGCAGTATCAGCAACAACAGCCAGTGTGAAATCATGCAATCTCTCCATACGATCGCAGAAGATCCGTCAAACGTGTGTTGCATCTGTCTCATGGGACAGGGAGAGCAAGCACCGATGTGCAACCAGACAGAATCGAAGGATTGGATCAGACCATGTAAATGTTCCTTTTTGGTCCATAGGAAATGCTTCCTTTCCTGGGTCTCCAGTCTGGACTTGGAAAATAGAAAGAATGCAGCCGCGATGGCAACGGCAACGGCAACAGCAACAACGGCATCTCAATCAGGAGCAGGCAACGTTATTAATGACACTAGTGGTTCAAGAGGGTTTGTTAATTTTTCGTTTAACGGTCGAACGATTGGTGTTCCGATTTTCAGCTTATCTCAAACCATTGGAGTGTTTGTTTCCTGTCCACTGTGTAAGAGACAGCTTTATTTACAGACTCCAAAGTCCACCGTTCTAGATGTGAGAGAATGGTTGTACCGTTCATGTACGTCCTTCATGAAAATGAGTTTGTTTTCCACCGCCGCTTTGACTTCTGTCACTTCGCTTTCTATTGGGCTCATCATCTCGTTAAGCTCTACAGGGGTTAGAATCCTAGAAAGTTTGGCCCCGCCCAGTGTCCAATTATCGCTATTCAACGTTTCTCCTAGGATGGCCTCTGGGCTGTTCAATGCTTTAAACAAGGAGTTGATTCCAGTGGGAAAATTCTTAGCTGTGACTGCATCTGTTCCTTTACAACTCTTGTACCTGCGAATGGACCTATTTGGAACCGGTGGTATATCGAACTTGATCTTGCCATGGATCGCCTGTCAAACATTTAAAGATTTCAAAGAATTGAGAAGCAATCCTGCAAAGATGTTATTGTTCAGCACGATACCTGCAAGGTTTGTGTATAGAATCATTTTTGGATTGACTTTGAATAGGGTTTACTACAGATTGGTTAAGCAACTTCAGCCTTGCTTTATCGTTGATAGGATGCCAATGGCGGAGGTGGAGAGGATGGAGTTGGAGAACAAACAGGAGTATGAGTACATGGTGAAAGAAGCCGAAGAGGAGAAGGAAAGAGCCAATAATAGAGAAGGGAAGGACTCAAAGTTGCAAAGCTTGATAAGGAGAATCCTCAAGTTTGTGTCCCCAGGATCATTAATGAGACATGTTAGAATCTCTAGGTTAAAAAGAGAGATATACAATTGCTTGAAGTATGACTATTCTTTAGTCCTGGAGAAACAAAACATCTATTTCTTATTTGCGACATGCATATCATGGCCATATTTCGGAGAATCAGTGAGTCTGCATCTCCTATCAAAGATACCTCGTATAAATGGCCTGTTGAATCGATTTGCGAATACACCCGATGAAGCCATTATGTTGAGGAACGTACTTGGGTGCTTGGTGGTTGTAGTTATCAAGGATTTGGTAAATCTTTACTTCAGCTACAAGAGATTCAAGCAGTTGACCAATATGGACGTCGTTGATGAACCTGGTAATAATCTCTTTGATGCTCTTGTTGACGGCCGAGGGGTTCAGACGGTGATTTGAAAGGGGTCCATGTACGGACATTTATATGTGTATGTGTGTTTCTGACCATCTAATTGCCATAAATGGACGATAGAAGCATTATGATGCTCTGCGTACAGTAAAATTTGAAATGATAAGATTATCAAAATATATAGAATGGAAACAAAACAGGAAGAAAAGTGATGAAATAAGTACATTAGGAGGAACGTTGCTGTGTATTTTATGGATGCTACCGATGAATTCAAACCTTCTTTCTTCTTCCAACGTGAGCTTGGAAACCGGTCTTGATGGAAGAAACCGACTTTGTCGAACCACATGCTTTACAAACAATAAAGTGCAATCTGTTGGTACTTTCTCTCTTTAAATCTGTGTTCATCGACTTACAAGTCTTACAGATGACATACTCTTGAATGTACCTTCTCAAAACTGATTCGATATTCTTTGCTTGGAATCTACCCTTGATGATCAATCTCTTTTCACCATCGATGGAACCTGAAGTACCCAATTCTGCGAATAAATATTGGATCAAATGTTCTGGGTTTCTTTGTAGGACGGATGAAATCATTTGAACGTTGGCAAACATGGTTTTCTTGTTACCTTCTCTTGCCACTTCAGGTGGTGGGATCTTCAACTTTGACTGTTGACCACCTGCCAACTCTGGGTTCTTCTCCTTCAAGATTCCAAAGAATCTCGAGAGGAGTTGTTCATACGGAAGGAATGATGTCGTTGAACTTGAATCTGTCTGTTGTAGTGCTGGTGTGCTTGTTGATAGTGGATCTTCGGTGGAGATACCAGCTTCTTCCAATTGCTTGTCAAAGTCGTCGGCATCGACCGCCTTTGTAGATGACTTCTTCTTTTTCTTTTTCAACGTCAATCCTTCAAGGCCATCTGTTACTTCTCCCGCTGGCTCTGATAATCCTGCATCTGCAGTTTTGGACTTCTTCTTCTTTTTTTTCAAGCCTGAAAAGATCTCATCAACTGGTTCAGGGGAAGCATCTGCTGTGGAGTCAACTGTTTCAGCCTTTGATGGCTTCTTCTTCTTCTTTAAGCTTAGGTCGAAACCCAAATCTTCAGACATTATGTTTGGTGTTATTATAATATATGCGGATCTCTATCAAGTGAGATATTATAGTCGTATGATGTCTGTTCAACAGCGTGATGTTTTATTTCAACCTGTGAGTCTTTATTTTATGCCTTGTGATCTCACTCACTGTATGTGTTATGCGTATATAATGCACGATATTTTTCACGTCCTCTTCCTCCCCAGCAGTGTGAAATGTCCACTTTTTCTCTTGGCCGGGTAATCACGTCGATGGTATAAGCTTTTCACGTCGATCGACTTAATAGATTTATCCTCTTTCAGTTTGAACCGTTACTTCTTCTCTGTCTCTTCTTAAACTGTCTGATGATTTCGAAGCTGATTAAAAAACACTGTTTTTTATGATGGTGAAGATTCATTATTGTAGACTTAACGACACTACTTCAGCACAGTACATGTTCTTTGGAATTTGCGAGTGGTGTTGTAATATTCTCTTCAAAATTGTACATTCAGCTATATAGAATTGATACGAAGCAGCCGATTGCTTCCTCCCTTCTACATTCCTTACCCCCTTGCTGATCCTAATATCAAAGATTATGACTCAACAAGTGGGCGGGTCTCTCGACTGTCTCTACACCTTCAAATCCCCAGTCTTCTCTTCAAGTTCCTTCATGACAGCGTTAGACTCCTGGGTGGATTTTTCAATCTCGCTTCCTTCCTTATACTGCACCGTGCTCTCATCAAACTCTTCATCATTTGCCTTCAATCCAGCAGAGCCAGTCTCACGCTCATGCTCTTCAACCTCACTGCTAAACTTTTCAAGGAAGAAACCTTCAACGTCCTCCTTATTGTTATGCTCACATTCATAGATGGCATCGTGATCAAAGCTGTTCCTTATGAACGGATCAGCCTTGAATTCGCACAAGACCTTCACCGTTTCCAAATGCCCATTGTAAGATGCCCAATGTAACGCTGTGTTTCCTGATTCGTTCTGTCTATTCACCAACGTCTCTGCATCTTCCATCGATAATAAAGACAGTAAATACCTACACACTTCATGGTGCCCATTGGCGGCAGCCATATGTATTGGTGTTGCGAGCGTATATTCGTCCTTGGTATTCAATAACGTCAATGGTTCAACTTCATCAGTGAATATCTCTTTGAGAGATTCAATCTCTCCGAATCTTGCATCATAGATCACGTTATCTTGCTCTTCCTGTGTCAATGTTGTGGATTTACCCATGGTGGATGGATGGATGAATGTGAGTGTGTTTTCTGTCAATAAGTCTCCCCTCTGTTATAGAAGTATTTCCAATGCCTCCAATGGTGAATATGTTACCTATCGATTGGAAGAAGAGGTATTTATATTGGGGTCAACCTTAAACGGACATTGATAAAAGTTCAAACTGGAAAAGAAGAAAAAAAATTTGAAGCCATCTGTCACGTGATACAGAATGTCCGACTAAAAGAGACTTGAACCATCCCCATGGCACTTTTCAGTTTGATCGTTTTTGTTCATTCATAGTTTTTATCGCAACTACTGGAAAAAAGGTTTTGGCATGGACAGGTTATTGGCAATGGAGAAGACACCCATAAGTAAGCTGGACAAGGAAGATCTTGATGCGTTGAAAAAGACACTCAAAGGCTTTAAAAAGGATCAAAACTACACTAGGAAGAGATCAACGCCACTTGGACTTCTATTTGATTCCATTTCAAAGTATGTCGACTCTACGTCAACCCCCGAATCCAGAAGCATTGCAAAATTGTATAGCAGACTCCCCGAAGATGAGAAGACTGGTAGCACGTCGCCAATTGAAAAGAGGCAAATGGTTATCAAGCACCTGTTAGGTTTCCTCTCTAGACTACATTACCTAACTCCAAGGAGCAACAACACCGACATCATATCCATACCATTGTACGACATGAAGCTTGTTGGGCAGGTGGTTAATCTAATTGTTATTGAGGGGGTCTACAGCTGTTTGCCCCAAGGCACAGGTATACCTTTATCAAAGAGAAGATTGAAAGATTTTACGATTCCTTTGGAGATCACCAAGGTTGAATTTCCAAAAGGTGAATTGATTCTGCAAGACATCGTCGAAACGTTCATTACCATCTTTAGTGGAGAAAGCGACTTGAAAAATCTTATGCTTGTGGGAACTGGATTCACAGATGCACTTAGTAGTGCAATTGTGCTTTACACATCCCCATATAGTACCTCCGAACCGTCAAAGGTTGAGCACTACAACCAACTTAAGAAACTTGAGGGGTTCTCCTCTACATATCAATTACTATCCTTGTATAGTTTGATGTTGTCACAGAACTTACAGACTTGGTTCAAACCGTTTGTGATGGGGAGATTGACTAGTTTAATAACCGAGAGATCAGGAAATGGAGTTCAAGCCATGATTGAATTAGTCATGGGACTCAGAGAGAATGAAGAAGTTGACGTGAGGAAGATTGAACACGTTGTCAAAGTTCTTCTCACCTCTAGGCCTCAAAACGCTAGCAACCGTGACTACTTTGATAACATCGGGAAACAGTTGTACAACCAACTAGTTTATGTCAATAGACCGATTATGACTTCTATTGTTTCTCAGGTTTTGGAAACTTTTTATCAGAAAAATCCGGCAATCGTTGTTGATTTTGTTTTTAGTCGTATTTGGTATGCCTTTGATCCCTCGATGAAAATTAAAGATGAAAGCAACGATTCTTTAGATGCCTCTATAGTGCTCACATCCGAATCAGAATTGAACAATGCCTTCAATGTATTGCTCTCCTTATCTAGAAAGTCTGACTCCAAGAGTTTTTTGAAACAGATGTTTGAACCGATCATTGTGCCTTTTTGGGCGTACACAGTTTACCAGAAGAGACACAAGAAAGAGTATAAGCTTATTTTGGATGTCTTTATCTCCATTCTTACCATCTGTGAGCAAGATGATGGCAACAATCAGTTTCTAATGTGTCTCATCAATAACCTTTTGAGTTTGCATGGAGATAATTGGAGTTATAGCGAAGGAGATCACAATCTGACAGTCATAAAGGAAATTGTGCCGAGTAATTTATCTAATAGTTCTAGCGATAAAGACCACCTCGCAGTGTTTGACGATTTGGATGTTGCTATCAGTTTATTGATTGAACTTTTGAAGGGTCTAAGTGAGTTTGATGAGACTAAAGTAAGTTTTGTGTTTGTGACAATCTTGAAGCGTTGGCTCAAAATGGAAGACCATGACGGTAACCAGCATTCACTACTTACTTCTGAGGATGAAAATCCACTTCTACCTCTTGCCGATATTAAAGTGTTGGAAGCAATAACAGAGACCTTCAGAGATAAGTTGTCTGACTCACCAGAAGATATTTTTGAATTGGTCAAATCGTTGTTGGTTAAGAATGCTAAAGAAGCAGGTGAATGGAATTCAGCATCGCTCACAAAGATTCCTTTAGAACTCGCCAAGCCAGCACCAGAAGATATAGACTCTGATGATGAGGATTTGAACGAGATTCAAGAGCAGGACAATGAGGTGCTTGAGACTGTATTAGAGATTGTCTCTACGATCATATCCAGCGTTTCTAGTGTAACTATGACACAGAGGGCCATGAGACTATTGAAGGAGATCTCTTGTCTTCTAGCTACTAATTATAAAGCTATTGCACTTTCTCAAAAGATTGACGAAGTCATCAAGAGCAAGCCACACTCCGCTGATAAGAGTGTCTTTGAGAGACAGGAGAATGAGAAAATATTTCACAGAGCACTAAAATGTCTCAACGATTCTTCTCCACCAATGAGAGTGAATGGTCTTGACAAACTGCGAAGTTTAGTCAAATCATCTTCTGATGGTCCCATTACCTTGCAAACAGCAATTGGATATCACCTCACACATATAAGGGACCCAGAGCCGTTTGTGTACCACAATGCCATCAAAGGTCTTGAGGAGCTAATAAGCATCGACAGTAATCAGTCATCTGCAGTGTTGACTCAATATCTAGGCATTTACACGGATGACCGCAAAGCATTGGACAACAGATTGAGAATCGGGGAAGTGTTACTTCGTTATATCATGAAGCAAGGATCCGCTGGCAACCACACAGGCATGATTATTACGGCTACTGTATCTCTGATCAGAAAAGACTCCGAAACAGAGAAGAGAAACATAGACAATCGGGTTCGAATGTCTGCAATGTCTCTCCTTGGTGCCGTTTGCCATATCTCGCCTTTGAGTGTGTCGCAATACTTGTCGGATATCGTGGATTGCGCTATTGGAATTCTCACGTTTGAAAAAGAAGAGGAACAGGCAGTCATGAGGAAAGCGGCAATTGTCCTTATAAATGATCTGGTTACTTCCGTTGCTAATGAAGGTAGCTCCCCAGGTGAAGGCTTGAAATTGGTTGGCCCATATGGTGAGAGGATTGAAAGCCTTTTGAGGCATATATCTGCCAATGATAATGATCTTCTAGTGAGAGAGTTAGCAGAGGACGTCCTGATTACCATTGACGATCTTTTCACGCAGACTATAACTGATTCCGTCAGAAAGTTGTAATAGTCATATCTACAAGTTTCTTTCTAGATTATTTTACTCTACCATGTATATATACCTCACTCCTTCAACGGAGTATTTAATGATCGATGTTATGACTAATTTACAAAAATAAATCTGCCCTTCTTTGGCGCGAGTGACACACAGCATAACGTACATTCAAGCTTCAACCTCATCCAAAAGAGCAAAAGCATTTGGTCTTTCTTCAAACCCAAGCTTCTCGTCTTCGTTATCATCTTCAATA
The DNA here is from genome assembly GCA_030570775.1 of Ogataea pignaliae. Taxonomy (NCBI): domain Eukaryota; kingdom Fungi; phylum Ascomycota; class Pichiomycetes; order Pichiales; family Pichiaceae; genus Ogataea; species Ogataea pignaliae. The sequence goes on along the minus strand of JAJLWO010000028.1, from coordinate 42,182 downwards.
TCTTCCCATCCGTCTTCTTCGTCCATCTTTTCCTGGGCATCCTGATCACGCATGGTACTCTTCGAGCCCTTTTGTGCCAACTTGACGGCCTCCTTTGCGCTCTTATTGATAACTTCCCATCCAGTCTTTCTTGTAGTCTGGATCTCTTTTGCTCTGTTGATACTTGCTTCAATCTTTGAGAACAACCTTCCATCAATAGAATTGAACTTTCTTCTTTTCGTCCTAACAGCCTTACTTATCATTGAAGATGAAGAGCTCTTTTTCGAGATTCCTGCTGAAGTCGCAGCTTTCGCAAGTAAGTCAGACTTTGCTTTCTGCAATGATTTTCTTTCCATTTTTTGTTTCAACAAATCTTCGTTCTTCGACGCCGAAGCCCTGATCAGTGGGCCAATGACGTCTGTTTTCGATGCTCTTGGGACTTCGCTCAAATCTCTTGATCCACCAGCAAGATCGATCTCACCACGACGGGCTGCTCTTGAATGTTTCGATTGCTTCTTTGCCATTTTGTTGTCAGATTCCTAACGTAGTTATGTACTTAACTTTTTGGTACGCCTATTGCTGAGAGGTTTTGTTGATGCCTGGAAGGAAACTTGATTGATAGCAAAAAAAACACCCACATTGATAAATATGTAATAAAAAAAACTTTTATATTTCACTTTTCAATAACAAGGCGGTGCTCATATTTAAAATTCAGCCGCACAGACTTTGTGCTGTATGGGGTAAAAGAAAAAGAAGGGAGCAGATGGAAATATTTGGTAGAATAAATGATATTCAGTGGAGCAAACGGCCGGTATAATACACGGAACTAAACGTACAAGTTGGGTAATTTGCAATGGGAAGTATCACATCATAGTGAAGCAAAATAAAAGGTTAGTTAGGAAGAAAAATAAGGCGATCCACGGCTAATCAGTAAGGAGCAACAGGCCTGCAGCTTTTGTGATTCAATCTGCCTCTGTTGATTTGTCCTTACCCGCGTCAAGATGGAGTTTAGCGATACTGTACACTCTCTTGGGTTTAACAGCCTGCAAACCTATATCAAGGGAAAGCTCTATTAGCTCGATCTTGCTTGAATTGCTTTTCTCATCGTTGTCAGCTCTATTATGATCATCATCATCATCAGCATCACTAACATTGCCGCTGGATGATTCCACCACACTGTCCGATCTTGTGACAGCTGGAATACCAATTTTCTTCCAAGTTGTCTCATCGAGTGATTTGATGTCGACATTCAATGATTTTAAAAGACTGGATAATTTTTGGTAATCTTGAATAGGGTTTTTGTTGGCTGAAATGTAAGCCTGATTGCCATTCATGATCACAATTGTGAGATCGCTGATTGCTGAAACACCTTTCTTTATAGTGAGTCCCTTTGATGTACCATTCCGAGTTGCAATTGCAGTTGTTGATGTTACTTCGTTAGTGTCAGGAAGCCTGGTCCTCTCATTCTGTTTTTGTGATAAGTAGCTGACCATTTGCTCTTGAGAAACGTATAAATTGTCCAAGGACTTGACAACTGCAGAGGCTGGCGAGCCACCTTCCACACATCTCTTAACAATCACGTTTTTGATGAGTGATGGCATCCGCAGTTTGAAAGTGTCACGGTATGAATGCGAATGCATTCCGTTTTGAAGTCTCTCAACAATGACGTACTTTTCATTGAAATAGACATGAATTATGTACTGAATAGTGCACGGGTTGATATCGGGACAAATAGAAGCAGTTCTTTCCGTCAATTGACCTGTATGGAATTGGCAGCCAAGTCTAACATATCCATGATCTCTACGTGTTGAGCCCTCACTGTACTCACTCTTGTAGAAAATGAAATACTTCAATTGAACACTAAATAGAGACCAGAATTGAACAAATTGGTTCAACTCAAACTTGTGAGTCATAATGCATGATTCAAAGACAGTTTTGCAAGAGGTGACAATCCTTTGCATAAGACTGGTATCGGCCACAGGTATGTAAAACTTTTCGCAGCTTTTAAGAAAGTTAACCACGTTGAACTTGTTTTCTGATAGCAATTTTTCCATCTCTAATTCAAAGTTCTTGAAATATACGGATGGTAAATCAGCACTCCAGTCCTTGATAGAATTTGTTGTGGTCGTTATAGACTTTTGAGGAGTGGTTGGACTGGTTTTTTGAGCTAGTTTGGCCTCTTCGGTAGGGATAGTTTCAGAAAATTTACCTGTATTCACTGATGCAATTCCCGGCTGTTGAGTATTCTCATCGGAGGCTTTCAATGATCCGTTGATTTTTTCAGGAGAAGCTTCCGCCGACAACTTAGCCTTCTTGGATGACTTTCTTTCGCTGGTGGCACTACGTTTGACAGCTTTGGAAGTGGCATTATTTCTCGCTGTTTTGAGTGTAGCACTCTCAACTGTTTTTGGTTTTGCGCTTTCGGTCTCCGTTTGTCTAACACTTTCGACTGGTTTGGATTTGGAAGCTTTCTTGGAAAGTTTAGTGCTGGTAGAACTTTGGGCTGCCTCAGAGGCCGTTGTCTTTTTGACTGCTTTGGAGGTGGCATCCGGTTTAGGCGTAGTAACCTTCAACAATATGTCACCACCAATAGCCGATGCTGAAATTGAGGATGGCGGGGAGCCTTTGGTTTTTGTAGATTGTGGAGCTGAGGTGGCATGTTGAGACAGAGTATTGTCTGATGGTGAATTTGCTGGCCCTGTCGTCTTCTTCTTCCTGGTCTCGGCCTTTTGGGTTTTGACCAAAGCGCTTTGGTCTTTTGGTTCTGTATTGGAATCTGTACTTGTAGCTGGTAATATGCTTTGGTGGGCTGATAACTGATCAACTGAAGACTGAGCATCATGCTCTTTTGTGGAAGATTTTGCTGTTTTCTTTGGAGTGGTTGGCTGTTGAAAACTAGAAACCTCGCTGGACTGCTCATCAGCAATGCCACTTGGCTTTAGAGAGACTGGAGTTTCTTGGGTGGCGGCGAGAGGGTTTGCGGAAGCCTTGGAGGTCCTTCTCGAAGTGGTCTTCCTCTTGGAATTGGACACGGTATTAGCCTGATGATCTTCAAGGGCATCCTCTGATTCGGCCGCTGACAAGGGTGCCGGCGTCAAAGAAGTGTTAGCCTTCAAGCTGATGTCATCGGTTGGCATTTTGGGAGGTTTTCGCTTTCGAGATGTCTTGGTCTTCTTGGAAGTCGCTGAAGGCTTCGGTGTTTCAGAAGAAAGAGAGGTTGATGATGCTGTAAAGTCAGGCGGCCTTAGCGTAAAGCCTTTAGCTGCCAAAACCATCTTTTCCAATTTGTTGAGTCTTACAGATTGTTCAGCTAGCTCGGGGAATCCTGCTCGAGCTCCTAGAAACCCACCTGACTCTGGTTCTGGTCTCGACTCCTTTCCTGTGACAGACTTCGACTTCCTCTTCGGTGTCCCGCCTGTCTTAGGGGATTTTGAGGCAGTCGGCATTATATGACCGGCAATTTTTAAAACTATTGTTGAAGATTAAGCAATTGTGTATGTAGGGTTCAATGGATCATGGGCAGACTTTTTATAGGGAAGAAAAGAGGTTGAACTTGTATTCGATATGATACTTGTGTTTTGGACGTTTCCCATGAACTACTATCTTTCTTCTATGGTTAATTCGCGTGAAAACGCCCAATTTTGGAAATGTTTCACTCGCAGATATGGTGGAAACGCGTCAGCACGGGGAGTCTGCATGCTACCCCGCGGTGGAAGAAGTTACCATAGGGTGGTGATGTGATGATGCGATGCGGGGCTGAGAACCCTATGGAAAGATAAGGATTAAAAGAACGGGAGATAACCGGCCACACCAGGGGGTCGTCGCCGGAGGACAACACATTTTTGGCACGCCTGCCTGCTGTCGTCCGTGCCACGGTGAGTCTCGACTGTAATAAAAAGAGGAGACAAGTTGGTTGGACTACAAAAAGTCACTCTTCTTCGGATTCGAAGATAATCCCTTTAAATAGATCCTCGTAATTATAAGTTTGTTGACATATTGACTTGCCATAAAAGTTAATCATTCTCACTTTCAGTGCCTTTTACCATCATCTTGAGTCTAATACAACGTTGGAAAAAGTTTTTAATCAGTGATAAATTGACTAACTCTAAGAAAGACTCGTAAAGACCAAAATCGACGATATATTTGGGTCTCATATTCGGCATAGAAGTGCATAATCTTTAAGCTCTTCTATCAGTCTTCGTTTTCTCCTTGAGCAATATCATAAACTCATTCAAATTCCCTTCTGCAATCGCCGTCTTCAACTTGTTCAATGTTGAATTTTTCACTTTGATCCCCAATCTAGTCAACTCTTTGACACTACTGTTGAGCATTTCATTCTCTTTGGATGTGCCATATACCAAACCTTCATTAGCCTTCATCTCATTTAAGTATGACAATGCTCTTTTTCCAGTAGCGGAATTTTTGGTCTGTACTCGTATTACGAACTGATTCAAGTCATCTAGAAGGTCATCCTCATCTTGGATCACTTTTATCTTAAATTCATGCGTGACTATCAGCTTATTCTTCTGCTCGATTTTCCCCAATGATATCTCAAAGACCACCGCTTTGGACAACTTGACAGGCTTAATGTGGAATATCTCGTTGTCAGTCAAGACCTCACTCACAGTCAATCGGCCCTGAGAAATATCACGAGACAAATATTTACCCTTAGCATTTTTCAAAGCGACTGATTTTGTGCCAGTTGATTTGCTAGAAGCATTAGTGCCCGTGCTGTTGATCAAGCTATCAACATCAATAACGGTAAAAACTTGACTTGTAGTAGTCGGTTCGATCCTTTGAACAATTGCAGTTAATTCTACTTCATGCTGCATGTCTGGAACACCAAAGTTCGCCACATGTTCCACCTGAACAACACTCAACGAGTCGATCTCTGAGATTATGAATGTATCCTCGTTTAGATTTGCAAGAGCTCCAACCTTCTCGCCTCTAGAAAGACCGATGATCACCGGTCCACTTATGTCATTTGGGAAAGCAGCCGTAGTCCACCCCTCAAACATGCTAGGATCAACGTTTTCAATGGCTGTTAGTTTGTTGTTCAAATATATAAGATTTGCCTCATCCTCAGAAACTTTTGTTTCTTCTAAGGAGTTTTTCGTTCTGTGCCTCTTGGTTGGGGTTGAGGAAGACCCCTCATTCGATGCGTTGCGAGATCTTTTCTTCTTTTTGTCGCCTTTAAACGTTAACTTTGATACCATTTCGATAAGGGTTCAATGTACGGCGTGTGTCAATTAGCTTAAGACATACTGGCGAAAAAGACGGTTAATGCTGATAGCGTAAACTTCAAACTTTTGATCAACGTAATTTTTCAAAGAGATACAAGGTGCAGGTATCCTGAACGTGCGCGCGGGAGCCAGACTGTGTACCTTCCCAGAGCTGCTGGTGGTGATGATGAAAGGTGAATTAAAGAGAAGCAATAAGTAATATGGGAGATAAATAAATACATAAATGGTTAGATTAAATAAATAAGTGATGAGTAGCGTAAGGCAAGTATAAATAGTCATGACGATCTAGCCATCAGCAAAGTCATAAAGTTGCTCTAAAGGATATGTTTCCCTCCAATAGTCACCTCTTCTCTTGATGACCCACAAAAACACAGTGAGAAACACAGTCACCCCCGCTAAAATAGTGAATAATGGGCCAACACCAATGGCAACAATCAAAGGCTCGGTAGCGAACGATGCACCAGCAGCCAATAGTTGTCTAACAAAATTAGACAATGCGATACCCGTGGCACCTCTGCCTGGTAATGAGTCAGCCAAGTATGTTATGGTGACACCAATTGTAATCATCTGAGCGAAACCAAACAACGCTGTTCCAATTAAAGGAGTAACCCAGTGTTCTTTCCTATCCAAGCACCATCCGATGATCAACAATGAGAAGGGGAAAATGGTAGCAGCAATGTAAACATTAATACCAAACCTTGCTTCTGGTGCAACAACGCCAAGTCTCTTTCTCTTTCTCTCAATCAAATAGTCGCTAAATCTACCACCCCAAATGGAGGCAATCAAATACGTCACTGAATTTGGGATGTAGACCAAACCAACAAGCATTGCGCCAAAGTTATAAGGTGCTCTCGAATAACAGTAGGTGAGTGTCATGTTGACAAAGTAAAGGACCGCAAAACAAGGTGCTGAATAGGCAATGGACAATGCCACTGCAGGATACTTGAAAAAAACCAAAGATTTTGTAGGTGAAAAGGCATATATGTATATGTAACGCTTTGATGTTTGCCATAGCGTCTCCGTCCTATTCTCTGCAATTTCTTCAACTTCAGATTTGAATTTTGTCATGCTTTGCCTACGATGACTCCTAGTTCTGGAAAGAGACGATCTATGAACAGGGGTTATTGTATCGACGACCTCTTCTTCACCATCGTCATCGTCAAAATTGTCAAGCTGCGTAATGTTGGACGCAGTTCTGCTTAGTCTGGTCAAAATTCGGTCAATCTCCCTGTCTTCTTCTTCCTGTTGGTTTGATTCCGCATTTGAATCATCATCCTCATTATGGGGCAATGGTGAAGCATTCTCAGTGGAATCTGTAAACTCTCCTGTTGATGTATCATTTGCTGGCTTGCTTTCTTCATCAACTGGGTTCTGAGACTTTAAACGAGCTCTAAGTATTTTTCTGATAGCTTCACGACTATTCTGCGATCTCGAGTAAGTTTCTGGCAAACAGAGTGTGATCAGCATCAGGGAAACACCGCAAACAATGACCAAAAACCACTGAGTTCCCCTCCACCCCCAGTCCTTCTTCGATGTAATGGCACCACCACTATTGATATGAACGAGAAATAAAGAGTATGTTAGTAACTTGTTGTAGTTTGATCTTGTTTCGAATTGTAAAAACTAAGCTTCAACTTACATTATTGGAGCCAAAAGTGGAGCAGCTAAAGGCCCTAGATAATAGATACCCATAGCAGCACCTCTGTCACGGATACTATACAAATCGGATATCGTGCCCGCACCCACTGCCTGAACACTAGCAGAACAACCACCGGCTAAGACTCTAAAACCAATCAACATGCCAATCGAAGTGGAGAGTGCACATCCAATGGAAAAGCAGAAATAAAGACAAAAACTGATAACATAGATTGATCTTCTTCCATGCCTTTCGCTGAAGTTGGACCACCACAACGGAAACACACCGAGCGAGATCAAATACACACCAATGGAAATATTGACAATTGTAACTGATGTGTTTAACTCTTCCACTAACGAATCACTGGCTGGAAGCAAAATGGATGTACCCATTGGTCCAATGATGGCACAAATGGCAACGACACCGATAAGTATAAGCTTCACATTGGAAGGGAGCTCTCTAGCATTCTCGTACTCTGGTATCAGACATAGGAAGGATAACAGCCCTCTTCTCTTGTTTTTTGGAACAACCTTAGATTCATCAAACTTGAAGCTAGTGACTTTGCTCAAGTTCGAGAATGTTCTTGCAGCGTCGATATCATGCCTCTCATCTCCGCTTGATTGTTGCTTGTTCAGCGTTGTCCGAGTCTTTGGATCATTCTCTTCTGTTAATTGAACAGGCTCTGAAGTCTGGTGGTATCTAGCTTTCTGATGCTCGTTGTTATCTGATGGTTGGAGATAGTCATATTCAGAGTTTATCGATTGTAGCTCTTCATCCACGCTGCTCGTGTTCGCTAAGTGAAGACTATTGCTGTCCGGCATTCTGTAGTTAGCTGAGTTGGAATATGTAATGTTGTAGTACTCATAAATGCTTTGCTGTCAAACATCAACCAAAAAGAATATTGTATTGTAAAGTTTGAAAGAGATTCCTATACTTGTAACAGTCGTAGGGGTTTGAAGAATTCAGTCTTGTGACCAATAGACGTGCCAACAGCGGTTTCGTATTACAATGTACGAGTCTCAGATTCAACTAATAAGACACTGGCAAGCTTGTCTAGTTGAATGTTCCTGCACTGCTGTTAACACAACGTTTGGGCCGGAATGATAAAGAGGATAATGTCTGGCGAGGCCTGTTGTATTTATGCCTGTCCGCTCTACAATCAAATACCTCAAGCTGAAGCATTCCTTGGGTATGAAAAATCGGGGAAGATTTTTTTTTATCAGTTTGAAAAATTTCCTATTTGGGACGCTCTCTACGGAAGAGATGCTGATGCTTTCCGAAGCTTTTTGTTGCTTGTATATCTCCACCCTCTGAGTGTTGTTAGTCAAGTTAAATGAGTACAAATACTTTTTTACAGTAAATACTTTTTTCTAGATTCTATAGTACTTGAACTAAGGGATAATTTCCCTCAAACTATCAGAACAGGGTACGCCCGCTAATCTTTGCAGTTCTTCATCTACCAAATTTTTCCAATATCCACTTTGAAACCAAATCTACAAACGCATTTTGCTTCTGGCTGACAACCCAATGACCTGAGTCAATCTCCACAACTTGATAATTGTCAAAGAATCTCCTTATCTTGTCATGCTCTATGGTGGATCCAATAAAGTTACTTTGTAAAGCCCGTATGATAAGCAAAGGATGTGTATATTTAGCAAGAGTTTCAACGTTGGTAGAGGAAAGTTTGAAGTCAATCAAGTCCTCAATGGACTCGTTTATCAGTCTGATTGGAATCTTTGGAACAATGCAGTGCAGAGCAGGATCCCGTGCAAAGTTACTCAACAGGAACTTTCTTATCAATGAATCACTCTCTACTTCTGACAACAACCGATCAACCTGTATAATCTTGGTATATTTCTTTGGATATTCGATAAATGGTTTGGAATGTATAGATTTGACGGCTGGAAAATGTTTTGACATGAAATTGAGCCAAATGTGAAACTTTTCAAACTCTTGTAAGCTTTCAGGCGGATTGGCATATGGAATGTTATCAATGCTTATTACTCCTGATGTCGATTCTGGATACCTCAGACCGTGAACCATTGCAACTTTGCCACCCATTGAGTGCCCCATTAAGATAAACTTCTCATCTTTGGAAAACAATTCTGAATGGCTGGCTCGAACATGTGCTACAAGTTGAGCCAGATCGTTCGACATAGTCTCGTGGTTGTGAGGACGAAGGTGGAATGATTCGCCATGGTTTCTAAGATCTGGTATCACTATGCATGTGTTCAGTTGTTTGCTCAAGTGTCGAGAAGCAGTTTTATTATTCTTCCTGTTTCCTAGCAGTCCATGCAAGAAGATGATGGGAGGTACTTTTCGTTTTTTTGAGATGCTTTGGTCTGTGGATGCTGATGGTGGCTCGATGATGTCATATGCCAAAAGTCGATTTGTATTTGCTGTTGAAAACTCTCGAAGCTTCCATGAAGCCACTTTCCATTGGAAAAGCCTAACAAGCATTGAATAGCGTAGAGTCGAATTGTTAATTGTGAGCAGTAAGCGTTGTTTCGAATCCCTTGGTGGTAAGCACAGAAGTTGCTTGACTGTTAAAAACTATAAACGTACTCTAAACAGCTTGTAGTAGTGTTGCAAGTGTACATATTCCCGGGTCGAACCAGATGTAACAGGTCACATGCTACTTTTCACGTGCAGCTAACACTTATCTGATTCGAACCCGAAACCAAACTCAATCCTGTTCACTGATCACCGTTCAACATGATATGTTCGTTTCTCAGTACGATCTGATTTCGCTATAACTCCATCATACTTCAATTGGGTATCTCAATTTATTTGTATATTTGATAGGTCAGTAAGTGCTCCAGCAAGCAAAAGAAATAAGTTTCAAGCTAGTATCAAGATGGCTCGTTTCACAATAGAATACGTGCTCCCAGATTCTCTCAAAGATCATACTTAAATCCAATGATTTCACCCCTTTCAGTAACGAGTCCGTCTTATTGTGTTCCTCTTTAAAAAAGCCCTCCCCAAAGTTGGATACTATAAAACACATCATGTTCTTCATCACGATTTTCTATCTAATAAGGCGTCTTCCAAAGGCTCTCATTGCTATACTTCTGTTCATCAATGCCTTCTTACTTGGCTTCCTCCTCCTTGGCTCGACCAAGACAGCTTCGACATATTCAAACGTTTACCTAGTAGAATTTCAGTTCAATCAATCATCATCGATGTATTCGATGATCGAATCAGCATACACCACAAACAACAATTCAGATTTAGCTTCAATGAAGATGAAAGTTGGATATATGGGAGCTTGTATCGAGGTGAAAGATTCAATTACATGTTCCTCTTTTTATGGAAACAACAGCGATAGTACAACGTTAGAAACAGAATATCCCGGAGTCTCACTATACAGCACCAGTACAAACTCGACAACGTCATCTTTGAACCTGGTTGACATTGGGTTAGCATTTAAGAATGAAATTGTCAATCCGTACCTTTTGATTATCACATTAGTCTTAGATTTACTGTTACTATTAAATCAGATTTATGGTAGCATTGGATTCTTGCCTTACAGAACCTTCAGCTATGCCATCAGTGTCGGTTTGGCGTTGATCACTAGTATCATGTGGGGTATTGGCTCGATGTGGGCCCATATAGCTTCTGAATCCAGCACAGTAGTTTTGAAATTGAGTTCCATGACTATAATCGAAGGTTCAGTTGGTACAAGGGCTAGAGCTATGGTTTGGACTAGTTTTTCATTCTTTCTTCTGGTCACCTTAGGCTCTATTTTCGTTTTTGTTAAAGACTGGAAGGCAAACAGGACTGATGAAAAGTCTCGTCTTGATATGGCAAACGCTGGAAAGTACGCTGGTTCATTGGGTAGTATGAGAAGTCAAGGAGTGGGTGTGGGTGAGGAGAAGTGGAATTCCAGGTTCGGTAGAACAGCCGTTTAGTTTTATCCTAGTATACAAAACATTGATGTTCCAATGTTCCTTTTGATCATTGCATTATTTTGAACCTTTACGATACCGCTGCAACTCAGAAATTTAGCTGTTCTTTAGATTTTTCAAGTAAACCTCGAGTGCATTGATTACACGAAACTCGAACTCGATCGAAGGAAAGAGGGGTGTTTTAAACTTCTCATCGAGAGTGGGAGCCAGCAATTTGATTTTCATGCGGCTATTATTAGACTATATTTCTCTGCGGCTGTATGGCTTGAATTTTTATAATAATTTTTTTGCTCATGCAGCTCAAGCTATTCATTCGCCGCGCCGCATCATGTAATAACCCTTCAATAGTTGGAAGAAAATGTTACACTTAAAATAAACTCCTCTTAAAAAAAACCCCTTGCCGGTTCTTGGGTACCCTCAACTATATGTCCCAGGACCATGGACAACCGAACAACAGGCAACAGCCTTCAAGCTCTTTTGTCTTTTCAGCCTATAATTAGTCCAACCTCAAAGTTTTCAGTTTCGTTTGAATCATCACGCTTTGAAAGGGGAAAGACGTGCTTGCAGAGAGAGTGAAATACACACCTTTGCTATAGCCACATGGTGCTTGACATGCACGGATTATGCCGAATCGAATCAGCACGAGCGAAGACGAAAAACAGGCGGTAGCTCTCCATGGATCAGACGGCTCTCGCCTTTGAGCAGTCGGTTGTCAACTGTCGATTTCTCTGTTACTTCTTCGTATTTAGAGAGATGCACTGTTGTTTCACTTGCATCCTTGGTTTCTATGTAACGTGTACAGCTTAGCTTGCCAGTACAGTTCAGTTTCAAACGTCCCGTCCCAATTCTATTACTTGTGACTTTTCTTCTCTGGCGCACGGCAAACACCTTAAGAGACAACCATCCTCCCCTCTCACTACAGTAAGCGTTCCCGATTTTCTCTCACGGTGTTCGCCAAGCCGTTAGGTTAAGGCATAAAGTAATGGAAAGCCGACTTATTCTCCGCATCCAAAAATATCTCATTTTTCGTAAGCAGAAAGCATGTCGGGATTATCAGTCCAATCATGTGCCATTCCGTATTCTTTCAAAAGCCTAATATGACCAGATTGATGTGTAGATGGACACTCAGACTTGGTTGTTTCAGTTCTTCAAGGATGGGAGAGTGGAAAGCTGCGGGGTGTGGGAAAAGAAACACCTGAACTGCAAGGCCGTTCACACATGGGCATCTTAATCGACCGCCAAATCAGGACATGATACGAGGCAACGAAATTTGCTGATCTGGTTTCAAAAGTCGGGCCATAGAAAAGATGAAACTCGGTTATTAGGATCAAACCACCAAAAAAATGATTGCTGCCGTCTGAGTATTATGTTTGGAAGATGCAGACCGACCGCTTCAGTCTTAAAAGCTCTATCTGCCACTTTTCTAGTTAAAAATAGTTCGCTAATAATATGCTGTCTGCTGTTGGACAGGCTTTTAGGCTTTATACTGCAGCCACATCCCTAACTTATTCTACCGTCCAAAACGGCTGAAAGGGAAACGAGACAACTCGAGCGCATGTGTGGAAACGAGCCTGTTTTGTGCCCAATTAAACTCATTATAGCCATCCCGAAACAATCCCGGTTCAAGATGCACTTGGAGCATTCCCAACGGAAAATAATATCCACCGGAAAAATAGAAGACTTTGAATAGCGATATGCAATCAAGTACGCTTACCCCTTCACCTTGCGGTTGAGAACGGTTTCTCCCTGGAGAAGTTGTGAAGACTCCGGCGTTATGCCACCAGCCTGAAACAGCTGTCCTTTAGGGTGAACTCGGCAGCAAAAAAAAACATACCCAGAGCGGGCGGAAAATAAATTTCGCTGTAATTCAAAGTTACAGATCAAAGACGGCAGAATAAATGCTGGGAACTTTTTTTTTTGGCCACTGTTTATAATTAATTTCCAGTCAGCCGATCAGCCGACCAGCCCTTAAATCTCAATCAACAAGTCTCTTACACTGCGGCGGCTATTTCTACACAGAGGTTATAAAAAATCGATCACATCAAAAAGCCAGTTTGTTCAGTGCAATGCGTAGAAGCGGCGGATTGTTTTGCATCAAAAAGAAAAGAATCAATCTACAACTGCAATGTGTGCGGCTCGAATTATTTTTTTCTAATAAGCCGCACAAATTCTTTGGCTTCGGCTTGTTTCTTAGAAGAATGAAGGTGGATGTGGTTTAAGCGGTAGCAGTTAGAAAACCGTTATTGGTCTTATCGTTTTTGGCAAAAAGAAGGAACAAAAAAGAGAAAAAAACCCGTTTGCTAGTATGTTACGACATGTGTTGCTATTAGAATCACCATTTGCAGAAGAAAATCGCTCGTTTTATGCCAAGAACCTAACCGGTGATGTCTTGAGAAGGAAAAAGGTTCCCTCATCCATCAGAAGTTGAGACCAACAGTTATGTGTTAGAAAAAGTTTGGTGTCAAAGAGGTGGGTGCATATGAACAGGCATGCTAGGATTGATCTACATGTTGGGGTGGCATAACCGTGCTGTTAGTTTTTAGTTCGTGAAGATTATCACGATTGACTATGTAAACCCTGAGGGGTTCAATCGGCGGCGGCGCAAGCGGGAGTTACAACCCAACAGGGAAATGATTGATAGTTGGTTGAATTAACAGTTGTGCTCATCCAAAGCTGGTACTGGCTCCTCCTCCCTACTCCTCACCACAATAGCAGCCGCAGTTGCAGCTGTAGCCGCACAGGGAGAATCATGCAGCAACCAGCACTATTTCTGTTAACGGTGCATACGAGCCGTTGGCAAAATGCACCTCTTTAGGACAGACTAATCATCCTACGGGTGCTATACACGTCGTACCCGTTGTTTATAGATGGGTGAGTGTATGGTAGCAAGTAGACATATTAATAAATCGGGAATCACGAAGAGATAATTGGAAGGAGGTCAGATAAACTAGCTGTGTCAAAGAAAGAAAAAGAAGTGAAACTGTTTTTCTAATATATATATTTTTATGGCGAAGGTAGGGCCAACAGTTTGGCGAGGGTTTGGAACTGACCAACTTGCAATTTTCATAAAGCTAAAAAAAGCTTAACCTTTAAAAGCAACACCTGTGGATGATGACAAAGTTACTGTTAGTCGTTTGGCGTTAGGCAATCAGACCGGCACCGGCATAGGAAGAAAAGGAGAGCAACTGCAAGAGCAACTGCAAGTGCAACTGCAGCCGCAGCAAGTAATGTTGTGAATGAATAAATGCCTTGCAGCATTGTTCCAAGGAAAAGACAAAAACAATAGAGTTTCACGTCTAATAGAGAAGTATATTTTGTTATATGCATAACATAAGAATAGGCAAGGTAGTTGGTCCTATTGTTACAGAGCATTTCAAGCAGGAAACTTTTCCGAATTATTCTCAAACGGACTGAGCGCAAAGCCGGTTTATGTGCATGTATGTGCATATATAAACGCCACATAGCCGCTTTTTGCTGCACATTACATTCCATATTAGGTGAAGCGACTTGTCACACAATCGCTGACTATGATCAGGCTTCATGAGTAGAGCGAATGGCGATGGGGTAGATATATCTGCCACTGTTGTCATCTAACAAAGTGAAAGAAACGGTACATAACTCTTGTAGATGATGGTGCAACCGTGAGCATTTGTATGATTTTAGGAGCACGGTGCAAAGTTTGCCCAGTCTTGTGCTAAGCTGTATATGCTTATGCTCCATCAATCATGCACGGTGCTGAAGTGGGTAAAAAAAAAGGCCTGGTGGAGGAGAGTAAGTGGAGTGAAGTGAAGGGGTTTTTTTGCGCCCGTGCGTAAAACGTGTGCATCATCTGTGCGTGTCTGTCTGTATGCGTGCATGTTCAATGCCATACCTCTTGACTCGGTACGTTTTGAGAGGTTTTTCGGGTCAATCTACTCTTTTTCTATATTCCTTTGTCTGAGAAACACTGGTCTTTTAATCAACGATAGATAGAGAGAGGCAGAGAGGCAGCTAGCTAGCTAGCTAATGAAGCAAAACCATTAAGGTCTTTTTTTGTTCTTTTTCCTCGTTCATTTCGTTTCATCACATATCAAAAATCTATTCGGTCGTCTCGTTTTTGGTCAACATTCACCATAGCATACCAAGCAGACGCCGCTTTACTTGCTAGTTAATCAAAGTACAAACTCACAAGTTTTGTATCAACCGCCGGTTTATAGGACCTTCACGTGAAAGCTCAGATTTGACTGCTCTCTTTGCCTTTTGCAACGCATCAAATAGAGAGGTACGGAATCATCAGACAGTCGTACATTGGGGCGAGATAAAGAACATCCGCAACTTTCATTCGTTCATTCATTGTTGATAATATCCTTGACGGACTGTTCACCATGAACTACGAAGGGTCAGCATCCGTGGCTGAAATTAGCAACAGCCAGCATCATCAGAATCAACATTATCACCATCAGCATCCAAACCTTTCTCAACAACCTCAGCTTCTAAAGAGGCGCGACGATCCCCCTAACCAAGAACATGACCGATCGGTGGCAACCAGAAACGTCTCCTCCAAACTCAGAAGAGGCCCATGGTCGGCCGAGGAAGATGCAAAACTTCTCGAGTTGGTCCAGTACTACGGAGGAGAGAAGAACCTAAACTGGGTCAAGATCTCGGATGGGCTACAGACCAGAACCGCAAAACAGGCCAGGGAGAGATTCCATCAAAATCTAAAACCATCCTTGAACAGAACTCCAATAACGCCAGAGGAAGGGCTTTACATCGAAGAGTTGGTCGACAAGTACGGAAAGAGATGGGCAGAGATAGCAAGACATCTGAACGGAAGAAGTGATAATGCAATCAAAAATTGGTGGAACGGTGGTGCCAACAGGAGGAAGAGAGCATCTACCCAAGGTTTGAGCAATAATGAATCATCAGAAGAAGTAGAGGAGGAGGAGGATGATAATACCGGTGAAGCTAATGAACCTTCGAGAAAGGACTCATCAAGCTCAAGTGTGACAGCAACAACATCCGCTTCACTCCCTGTTCCGCCCTCTGCCACAAGTGCTCAACACACTTCTTACTATGTGTCACAGCAGCAGCAGCAACCACAGTCTCAACCATTAGCATCTCTAAGATATAATTCGTCATCAGAGAACACAACGTTACCACCATTGTCAGCAGTTCTCAATCAACAGCAGCAACATCAACAGCAGCAACATCAACAGCACAATCAACCACTTCCTAGCCCAAACTTCAATGTCGGTATATTCAATGAAAACCAGCAACAGCAACAACAGCAACAACCGATGCCAGCGCCTCCAACATCTGCATCTACCCATCACCATCCTCTATCGCACCTTGCTCTAGGATCTGGACAATCTCCAGCATTCCAGTCAATAAGGAACGGAAGAAGTGTATCTGTGGATATTAGGCACTCTGCGAACCTTGAATATTTACCTTCAATGAGAAAGCGTAAAGTGATAGAGGAACTTCCGGGAAATAACCAGCCTCATCGCCGTCACTCTGCTGCTTCCATCACTTCATCTCCCTTGGCAAGCTCAAGCTCTCAATCAGGGCAGCAACAACTTCCCCCGGCATCGTCCGTCTATAGCCAGCTTCATGGTAACGTGTCTTCGAGCGTTTTACCTCCTTCATCTGCATCCTCTTCTTCTTTGGCAAACTATCAGTTCAACTTCACGTCACTGTCTTCTGGTACCTCCTCCCCATACCCTGGATCTCCAATATCACGTTTATCATCGAGAAACTCATCCATCGTGTCTGCAGACTGCACACCATTGACGCATCTTTCATCAGATGCAAACTCGAGACGTTCATCGCTTTACACGGCTCTTGACCAACAATTCTTGAACTCCAACAACACCTCAAACAGCATCCAATTCAGATCCCCATCGTT
Organism: Ogataea pignaliae; assembly: GCA_030570775.1. Classification (NCBI taxonomy): domain Eukaryota; kingdom Fungi; phylum Ascomycota; class Pichiomycetes; order Pichiales; family Pichiaceae; genus Ogataea; species Ogataea pignaliae. Next base: position 25,532 of record JAJLWO010000028.1, on the reverse strand, counting down.
AGCACCTCGTCTGTCTGTCTCATCTGGTACTTCATCCCCGCTAATATTTCAAGGCAACGGTAGTACCACGGCATCTGGCGCCGGCATCCAGCCGGGTCAACCATATCCACCTTCCTCCTCTTTTCAACAGCAAAAGCAGCAGCACCCAGGACAGCCCCATCATGACGTACTATTCAACACCGAATTCAACTTTGCTCTAAAAGCTCATCCTCATCAGCAACCAACCCAGCAGAGCGTTTCAATGACCCCTCTTTTATCACATCATTACAGCCAACAACCACGTCAGACATCCAGCGGATTGCTCGTTGCCGCTGATTCCAATGGTTCTAACAACACCGGTGATGTTCCTGCTTCAACTGCCGCCAATGCCTCTGGGTCTGGTCCTGGTTCTGGTCCTCCATCTGTGATAGCTGGAAATGCAAGCGCAAGCAAAGGTGATATCACAGTCAAGAGCGTGAATGGACAGCAGCAGCAGCAGCAGACCAACGTTAGTGGTACTGGTACTGGTACTGGTACAGGTACTGGTACAAACTGTAGCAATTCCAGTCTCAAGTCTGAAGCTTCTCGTAGTGGTGCTGAGAAGCAAAAGATGAGTATTTCGTTCTTGGTTTGAGCAAAAGGAGCAGAGTTTAGGAATCAAAGTGGGTCTATCACTAATTCCTTTTGAGTTTGGGTCTCGGAAATTTCGTTCACTTAATACTGTTTCTTTTCGATTGTTTTTTTTTTCTTTTTGCTCTGTTTTACTTGTTGTCTTATGTTCATTTGCATGTTGTTTCAGGTGCTCTGATCTAGTTTTTAATTTCCGTTCTTTTGACTCTTTTTCAGTCCATTTCTTTTTCCTTTGGGCACTTCTTTATCACAACTTTTTAATCATTTCTATTTTTGTTTGAATCTTCGTGTGTGTTTTTTTCCTCTGTTTTCCTGGTTTCGCTCAATTACAGATAATTTCGTCACTTTTCTTAAAGTGTCATTGTAGTGGATAATTTCAACAGGAAACTCCTACGGATCCTACGAGCCATTGGTCAAACAGTCGCAGCTGCAACTCCACCGACGTGACAACACTGATTACACCATGAGAAATAGGAATGGCAAACCAGCCACTATTAATACTACAAACATAACACACCCATAAATAAACAGCAGACAATTACTACTAGCACTCAACGAGCATACGGCAAGACCAACTTGCGTTCAACGACAGTCTCCTTTCCAACCTCTTCCTCACCTTCAAACTTCAACCTGCATGTTCCATCCTTTTTGAAACCAATCACTTCAGCAGGATAGAAAGTGGTTGTTTCAGGATATCTAGCCAACACTTTACTTCCAAAGGGATACTCCTTCAGTTTTGATAGTTGATCGTTACTTGGAATCAAAATGATCTCCTTCCAATTACACTTAAAAACCTGTCCTTTGGGGTTGTAATAGTCATCCGGTTCAGGGTCCCTAATTTCAAACTTCAGCTCATTGACGACTTTAATAACTTCACATTGAATCCATTCTGAATTCTTTGCCTTTGGTTTGAACGCAACCTCTGAACCAACAACGATTGGATCGGAAGGGTTATATGGAGATTGATGGAACGAACGGCCTTGTTTTTGGTTCTGTTTTTTCGTCATTGCCCTCTTTGCGTTCGTCTTTGAAGCCAGTGTATTAGTTGGATTATCTGCATTATTATCCCCCAGGCCGGGTCCGGAATGGGATGTTCCCGTTGAGTCTATGGCTGAGTCGAGATTCGAGGCTGGGGATGCTGAGTTTGCAGCTAGCATCATTGAGTTTGAGCGTTTGATATATTTGCCTCCGGCACCGCTTGGACCTGAATTCAAAGTTGCTGTTGTTGTGGATGAAGAGTGATCTTCCGTTGGGAACGGCGTGGATGCTTTGGATTGTGAGAGGAGGCCATTGACGTTGACTAACGCTGTATCCAAGATCCTCTTCGTCTTCTCAAGGTTTTCCTTATGTTTCGAGATGATGTCTTTTCGCTGGTGCAAAGAGTCTTTCGTCTTGGATGTATCTTTAGTGTATGAAGATTCATCTAGCCTGTCAAACGATATCAATTCGTTGGCGTTGCAGGTGTCTTGAAGTGATGAGACTACAACGTCCCAGTAGCCTTCCATTTTTTTGTGAGGTAGATGATGATTTTAGCGGGGAAAGTGAGTAGAAAGTGAATAGTGGAAGAAGATGGTGAAATTGTTTTTTTCTGCAAAATCTAGTTAGAATCTGGATCAATTGAACTCCTCAGTGTAGTGGTTGTTGTTTGCTGCGCTATCATTCCTCGTTTTAATTGTGGAGAAAGATAAGTTTAAGTTACCGAGGAAATAGATTATAAACATTTCATTCGAGATACGCGATCAAGAAGGTAGTGACATTTACACCTCTGCACCATAAGAAGCTCCGATGAAAAAAAAATTGTTCCAAATTGAGAGCGTGCACGACTATGTGCCAGCGAGAGCGACTTTTTGGGTGGTTTACAACTATAGTATGGAGAGGAGGGAGTGAGTGTGAGTGAAAAATAATAGATTTCCTTAAAAGATGAAGAGACCGAAAGAACATCATCCATGGTATTCACGCCGACAACAGGTTACCGCCAAATAATAATCAGTAGGAAACCTAGCAGACATGGTTCTATTTACAAGCCTGCAACAGACGTCCTCCTCGTCTTTCATTTCAAAGCTAGCATCGTTCCCAACATGCAAGTCGCTCTTGCAACCTCTAACCCAGGTTCGTACCGCCACAAAGAGAGCAGCAGGTTCCAAGACCCATATGCAGGACTCCAGAGGTAGAAGGCTAGGTCCGAAGAAAGGTGAAGGTGAAAAAGTCAAGACTGGTGAGATCATCCTAAGGCAGAGAGGTACCAAGTGGTACCCTGGTTTCAACGTAGGTGTTGGTCGTGATCATACCTTGTTTGCCCTAGAGCCTGGCTTTGTAAGGTACTATCTCGATCCATTCCATCCGAAAAGAAAGTTTATTGGTGTTGCCATGAAGTATGAAGACAGGTTACCATATGCACATTTCGATCCAACTGTGAGAAGATTCGGTAGATCCGTCATCAAGCATCCATTGGCTGCTCAGGCTGAGATGGATTTTTCTAGCAGAAAGGAAGAATTGGCCAGACCTGAAATATTGAAGAACCTTGAAGCTAGAGAGCAAAAGAGACACGAGACACTTGAGTTGTTTAAGGAGACAATTGGAGCATTTGAAATCAGCGGAGATAGTGTTGAAGCCGGTGCTGAAAGAATGAGAAAGATTGCTGGTTTTATGAAGGGTGGTAAGTCATTGGAAGATGCTAGATTCTACACCACATACAATCACATCTACGATCTCCAGCTTCGACTCAAAAAGAACGAACTACAGCAGGAAGAGTTCAACAGTTTGAAAGCCAAGTATGAAACCATTGCCCAAGAGGTTGATTCCAAGGTGATGCTAGATACAAACTTCCAGCTATGCAAGTTCCTAACTGACGAAGAAATTTCACATCTACAGACTGAAAACTTGGCCAAGTTGAACGAACTAGTGGTGCCTGGTGAACCAATCACCAAGGAGATCAGAAAACGGGCTTTGGAATTGATCGAGCAACCTGGTGTCTTTAGTTTGAAGCAACAGTCAAGCTTGTCTAAGAAGATGCTAAGGCCGCGTTTGGTTGAAATTGCCAAGGCGAAGGCTGAAGCTGAAAAGTCTTTGAAGAAGACGATCAAGGGTGCCAAGGTGTTGCGTAAGATGAACTACGAGACTGGTAAGGTTGAGTCTGTGTATGTGCTAAGGAAGGAACTAGTGAGTGGTGTTTCTGCCTGAGCAATTCTAGTTTTGACTTTTGCGTCCTCTCCCTCCCTTTCCCCTTCTTTGTCCTTTCTGTAAATAGATACAATACATTATGAAAGAAAACGACCTTATAAAATATACAATAAAGGGGATCTCTCTCTCTCAAAGGGTTATGTTTGAGTTCTCGTTAATCTTCCAACACTTCGAATCATCACCCGCGTATTTCTCCAGCTTCCAAATCTCACATAACTCCTTCACCTTCTCCAAGCACCATTCCCCACACCTCCAACCTTCCGCCCTATGGCTCGAACTAACAACAATAACAACGGACTCCTCCATGACTGGAACGTCACCCAACCTATGAACAACAGCAATTCTATGTATCTCCTCTGGCAAATTTGTGAACCTGACCTTGGCTTCCCTAACTATCCTATCAAGCGTCTTCAAGGCTAACCTTTCATGAGCCTCATAACTTAACTTCGTCACCGTTTTGGAATCAAAGTTGTCCCTCGTTATCCCTGAGAATGTTATTATCGAACCTGCCTTTGGAGTCCTTGTGAAGTTGTAAAGGGCGGTGAAATCTATCGGTTCGTTGGTGAGCGATATGAGAAAGGCATCGTCCTTGTTCGATGTTGGTTGCGGTGGTGTGGGTATCGACATTGTCTGTTGCTGTCTGCATATGTGATCTCTATTGTAATTGGAGGTTTATCGTTGTATTAGGATGGCTCTATGGTTGGTTATGTGTTTGTATCTTATTGGGATCCTCCATGATAGGGGGCAGCAATACACGTCGGGCTTTATTATGCCTCCCTGCACTGGACGGCTCTCTCCTGTGTTTGTCGGCTGTGCTGTTTTTCAACCGTTATCGTGTACTTGCTGGTGGTTTGCAAGGTAAGGAGGGCCCAGCAATTGAATTCTAACAAATGATTAGAGTGTAAGGAGGATTAGAAAATAAATTGGGTTTTAAAAAGAAAAAGAGGTAGAGGTTGAAAATGCAAGAAAGTGTACATACGGACACACAAATGACAAACAACAATCAACGAGTAAGAACTAAGAGAAAGAAAGAGAACTGAAAAGAAACAAATCGTATGGGACACGAGAGAAAGATAAAGAGATATTAGGGAAATTAGGGAGATAGAGGTAAGCTACAGCATACCACCGAGTATCTTAGCAGCGATTCTAACTCCCCTACTGATCTTTCTATCATCATTCTCAAAATCCTCCAACTTCAATTCCGTTGTAAACTTCTTCAAATTGGCAACTTCTTCATCCATCCTCTTCATCAACTCGTCATCCTTCGTAATCACAACGGCATTGGTCTCCAAATCCAAAGAGTACGCCCTCTTGGTATAGTTGGACGACCCAATGACGGTAACGCTAGGCAAGTGATCACCTGGCAACGACACCCACATGCCTTTTGCGTGGTACGACCAGCCTGTTTTTGTATTCACCGTTCCGTTTCGCCATTCCAGCAACTTGATGTTTTCATTGGTCTTGTTGTCGTACACGTGATGGAGGAACTGCTTGGCGTTGTGAAGGTAGGCGTCAGGTAAGTAATATGAGATACCTTTTGACTTGTAGAAGGAATTTGCCTGTGGTGAAGCAGTTATCACCGTCCCCTTTGCCAATGATGAACCTAACCTCTTCTTATAATCCGGATGCATGCTGAAATATCCTGCTGTGAATGTCCATGTCACCGTTGGATCGTGCAAGTATGTTAGCAAACGGAGGATGGATTGCTTTTCATTTGAAATGTCGGGTTTCATCAATGGTGCGAAGGAAGACACCGGATAAACAATGGTATGTGGATCTGCCAGTGGTTCACACTTTGCTGCTTGTGTGTGGGTCTTCAATATTGGTGTTAACAGATTCGTTGTATCTCTCAGAAAATTGTCCGCATTCATGTGTGGCTCTGAAGATTTGTTGGACAATGGCCAATCCAACTCAAATTGCTGCTTGTTCGTGGATGGAAGCACTTGATAACTGATGGATTGAATAGCAGTTTGAACGGTGTGGTAGTAATCGGACAACGGTTCAGATTTGAACAGGTAGTATCTATCCTGCCTATTTGTGAAGTAGTCCTCAGAAAGATTGGCCCCACTCAAGAGAACTTCCTTATCAAAGCCATAAATCTTCATATGCTGCAATCCCCAACCTTCGTTAATTCTCTTTGGTAGAAGGGTCTTTGTAAGGCCTTTCAAATTTGGTGTATGGTAAAATCTAATGTTGACTCTTTCCTTGCCAAACTTTTCCACCAAAGGTGTGAGTAAAGTTGCTGTGCATTTGTTTGGAGCATCCCTGGTTGATCTTAAACAATCGATCAAGATTTCAACCCTCAAGTTTGGCTTTGTCAGAAGAGATTCAAACAGGCAGTCTATCAATTCCGTTTGACCCTTTCCGATGTATAATGAAGACAAAAAGATACGATCTTGGGCACTTGCTATTTTTTCTTTCAAAGTTTCGTAGAACGCCACGGGATGGTCAAGAATGACAACCTGTCCATGCTCCAACTCAAACCTTGGAGCCAAAGCGTCTAGCTGTTGAATTGTTCCACGTAGATTTGGATGCCACGAGTCATAATTAGCCAATTTGACATTGTCCACAGTGACTGTTGAGAATTGTCTGATATGTTTCTTTAATCCATAAAGACGGTGTAGCAGGTTACCGATAGTCGATTGGAAAATCATTCTTGTATTGTGTATATGTAGACAAGGAATGCTGTTTGGAGGAAGAGGTGTGATGGCGACTAGGGAAAAGATGGATAATGAAAGGATGGATATTGATTGATCTATGTGCGTGAATTTCTGGTATGAGGGGATGTGTAAAATGTACTTTTTCGGTCTATGAACTGTGAAAGAGCTACAAGGTTTATAATCTGGGTTTTCCGATGACAATCTATAGATGAAGGAAAGGTATGTATGAGAAACTCGTAAAGGGAGGAGACAAGAGGGAATGAGGAGGGCCGAATGGATAACAAGACCGGTGGCTTTGATACGCGTGAAAAGGTGTGTGTTTCTCTCTGTCAAAAAAAGTCCTTGTTGGTGAGAGGGAAGTTCAGGATGTGATTTTATATCTTTGGAGTTAGGAGGAGAGGTGTTATGGACAAGGAAGGAACAAATGAAGGAAGGAAGGAAGGAAAGATAGATAGATAATGAGATAGATAGATAGACAGATAATAGATAGATACGAGACAACCACTCACTCACTCACTCACTCACTCACTCACTCACCCACACTACTCGCACTACTCGTCGCTTCCTTTCCTCTGTTTCGGTCTCGTCTCTTGAGAGAGGTGTCAAAGATTATGTAATGAATGTATGTTATGTCATTAGTGACGTAAGTACAACTTTTAATTTTTCATCCTTTTTTGGGAAGATGAACACAATCAACACCTTTCTAACCTTTCTCTGTTGAAACAACTTTACGATTATCCCTCTTAATCGATCCTTGTTCTGAATTGAAATATACATTGTCATTCAATCTGTAACGGGTAGATGCTTTGTCGTGTTAGAAGATTCTCATCTTGCAGCATAGATTCATCCAGATCAGTACAGTCAAAGTTTGAACAACTAACCAGATCTCATCATTCTTCCATAAGTGGAACCGCCAACGGTACGAAAAGCTCCAAACCACTGACAACAGCAACTCTAGTGCGTACATTCCAGTCAGTTGCCAAGATGTCAGCGCAATCAACCGAAACAGTAGATGGAAAGAAACATTTACAAGAACAACAAAGCAGCCGATCTCCTTCTCCACCTCATAAACATCAGAAGCTTTCATATCTAAAGAAAGACAGGTACCTGACCCCTCCATTGGTCGATGAGAACGGATTTAAACTACGCCAAGTTGCGGTCGATGCCAACAACCTGACCCCCCGTGAGCTTTTAACTGGTGGTAGCACCCATACAAGAGGGGTCAACACCAACACCAACACCAAACACAAGCATAAGCACAAACCAAACTCAAAGGAACAGATGGAAAGAACAATGAGAGAAGAAGACAGAGACGTACACTACACCATCGACGGTCCACTCCGCCGTGTTTCCCCATACTATTTCACATACATGACCAACTGTAAACTACGCTGGAGAGGAATGAAACTGATAGACATGTTCACCTCCGAATTTAGGCTCTATCCTGAATCTCACTACGTTCAAGCCATAAAGAATGGAAAAGTTAGCATTTCTGGTGAACCGGCAACTTTAGAAACCGTCTTACAAAATGGTCAATTGATCTGTCATAGAATGCACAGGCATGAACCGCCTGTCACTTCAAGACTAATCAAAATTGTACATGAGGATGACGAACTCGTTGTGATTGATAAGCCTAGTGGGTTGCCCGTGCATCCTACTGGTAGGTACAGGCACAACACAGCTACTTTTATACTTGAAAAGGAGTTTGGAATTAAGGCGCATCCGTGTAATAGGTTGGATAGGCTCACTAGTGGATTGATGCTACTTGGTAAGACTGCAAAGGGGGCAGCAAAGATGGTTGAGCAGGTGAAAGGTAGAAACGTTAGTAAGACGTACGTTGCCAAAGTTGTTGGAGAATTCCCCGTTGAACCTGTTGAAGTTAAGCTTGCATTGCATACCGTTGATCCTAGGTTGTCATTCAACGTTGTTGATGAGGTGAATGGTAAGGAGGCCGTTACCAAATTTAGAAGGATTTCGTTTGATGGGGAGACCAGTCTGGTTTGTTGTATGCCTCTTACCGGAAGGACGCATCAGATCAGAGTCCATCTCCAGTATTTGGGGTTCCCCATTATCAATGATCCGTTATATTCGTCGCCTGAGATATGGGGGGAAGGATTGGGTAAAGGTGGGATGTTTGATAAGCAATTGGTGATGCAGAGGTTGAACGAGATTGGTAAGACAAAGCCTGCAACGAGCTGGTTGAATAGAGAATCGACACTTGGAGAGATCAAGAATTCAGGAATCTTTTGCGATGAGTGTCATATGGAGCAGTATACCGATCCTGGTCCAAACGATCTAGATTTGTATCTACATGCGTACAATTACAAGTCGATCAATGACGACAGCAAGCAGTCTTCATGGTCATACTCAACGGAACTGCCGAATTGGGCCACCATTGATCATGCTAGGTACATGCAGTTGGCATTAGAAGAGGCAAGAAAATGTCCACCTACAAAGACCTCGTTCTGTGTTGGGTGTGTCATTGTGTTTAAAGGTGAGGTTATCAGCACTGGGTTTTCGAACGAACTTCCAGGCAACACGCATGCCGAGCAGTGTGCGTTGGAGAAGTACTTTACCAGGATGACTAGAGGAAGGAGAGAATTACCTAAGGGGTGTGAGTTATACACAACGATGGAGCCATGCAGTGAGAGGCTCTCTGGGAACCTTCCATGCCTTGATAGAATTCTAGAGTTTGAGAGTTATATAAGCAGTGTTTTTGTTGGTGTTATGGAGCCTGATATCTTCATCAAGAAGAACGTGAGCAAGGAGAGACTCGAGGATGGAGGCATTGGGTACTGGAAGGTGCCTGGATTTGAAGAGGTGGCCATCAAAGTTGCAAAGAACGGCCATGATGAGTAAAAAAAACCAGCCACAGTGGCAGCGGCGGCGCATACCGCTACCACTTCGAGACGGGCCTCCCCGCCCGCCCACGACAACGAGCGCCCCGCCAAATGAATAAATAGCCTACAACGCACACACACTGTGAGTAAGTAACTGGCTACTAAGACTAAAGGAAGTTTAACCTCCGAACAGCTTTACAAGAAGATGAAGAACAACAGGTACAATCTATCACTAATCTTCAATCAGTAGTAACCCCGAGAACTTTTCCTTTCCTAGTTTGGCTAGCTATTTTATTCCTTTAATAACTTTCCCCACATTCTTCCAATCACACCAATTTGTATAAATACTTCTCAATATTTCTCCATATTTCTTTGAATCGTTCAATCGATCTCTCGGCCCGCATAGTCTCTTTTCATGAATGACACTATTCAACTGTTTAAACTCCCTACTCCCACAACCATCATCAGTTGAAGATTCATCCACAATATCAACACTCAACATGCCTCATTCCTCAATAATAGATATCTGCAAAGAATGCCACGATGTCATCTCGGACTTTCTCTCACAACCACATCCATACCCGCTCTGCAAGAACAGATCACCTTCATCACTCCCAAACCCATACCCAAAATTCCATGAGTCGATACAGCTTCACCAACAGACACAAACCCAAGTGATTCAAACCCTTCAGATCTACGAAGAGGTGCTCGAGAAATACTCCCTGGACGAACTATCCATCTCGTACAACGGAGGCAAAGACTGTCTAGTGATGCTCGTCTTATACCTCTCTGCAATATACTCTCATTTTCAAAAGCACAACAATCTACTCTCTCTCAAATCGCACTCTTTAAACTCGGTGTACATAAACAACGAAGAAACATTCAAAGACCAAGATGACTTTCTCGTTGCATCGGCAATAAAGTACCACTTGAAACTCATCAAGATTAAAGACTCAATGAAATCAGGCTTTGCAAAATACCTACGTGCTCAATCTACATCATCTTCCTCTTCTTCTTCACAAATCAAGGCAATCATTGTTGGAATCCGCCGTATTGACCCATTTGGTGCCAATTTAGACTACCTTCAAATGACAGATCATGGCTGGCCATCATTCATGCGCGTTAACCCGGTCCTAGAATGGTCATACCATGAGATTTGGTATTTTTTGAAGAGTTGCTCGTTGGAGTACTGTAGGTTGTACGACATGGGGTATACTTCAATAGGTGGGATTGATAATACCGTTCCTAATCCCTTGTTGAGGCGTTCTGATTCTACTTTGTCGTCATCTTCATTCTTACCTGCTTATATGTTGGACGATGATGAACATGAGAGGTTGAGTAGGGTTAGTGATGGGTTGAAAGATTCGGGTGGAGAATTGATCGTTAAAGATGGGGTCGGGAGGAGGCATGGGGATGAAAAGTTGTGATTTTGCTGTTTTTTCGTTCGTACGTACTGTCCTGGTGACCTTGCTTAGAATAATAGTTTTTATTTACCATATCGACCAAAATGAATACCAAGTTGATCAAAACACGTTGATTCTTGAACAGCTTTTCGCAAGTAGGAAATGTAGAATATAAGAATGAAAATAAAAGTAAGGACCAAGAAAAAAAAAACGTGACTTGAAGAAATCAACAAACCGTATGAAAAGCAAGTTTGAAAAAACCCCGTATATAAAACCCTAACTGGTAACAAAAAAACAGATAAAAACTAATGATTGACGAAAACGAAAGATTCACCAAGTAACCAACTTTTCTTTTGTGTGTGTGTGTGTGTGTGTATGTATTCGTTATAAAAAAAATTCATTCAATTTTTGTTTCTTCTGAACTTGACAGCCTCACTCAACAATTCCAAGACATCAATGGTATCCTCCCATGAGATACAGGCATCAGTGATGGAACATCCATACTTCAAACCGGCTTTACCTTCAGCAGGAACGTCCTGTCTACCTTCACAGATGTTACTCTCAATCATCAAACCACAGATGCTGGTATTACCATTCTTGATCTGCTCGGCAACATCAGCGGCAACGATAGGTTGATTCTTATGGTTCTTGTTGGAATTACCATGGGAGCAATCAACCATGATCCTGGCCTCACCAGGACCCAAAATCTTTGCCTTTATCAAGGCATCCTCAGCTTCCTTGACCGATTTGGCATCGTAATTTGTACCTTTCTTACCACCTCTCAAGATGACAAAGGTATCCTTGTTACCTTCTGTTCCAACGATGGCAACGACACCTGGTTTCGTAACCGACAAGAAATGATGAGGGTGGGATGCAGATCCAATGGCATCAACAGCAACGCTTAATGAACCATCGGTACCATTCTTGAAACCAACTGGGAAGGACAACCCTGAAGCCAACTCTCTATGAAGTTGGGATTCTGTAGTTCTAGCACCAATTGCACCAACGGAGAACAAATCGCTTAGGAATTGAGGAGAGATGGTATCTAGCATCTCACCGGCAATAGGCAGCTTTTCAGTCAAATTGACAAACAACTCTCTTGAAATCCTTAAACCTTTGTTAATGTTGAAAGTACCATCGATATCTGGATCATTGATCAAACCTTTCCAACCGACTGTTGTTCTTGGTTTTTCCAAGTATGCTCTCATCACGATCAATAGTTCACCTTTAACTTTTTCGTTCAACTCCGCTAGTCTGTTACAGTAATCCAAAGCAGCTTGAGGATCATGGATCGAACATGGACCAATAACGATCATTAATCTGTCATCTTTACCATTTATGATATCACATGAACCTTCTCTACCGTTAATGATGTTCTTTTCGCATTTTGCATTTAGTGGGAATTCATGCTGAAGTAAATCAGGTGGGGTTAATGGGTTGTAACCTCTGATTCTCCAATCTTCAAGACGGGTTCTATCACCAACGTGGGTGTTCTCCATGAACATCTTATGGCTTGTTGGTGCTGCGGCCTAAGTTTAAAAACAAATAAATTTTGTGTTAGTTTTTGGAGGTTTGTACGGGATGGAATGGGATGGGATGGAGGAGATCGGTGTGCTATTTGCTTGCTTTTCGTTTTCTTTTTGCTCGCTTCGACGGACGTGATTTCTCCTGGCTCAACGAAATGAAGAGGGGGAGAGAGAAAAACTGTGTGTATCAATAAAAAGGATAACCCTAGCAATGAGATGCCTCTGTAGATGATGATATGAATTGTTTCATGTGCTTTTTCTCTCTTTGAATAACAAAAAAAGGAGTATTTAATCGAAGCTTTTGCTCTTTTATCCATCTTACCCCACGCCCCTTGTCATATAAAGCAATAGTCATCCGAGTTCTGGACGTTGTGGTTGGACGTCCAACCCCAAAATGTATGTGTCGATCGACGCAAAGGGACGATTCTCGAGGACTCGAAATGAAAAAGAGCGACTGGAAAATTTTCCACCGTTAACGGGGGTGACTCGGGCAACAACATCGAGATCCAACGGGGGAGGAAAGAAATGTAAGAGTCTGATGAAATGATATATTCGTATTGTAGCATAGTGAGTGTTGAAATGTGTGTGATGGTCGAATGCTGAAGTTTGGTTACAAAGGGAAGGAAAAATGATGAATCTTTCAAGGATGAGCGAGACGAAGCTAATAGACACCAGATGAAGTTAGCAAGAGGAAGATGTTGGGAATGTATACTTACTGGCATGATTGATTTGTATAGTTTTGATATTTGTAAGCTATTTGATTCGTTTTATCAACTAAAGCTTAAACGGTATATAGTTTATGGGCAGAAGAGAAGAAGTTGTTTTAAAGGGTAAGTAGTTAAAACTGGTGATGATGATGCCATGATATATACCGTAGGCATTACCGTCACCACCACCTACTTAATTAGCTGAGGCAAGCCCCCGTAGTGATACGAAGGTACTCACCCCCTGGTGCTTTCCCCGCAACACTACGGACCAACCCCATCATACTTTTTGCAGCGCACGGGGGCTGCAAGCCATGGGTGGTGCTCTCTACTGCCCGCCAAGCGACTATGAAAATTCTGTATGAGTCATTGCAAACACCCCCATTTCCAAATGGTCTCGAGATTCAACACCCCCCTCCCAATCAATCTCCCCACGTTTTGAATTAAGCAAAGGTTTTAAAAGCCATTCTATTTCCATAATGCTTCTACAGAAACTAAATCATGATCATCACAGCCGCTTCTAGCTATATACATGTTTAGAAATAGATTGAAAGAAATGGATGGAGATCATCATGAAATAGAAAATACCAACTTTCAGAGTCTCACTTTACCTTCAGAGATACCCAGGTAAATATTATCGTCCAAACGCCTGTATGTCTTGCTACCACCATCCAAGTAATAAACTTCTTGCTCCCCACGCTTCCCGAGTGGCAAGACAGGGTCCCTGAATCTCTTTTTCGAAACCTTATGGTTATCGGTCATATCAACAACATCGAATCTCACAAAGCAAGGCCTTGCAAAATGTGGTAGATGTCCATATACAACATCTGCAACTTCATCAAGAAGAGACTGCTTTTCATCCTCACCTTGCACTGTAGACTGTATAATGGCATACCCACAGCGTCCTTCATGATTGGCAACTCTAGCACCAACGACAACACATTGATCCACACGTTCCACTTCCATGATCGCATTCTCAACCTCGGTGGTACTAACGTTCTCCGATTTCCAACGATAAGTGTCTCCCAATCTGTCAACAAAATGAATACATCCATACTCATCATACCTCATCAAATCATCGGTACGAATCCAAGCATCCCCCTTTTTAAAGACATCCCTGATGATCTTGGAATAGGTTGCCTCTTCGTTGTTAAAATATCCTGGGAAGGTGGCCTTGATATTCTTTGGATTCAACACCTTCATGACTAACTCTGCTTTTTGGCCAACCGTTGGTTTCTCACAGAATCCCTTTGAGTTTCTATAGATTGAATTATCGTCATCGGGCGTCATTCTGATCAACGTGTATTGCAAAGACAAAAGCTTATCTGCAACCCATCCGTTGTTTCTAATCGCACCAACTCCAACATCGCCATTGACTTCATAACAAGTCATTGCAAAAGGTGCCTCACTAGAGGCATAAAATTCACCAATGGCATCTATACCAAATCTCTCTTTAAACTTCAACCAAACGTCCGACCTCATTCCATTCCCAACGGCAAGTTTAATCTTACCTTTCATCTCCAATTCATCCTTTGAAACTTTCGAATTGACCAGGTATCTACTCACCTCACCAACGTATTGGATACAATTAGCATCGCACAGTTTACACTGAGTCCAATAACTGGATAGCGAGAACTTGGAACCTATTGAAATACACCCAGCCTTGGCAAACACAGGAAGGCATCCCAAGATGGATGCCGTTCCATGGTATAACGGCATTGCGGTATAACAGTTCGTCTCTGAAGTTATACGAACCGCGTGTGGGAACAGGTACGATGCAAAGAACACCTTACGCCAGGAATTGACTGCTGATTTTGGAAGTCCTGTTGTTCCCGATGTATAAATTAGTAATGACGGGTCCCAGTGCTTCACTTCGAAATCTCTTGTTGAATCGGGGCAATGGAGCGATGGGGATGAAGGATCCAGTAGGCGGGCCATTAGATCTGTTTCCACTATATGTTCAATCTTTAAATTTGGCAGTTCCGCCGTTAGTTCGGGGAGTGTTGAATCGAACGTTTTGGCGATTGAGTCATCCACTAGGACCTGTTTTGTGTTTGCTATTTTGATCGAGTGGACCAAAGGTTTATGCTGCAAGTTGTAATTTAGAAATGCTGGTGTTGCACCAATGTTCCAGAGGGCCATCCATAGAAAGATGAACAATGGTTTGTTTGTAAAGTCTAACGCTATGATATCCTTTGGTTCAATGTGGTACTCATTGACCAGAATGTGCGTTAGTTTTAAAATGATGGTGTATATCTCACCATAGGTGTATCTTTCAACAGTGAAACAGTCATCTCCATCAACTTCCAGCTTCGTGCCTGGCACTGGCCGTAAGAATTGGAGTGCCAATTTATTAGGATAACGTTTGCAAGTTTTTTCAAATTCGTACCACAGGGAGAACTTCTTGAAGTAGAAACAGTTCAATGCGTGCCTTGCAGCTTGGTAGAGCGTGTTTGGAGCCAGGTAACAATCCTCTCTGATCCTGTAGAGCTTATCAAAGTCTTTCAAAAATTTCATTGCTAATGGTAGGACGTATCGTTTAGCTAAAAAAGATGCCAGTATGACAAGTGTAATGGTAAAAAGTATCATTCGTGATTGGAATAATGGTAGCTGGGGCAGGGGGTGGACAAAGGATGAGGGATAGCTTGAAGTTTATATAAGGTTGGTTGATTTGATTTGATTGCCCTGATCTATGGTCTGATTCTAGCAAGGCTTGTAATGATGCTCTCTATTTTAAGAATTAATTCTAGGCTTTGCTATCTGAGATTGTCTGGGATATGGCCCTTAAATGGGGCTACCCATTCCCAAAATTGAGGATAAAATGATAAGAAAAGTCTCGTGTGGGTGTCGCTTGGAATCAACTATAGGGGCTGGTTGTGATGCAATTTGTGGGTTGTGCTGTCCGGATTAATTCTACCGGCTGGAGAGGGGAGGATGGGAGAGTGAAGTTTGCTCGGCCTTTCTTTCTTTGGTCATGAGCGTACACTTTTGTCTTCCTCTTGAAAAGCTGAGTGAGTGCAGCGACCGTTACGAGGAACAAGAGGATCCCTCTTTTCCTTCTTTCTTTCTGTCTTTCTTTCTAGCATTCTGTTCGTTGAACATTAAGCTTTAATTATTATCATCTTATTTAGATAACGACCCAGAACTACTAAACCAGCGGCGGTAGCAGTATTAGCTTTTACAGCGGGTCAAAACGCAGTCATTCGTCTTAGATCAACCAAGGACAAGTCACGTCACGTCCACTTCCACTCATAATCATCTTGTCGTCAACAATGGTCATCTTATATCTCATGGCCCTTGCTGGGTTTATGTGGCTCCTACACCGCTTTACTCTGCTCATGTCTGTGCCGTTCGAAAAGTCCATCAAGACTTTGAACGTCAGCATACCCAATATCCCACTAATATCGATAGACAAGGTGACGCCTTCCAGCATGGTGTTACACTGGGATTGTGACAACCCAAACAGTCACACAGATGAACTTGAGAAGGACATTGCACAGGTAGATGGCCCACCAATTATACATAATACATCACCAAAGACGATAAGCCACTATGTGCTATACATCAATGGTATCCAAGCAGCAATACTGGATGGAACCCAACAATCCTGCATCCTTGACGGGTTATTACCGGAAAACAACTACCAGGTGGACCTGGTGGCTTTCAACATGGCGAACTTCAGATCCAAATCTTCGCCCATTTATGTGAAAACAGGAAGACTGTTTAATCAGGATAAAACCTCCCCCCTGGATCATCCGGATGAACTATTAAGGGTACTCGTGCCCGAGAATGAAAAAAATGCATTGACAAAACATTCAGCTTTTAGACAGCCCTCCCCAGGATCAAGATCTCGAAGCAATACCGTTGATGGCACCGATCAACCTACAGATATTTCAAAACAATCACAGCAGCAGCAAGATAATGTGCGCTCGCCTCCTCATTTGATCACAGATATCAACGAGTTGAAATTTCAGTTGGAAACAGGGTTGGACGCAGTTAGAAGTTTGATCAAGTCTTATAGAGATGCAGAGATTGATTTCAAAGAAGAAGAGGAAGGTCTCATCATTGCAAGGGATGTGGCAAAGGAAAGAAGAAAGTTGGAAGATACAAACAGATCCAACTTGAAACAAGAGGTGAAGTTCTTAGAAGAGACGAGAATGAAGTCTGTCTCTCGAATTACATCGGACAAGGAAAAATTGGCTAATAGACTCAAAAAGATTGAGCATAAGGAGAAAGAGATTGAAAAATGGAAAAACACTCTCATCGAAAAGAAACAACTACAGGACACTCTCAATGATAACGAACCTGCAGAGATGAGCAAGTTTGTCGTCTGTATTGAAGACCTCAACAAGGAAATTTTTACACTACACAGCGAGTTACACGACGTCGAAGAAGATGTGAAGGATGAGTTGGCCAAGAGAAGAAAACTTGATCTCCTGAAACAACAACTTGTCCCCCTGTTTGAAAGCCTTAGATCCTCATACGATAGGCATACAGGCTTGTTGAAAGCAGACGGATCCAAGATATTTGCAGAGATTATGGAATTGAAGCCTGAATGGGAGATAGATCTAAAGAAGGAGGTTATATTCCTAGACCAACAATCAGAATCAGAATGGAGAGCGCTTTATCAGAGGGAACTTTACAGGCTTGAATTTATGAAAAGACAAATTGAAGACTCAAAAGTCAACCCTAGCAGACCAGTTTCCCAATACTCAACCACTCTTGATACCAATGCAAACTACCTCCGTGCTTATGGAAACAGTGGTGGAAGTGTTCCTATACTTGGTGCCAACAGTTACGGAAACGAGTCCATCAGCAGTATGTTGTCCACAGCAATGAGCAAACTCAATCAGTCTGGAATTGCCACTTCGTCTAACTACAAAGTGTCACCGGAGAACAACACTATTCCATTGAACGAATACCCAGCAAGTCCCAGTACGAATCAACCACCGTTACTCTGGGGATCGAATAACAATCTGAACCTCACCTTGGATACAAACTCTGCAATGATGTACGTCCCACACGATGAGCATATTGAGCCTTTATCTCCAGGCGCAGATCTTCTACTTCCTCAAAACCTCATTGAAGGTGATGATTTGAAACGTTACTTCCACGTTGACACTCAACCGTTACAGACCTCTCAGCAGCAGCAGCAGCAGCAGCAGCAACAGTTGCCACTATTCTCTCCTGCTTCCCAGCATACAGACTTGTATACCCAAATTCCATCACCTGGGGTTTCACATATATCAAACTTTGATGTTTTGTCAGCGCACAGTGCATACGGCGAAATGACTGGGCTAGATTCATATTTGCAAAGTACATCCAACACTCCACAGGCATCAAGAATTGCATCTGGAGCTGCAAGTGGTTTGGGTATTCCTGCCAGTAACAATGAATGCATCACTGGAACGAATGGTCTCTTGCCACCACCAAGTAGTGCCCCTATCAACATCATGAGTTCTCAGAACTCGTTACATTTACCAACCACTGAGAGTTTGATGAACTCCAACCTGTTTGATATATCTTCCCAAAATACCCCATATACCTCTGAGTCGCCACTGAACCTGCATATGGCAGCTGCTGCCAATGCTGCCGCTGCTTCAACTCATAGCCTTCATCAACAGCAACAGCAGCAGCAACAGCAGCAGCAACAGCAGCAGCAACAACAGAGCCAACAGCATCAGCATGACGAAATTAATACGCACAATTTGATGTACAACAAGAAGAGCATATTTGATGTGTTTTCAGCTAATTCAAACGCTAGCAACCACAGCAGCATCAATAACTCACCAGGGTATAAAGAGTCTCCATCGTCCAAGTTTTTCAATACGTTCTCTGTCAAGAAGAGAAACCCATCCACCGCTTCAAGTGCAGAAGTAACTCAAGCCATGGAGCAATTAACGCAGCAGCTAACGCCCCAGGCTGAGTTTGCAAGGTCGTCACTCGAGTTTGATCTGTCTAGGGACAGAAGTACCAGCTTTGGATCAAGCATTTGGCAGAACAATGCTGCAACCACAAATACCAGTCCAGGTGCTAAAGGTGGCAACTCTGATAACTGGAACAACTTGTTTGGCTTGCTTGGAGCTCCTCTTTCCATGTCTCCTGCTGCTGCTGGTGTTGTTCCCGCTTCATCATCCGATTCTGCCACCTCACAACAGCAAGGACATGATCAACCTCTAAATCCAATGGTGCCATCTGAAGACAACTCTCGTAAAGCTTCCTATTCTTCTCCATTGGCTTCTTCTGATATACCATCCATATCTTATACGACTGATTATGACCAACAGGCAACACAATCAACTCCAAGAGCATATCACGGTGGCAACACCCATTACGGACAATCAAACTCCAGCGGCAGAATCAAAGAGGGCTCGTTGGCAAGCTCGTCAGTTCACACAATGGAGACTTCGGATCTTGAGCATCTTGACCGTCAACATTCGACTGGTAATAACAGCAACCACAACGCCAGTAACAATAGTGGTGGTAGTAACAACCACCCTTCGTCTCCATCATTCTTCAAAAAGGGAAAGCTGTTCAAATTTGGCACGAGTCCAACGAAGACAAACACGAGGTCTAGCAACGTTGTGTCCTCATCTGCTGACGAACTCAGCGTCGAGATCATCGGCGAGGATCAAACGGGCGGCTCCAACAGTGGCGGTGTTGGGGGTAACACTACTGGTCAAACCAATACCGGGAACTCACAGCAGGGCACAAACAACAATTCGGGATCCACGCCAAGTTCAGGATTGTTATCTAACAGTTTCGGCTCGAAATCATCAAGGTTCTTCAAGCTGGGTTCAAGAAGGGCATCAAATGCAACTCAAAATTCAGCCCATTCGGGTGTTACCAACACCTCTGGTCATAGCTTCGATGGAGGCTTGAGTTCGAGTAGTAATGGTGGTAGTAGTGGTAACGGCACAAGCGGTTCCGTTACTGGATCAGGTTCTGGATCCGTGTTTAACAGTAGTGGCTTTGGGAGCAACTTTTTGTCCCATGGTGGCAACGGCATGAATGGAGAGTCTTCTGGGCGTGATGGTGGTTTTGGTACAAGTGGCAGTGGTGCCAATGATGGTGGTAGCTCGATGGGTGTTTTATCGTCAAGCTCGTCGGGAACAGGCAGTGGTAACATCTTGTCTAGAAGGTTGAGCTTTGCTTTCAAAAGAGGCGATAAGGATAAAGATTCCAAGAACGATAAGATTATAGAGGAAGAGAGTGGAGATGCTGAGGATAGTGGTTGATGTGAGCATTCTGTTCTTTCGTTTGTTTATTGTAAATGTATATGTGCTATAGTGATATCCCCAATTATGATCATGTACGATGAAATACCACAAACATTTTATAGACAATGATGTAAACTTTCTTGGTAAACAGAAATAAGGTATGCTTGAGCTTATTTTAAGTTTTTTATAGATTAATTACATAGGGTTTTATATTAAAGTTACTCCATTTGAACCAATTCTTGTTGCTGTGCGGCAGCTTCATTGACCTCTCCTTCTTGGAAGCCACCTTCAGAATCCACAATCTGTTCCAACTTGAGAGCATTTGTTTGAACTTCTTCTTGAGGCTCTGGTTGAATTTGCCCTTGATCCTCTGACTGAACTTCTGGTTGAGCTTCTGCTTCAAGTTCAGCCTCAATCTCTGCGTAAATCTCAGAATCTGCTTCGCTGTCAGTAGCACGTAATTGTGCACTCTTCTTGAACTCCTCCAGTAGCTTCTTCTTCCTACTTTTTGGATCGTCGTACTCATCAACTCCACTCCAATCGACATCGATGACTCTGTTGCTTCTTCTACTATCGGTGTTTCTCAAGATCTTTGGCTTTTCATCTTTCCAGTTGTCACCAACTTTCTCAAACCCTGTATCGAACACTTTCTGATACATCCTATGTAAGTCTTTCTCCTTCAGCAGCCTTGTCTCCTCCTGAGCCATCCATTCCATGTGCTTCAAATCATCGTTCGATGGCTCATAGATATGCCATATCACATAGTGTGGAAGACCAACGACCGAGTAACCCATCCTCTTGCACAACTTCCCAAATGCCTCTGTCTCGGCATGCTTCTCGAACGAGAATGCTGGGAAATGCGCCCCATTCTTAAACACCCTAGCCTTCGACAAGATCGAAACACCACCTATACCATCCAACACCATCTCTGTCTCTGGATCTCCATATGGATCTCTCAAGTATGCTAGATGGGGCCTCCAAGTGGCGTATTCGACATACCCTTCAACTATGACGGCATCCTCATCAAGCATGCTCGCCAGTTGCAAACCACCATCCGACTCAGCCCAACTGTTCAAATCGTACGGTTGGACTGAGCCAAGCCAATCCGGCAAAGGCCTCCAAACATTAGGCACTACGACGTCCTTATCGTGATGCATCAAGTCTTCAATTATCGTTGGGGGGATAGTCTCAACATCAACGTCCCTCCAGTATACCCAACTATGGTATGGTTTAATGGCCACTGATGAGAGCCAGTTTCTTGCCCTTGCCATCAACTTACGGCGTGGTCCTTGGGCTTCAAATCCATGCCTATCACTGAAACTTTGACCGACCGCCTGACCGAAATCCTTCTCGTAAATCTCTATAGTACCGAAATGCATTGATGGATCGATATCCTCTTGGATGTCCCGAAGATGAGATTGGAGAGATTCCATTGTGTCATCTGCTGAATCCGAGACTAGGAATGCCATGTCGATGAGTCTGTGTGGGTAGGTCATGTTTCTCAAGAGGCCAAAAAACATGGGTAGGTGAGCTGAGGCATCTCTTAATGGAACGCAGATGATCACACGCTCGTTGTACTGCCAGCCGTTGGATCTTCCCAGGTACGACTTCAGGTCGTAAAAATGTGTATCTTGTGCGTTCGAGGTTGTGAATGAAGGCGTATAGTTTGAGAGCCCTAGCGCAGGGATCATGGGGGATGCTAGAATTAGATATAGGAGAGATACCACGGAGAATAGGCCTCCAAAGAGTATGTACAACGGTTTCCTATGTTTGGATAACCTCAGAGTCTTTGGTTCGACAACCGATGTAAATAGTTTGGGGGATCTGTAATTGCACGTCTGTGGTTAGTATCGAAATAAATATGGTAATGAAGAAAAATAGAAACATTGGGTTGATAATACTTACTTTAGCAATAGTGCTTCTGTGTCTGACATGGTGTGGTGTGATAGGTGTGTCTATGTATATCTGGAATTCAATGGTTTTGAGGTGGCAATGTTCAAAAAGAGATAATATGCTAATGCTATGGTTATGTTGAGTTTTATCAAGGGAATCCCAGTGATGATCTATAATTAGCCAGGCTTGTTTTGTTGTGGTATGGGCAGAGGGTTCAACGGTGTAGATATGTTTTTTTTTCAACCCCCTCCAAACACTCTCTTTTCCGTATGTAGTTGTATATCAGCCGGATTTATGTTGTATATATGTAATACCAGTCAGATGAATAGTGAAGCTTCTTGGAATGCTTCTAACCCATGAGCTGAGGAATGTTTGTTACGAGTCCTCTCTCAGATCAAAGCTATATTTATAAATGGCATCTAAGCATTGATGATCACCACCACAAACAGGTTCACAGCGACGGTGAAGAGAATAATAATCTTACTCAACCTACAGAGAGACTGTTTGTTACGTCATCCTTCAGGGGTATTCGTACTGCACAGCCTCGGATTACGCTTTGCTCGGTTGATTGGTAGCACCAGAGAGCTTTTACACTGTGAAGTTGGCTCATATATTAATTATCACACAGAGAACGACAACTGTCTCGCACTCAAATCTATATAAAGAGTTCACTGGATGACACTTTCCTAGATGATTTTTTAATCGCTGGGGGAGGACCTTTGCCTTTCAACTTCCTGCTTGCAGCTTCAGCAGCAACAGCAGCAGCAGCGGAGTTTTGACCATTCGCCAACCCACCGTACCTTCCCTCAACCTTCCTTGGCATTTCGTCAATATGACTCTCCACAACAGTGCTACTGGCACCTCCGCTGGCACTGGATCCCTTAGGAGGTCTCCTCTTTGGCCCCTTCGCTCTCCCTATGGTAATATGTTTCAACTTCTGTCCTTCCTTTTCCAACTCGGAATTATCCAACGTTTTGGATTTATGTGCAATAACGATACCTCTCTCACCATCATCACTTCTAGTATGAACTAGGTTCGGCGTTGAGAATGACGCCTTGTTGTTGTTCAATCTGAAGTACACTTCGGGCTGCGCTAGGCCAGGCAATGCAAATCCCATCTGATGTTTCGGTTGTGTTTCCGTGCCTGTTGTTCTTGACGATCGAGCAACCGAGGCAGCGGGACAAGATATCTGTTTTTCCAAACTGCGCAGCGATAATGCCGGAGGGAGGAAAGTTGATGATGGCCCATGCTCACTCTTTGGTTTGGTTGGAGGAACAGCTCTTTCTGGTGAGCTTACTCTTAAAGATGAGAGCTTCAATAGAGCTTCTGGTTTGTCTGAAACTATCCTTTGTGTTGGCTTTGGTTTGTTCAAGTTCCCAAGTTTCATGAGACCTTCTGGTTTTGTCTCCATTGCCTTGTACATTGGTTTTGACTTTTTCAATTGACCTAGTTTACTCAATGCTTCAGGTGTTGCTACACTTGGTTTGTTGATTGTAGTTGATTGTTTCAAATGAGCCAATTTCTTCAACGCTTCAGGTTTTTCTCCTGGAGGTTTAGGAACTGGTTTGGTCTTGCTCAGTGCCAAATGGAAATCAAATGGTTGGTCCCTTGGTGTAACTGGTTCTGCTGACTTTTTCACTGGCGAAAGCTTCACTTTGAACGTCTCTTCTGCCCTCCCGGTTCCTTCAAGCTTTGGTTTAGTCTTAGTCGGTACTAATGGCCTCGGCTTGTCAATGCGTGAGCCTGATGTAGGCAACACTGGTGTGTCTTTTCTGTATTTGGAGGAGGTAGAAGACGATGACGAGGCAGCAGTAGCACCAGCACCAGCACCATTACCAGATTTCAACAGCTCAGCATTGCGGTTCAAGTCCCATGATCTCTCTCCCACGCACGAATCAGCAAATGGTTGCATCAATGGTGGAGCCTTTGCTGCCGCTGCGGCCGAAATCGCTGCCACTCTATTAGGCATGGGCACATTGCTATAGCTTAACGTTGACGGTGATGATGAATTCTTTGGGTTGTAATACTTGAGAGACCTTCCATCATCTTCATCTTCTGACTCCATTTCAGCATGCTTCAAGAACTTCAAATCATTTCTGGCTGTTCGTTTCATTATATCGTCGTATCTTATCGCTGTTGGTTCCTTGTTGCTCTTCTTCGTCATTTCGAACTTGGTATCTAGACTGATACTGTTGACCAGATCATCAAGTGTACTGTTCAGCCTTGAGGAGGGTATCGTTGATTCCATTGAATCATTGAAACTTTCAGTAGTTGACCTCTTTACCACAGGATGCACTATCACTATGTCATTGTTGGTGTTGGTGTTGATGCCGGTCGTTGGAACCACTCTTGACAAGCTCAGATCTTTCTTTGGCACGAGTGGAGTCTTTTTCTTTTTTGGTGACATTTCATACTGCAATCGTTTAAACTGAACCTCTTTCTCAAGCTGTGACAGTCGACTATCGTTTTCCTGCTTTCTTGATGTGTTCAGCTCTTGAAAGTTGTTCAAAAACCTATCAACTTCTGGGTCGGACGATACGATTGACATCTTGGTCAAATGAATGTGATGGGGATTGGAAGATTCCTCTTTTCTTCCAAGTGGAAATCGTTCAAATACAATTATCTCTAAGCAAGCTTCAGAAAATCCCTTATTCTAGACTCAATAGAAAAGATTGAAAGATGGATGTGTAAGTTGCATTAGCACATAGGTTCGAGTGTGTATATATATATAATATGGTGATAATATTTTAACACTCTCCGCTAATTTCACTGTCTGTCCTCTCCCTCCCCTGACCCTGTCCAGTCCAGCCCGGTAAGAGGCCCTGAGTCGCGGTTGAACGTGGGCAGAGCAGAGCGTGTACGCATGTCATGTGCAGCGACTGCCCGATACCCGATGGGGAACGCCAAATGCCTGAATCTCTAATCACCTCTCTTTGGCTACCACACATTCATTAGTGATAGACTGACAATCTGAGTTCAAATACATTGCGTTGTAAATGTAGGAATATCGTCGTTGGTAAGAGCAAGGGCACACCTGTGGGGCTTGTACAATACCAAGATATGATATGATGATATGATAGTTCTATTTTAACGTAATTCAACCCATTTAAATGAGTACACACGGGGACTTGAATGAATGAATGAATGATTATATTTTACGTGTTTCAGCCCATCCGAGAGCACGCACGGGGAGTTGCCAATTACTTGGACTCCCATTATTTAGATATATATATTCTTTCCACTTCAACTACGTTCTTCATGGTCTAGTGGATGGCCTCAGGTCCAGCGATTCTGTAGCTTCTGTATTTCAACGTCTAACTCCAAACCCTCCAACTTAGAAAAAACCTCTTTCGAGGAAAAAGTTGCCTCGTCTGGCACCTTCCTTATACCTTATAACATACCTTGCAGTGATGTGTTGGTTGTTCTAGACCTCGTAAGATGATGTGGTTTTCTCGATACCTTTGACCTATATCAGAAGTCAAAGCCATGCTTGGTAT
>JAJLWO010000027.1:0-120100 GCA_030570775.1 Ogataea pignaliae | reverse complement strand
GTTTTTTTGAACAATACCCTGGACTGGATACCAATCCCAGACACGGATTTATATGATATATAGAGAAGTAATGGAAATATAGGTATTCTATGAAAAAAAAAAAAAAAAAAAAAATACAGCACGAAAAGGGTACGACGCATTCAGAGTTTTCCCAAAAAGTCGGGGATTCCCAATACGGAAAATATGCGGCTTTTCTGCAATAAACCAAAAGAGAACAATAGAATTCAGGACGAAGCGTATATCAGTGCGACACAGCTGCGCATCCGCTTTCCGCTCCACAAGATGCCGTCATTTCAACAATCTGACCAAACATCCTTGTCATTTGTATCTTTGGTTCCTGTATCTGGACGGAACTCAGAATAGGCCTGTCGTTAGTGATAAGATATAGAACTCCTTACCAGATGATAAGCCAAGCCATGAGATTGGGGAATCGAGACTCCCATATATGAACTGGCAAATCGAAGAGCCACCTCTTTCTTTCTCCAGAGCTTAAAGGTTTCAATGGCTTGATGAGCCAGACAAAAAGATCACAAAATTTACAAACGAAAACATAAAATGGGTAAATCAGTGTTGATCGTTGGATGTGGAGTTATGGGACTCTCAACTGCGTTGAGCTTGGCAGAAAAAGGTTACGATGTCACAGCAATTGACGCTTATGAACCACCTTCACTATGGTCTGCAGCAAATGACTACAACAAGATCATCAGGGCTGAATACACAGATCTATGCTACTCCAAGATGGGCATTGAGGCAATTAATCTATGGAGATCAGATCCAAAATTCAAAGGTATCTATAACGAGTGTGGAAGAGTCATGGTGACTCCCACACATCATACCGGAAGAAAAGAGTTTGAGAAGAAGAGTATCGACAACTTGAAAAAGCTTGGAGAAGGATTCAACATTGAGTATTTCAAAGGTGGAAATGAGATTGGAAAAAAGATCAAACAGTTGGAGTTCAACACGGTTCCAGAGACTTCAAATTTGACCTACAATCCTTCTGCTGGCTTGGCCCATGCTGCCAACGCATCAACTGCCGTATACAAGAGCTGTAAGTCATTAGGAGTCAAGTTCCTATTTGGCGACAACGGTGAAGCCGTGGGAGTCTCAGCCGTTGACGGCAAGGCTTATGTGAAGACGGTCAATGGTTCATCCTTAACTGCAGACCAGGTGGTTGTCGCATGTGGTGCTTCTTCAGGCCGTGTGTTAGACTTGTTGAATCAGCAGTCGGCAACGGGACTGTTCATCACACATATTAGGCTGACTCCAGAAGAGTACGAGTCTCATAAGGATATGCCAATTGTTTTTGATGCTGAAATGGGATACTTTTTTCCCCCTGATCCAGCCACGAGATTGATCAAGATTGCTCTGCCTGGTTCAGGTGCCTCCAATCTAGTCAAAGATCCATACAATGCCAGTAACGATATATCTTTACCTAGATACAGGGACAAGTTTCCTACCGATACCATGCCTAAGAAATCCGTGAGGGAAGCCAAGCAGTTGTTGGGAAGGCTCTGTCCAGAACTTGCTTATCACGAATTGCTCGATTGTAAGACTTGTTGGATTGCCGATACTCAAGACTCTCACTTCATCATTGACAGAGTTCCTGGTTATACCAACCTATATGCCGCCACTGGAGACTCTGGACACGCATTCAAGTTCTTGCCAAACATAGGTAAGTACATTGTTGCTAGACTTGAGGACACTTTGACTGAGGAGCTCAGTAAGTACTGGCAGTGGAGAGAAGGCATTGAAAAGTTCGATCCAACACAATGCGATTGGAGAGTTGTTACCGAGTTTCCAGATTTAAAAGATATTGACTGGATCGAGGTCACGAGCGATGCTGTTTAATCATTTTATATAGTTGTATACTACTTTGTGGAGAGAGAGAACAAATCGTTTTTGACTAAATTCAATTTAAAGGCTACTCCAGCAAATGCAGCTAAGTTCAACTTACCCTACCTAACCAGCACCAGAGGCACGCGAAATGTAGCTCCTACTTGTGTGCCCTGGCTGTTGTGCGGCTATTGAAGTAATCTTGTATCAAAAAACAGCTTCTAACGGTCAAGTTTTCCATCATCTCACCATAAGAAGTAATAAATTATAACCTGTAATAAATACACTTGTTCTTTCCACTGACTGTTTGTGAAACAGCAGGTATTCGAGTAGTGGTGATGTATATTGTTGTAGTAGCAGTAGTGGTAGTAGTGGTACTAACAGTTGCATTAAAACAGAAAGTAGTGTGCGTGCGTGCATGGCAGGCAACAGTAAGAGGGGAATGAAAATTTTACGCAGTTGGTGGCAACGGTGGTGGTGCCAGCTATGAATAATTGATGTTCGACAGACTATAAAAGCTCACGGATTTGCTTGTTAATTGATAATCACTCAGAGAATAATTGATACTTTAAAACTATATTTTTTCCCAATCATCTTGGAGGCAGTTTCCCTACTACAGGGAGACAACATACATAGCATCCGGACCACCAGTTTTAGCATCACATTCTCGGTCAACGCTGAAGTTTTTGCAACATAGAGTTATAAGACATCACCACCAGAACTCAATCATATAATCATTGGACTGGTCAAAAGACAAACAAACATACATCTTTTGCATTTTTTTTTCTGGATCTACTAGTAAATGACTGCCTCTCAGCTTCATCCTCAAGTTAATTATTCTACAAGATCCATATCGTTATACGCTGACAGTTTGTCCCAATCAACACGGGAATCTGGAAACCCGTCACTTCACAACCTTTCATTTCCATTAATAGTGGATTCTTCCAACATGACTTTTTTAGAAGAGCCAGACGTATCCAACATCACAGTGACGAAGGCCATACGCCCAACTTCCTCTAATAGCATTTTCAAAATAACGTCGTCATCCCAACAAGCGTCCACATCCGCAGACTCCCAGTCTCCGATAAGTCTAAATGAAAGTGACAGCAGTGAAACATTAGATGCTGAACAGATGGAAAGAATAAGGATGCTCCTGGAGTCCGATTCAGAGTCTGAGCCGGACTTGAACTCGGACTCAAGAATGGCAGAGGTTACAACGAAAAATGGTGTGCTTTCTGGAAGTATTGAATCTGTAACTTCTGCCAATTTTCAGCCCACGTTTCCAGCTCAGAAGGCATTGGAAATGTCTATTCCAGCACCACCATTGGCTGCTCCAGAGAATGGCGCTGTAGCTTCTGTCGATTCCCAGCCTACAACAGTTTCGAAGCCCGTGGAATTCTCTATCTCAACGCCATCATTGGTTGCTCCAGAGACTGACGCTGTAACTTTTGCTGATTGCCAGTCTACAACGGTTTCAAAGCCCCTGGAAACCTCCATCCCAGCACCATCAGTGGTTGCTCCAGAGACTGACGGCGAGTTTCAACACACAAGCACAGAACCCGAAAAGTTGGGCAATTTGTTTCCTGAAAAGGTGAGAGAAGTGGTTATACCTTACAAAGAACAGGGAAGAATAGGTAGAATGCTAGGAGTAGAGAAGCAAAAATTTAGGCAAGACGTTTATGTGCCCCCTTCAGCGGATGGCTTTATCCAGAATGACTCAGGAAAGGATAGATTTTCTTTCGTCAATGCTGCAAGACGTTCTCAGCAGAGACCACTCACTAGGGAGGAGGATCCTGCGCTGTTGCCTTCACCTACAAATGAGCTTTCGTTTCTCCACGTGGCTGGAAAGCCGTCCACATACAAGCCAGAATACAGAAAAGACGTGTACTCGCCGGTCGAGAGGTCTGCTGTCTATTTGAAGCCATCAACGTACAGACCGCCGAACTTGAAAAGCTGCTTGAAGAGTAGCAACTTGGGTGACCATAAGAGAGTTACAATCTCAGAGGACATTGAGGTTTTTGGAAGTAGATCTGGTGCAACGTCACCAAAATCTATTTCTTTGCCACCCCCTCCTCCTCCACCACCGCCTCCTCCGCTACCACCGTTTTCTTCTTCTTCGAACGGTGCTTCAAGCTATAGAACAGATTCGCAGTCTTCTTCAGAGGTGAAGGAGAATCCATTCAGGTCTGAAAGACCGAGGTCACGGACACATTCCAGGAATCGCAGGCGTCCACGAGTTATCATCGACTCTGGAGCTTCATACTCTCCTCATGCAAAATCTGCCATATCCCACAAAGGTAGCAGGAATGGTACCTCCAGCATCGACTTAGGAATAGGAGGTAACAATACGAGAGAACCCAACAACAGAGATCAAATGCTTAAATCTTACTATGTTCCTCAGAACGATAGGTCTTCATCCGCAGTGCATGATAATAAGAAGGCAACGCTCAAAGATGATCTCATTGAGAACAATGCAGGACCAGGAAGGAATCATCACACCAGAGAACTCAATCACAGAGATCAAACTCTCAAATCTTACTATGTTCCTAACAACGATAAGTCTTTTGCTGCAATGTATGATAATAAGAAGTCGATATTGAAAGACGATCCTACTCAAAACCATGCAGCCGCACCATCGAGTAAGAGCACAGAAGTGGTACTCAACAATAAGAGCAAACATCGTATTTTGGCGCCTTCCAGTTCACACCCAACGGTGACGCATCGAAATTTACAAAATAGGCTCACAGACAATGACGAAAATAAGCGGTTCAACGAGCGGGGCGATGCCATCGTCCCTGAGGAGAGAGAGAAAGAGCTATCCGTTAATGCACAGAATGTACAAAAAGAACCACCTGTTTCTCTGAATGAAATAAAAAGCGAGACAGTTGGTAATGATCCCGAGAAGTTGTTTGCAAGAAACAGTGATACTGGTTTGTGTCACATACAAAGCTTCGTTGAAGTTCCAGCAAAGGCAGCCACAACCAGTGCTGCTACGCCTTCCAAGCGGAGAAGTTCATCTTCGCCATACTTGTATGAGGAGATCCCTATATTGAAAGATATTGCTCCACGAGTCACGCGTTCCCTCATAGGATCACAAATCGCTCCGATTCTGTTGGACTCTGACTCTGAGTTGGACTCTGACTCTGAGTCTGACTCTGAGTCAAAGAAGTCCACTGTGAGAAGTCAGTTAGATGCAGAAAGAAGAAGAACTACAAGTAAGGAGAATAAGAAAGAGCAGGAAAAGCATACAGTTGCGAGCCCGAGTACGTCGCCACAAGGTGTTGCGAACGAATCTTTGGTTCCATTGCCTCTACCCCCACTTCCACCGCCACCGCCACCGTCAGCATCAGTGGCTCCTGTGCAATCGTCTGTTCCTCCTCCACCTCCACCACCACCACCTCCTCCTCCGGCCCTTGAGACGTCGTGCGCGTCCTCTAACACGTCGTCAGTCGACATGTCAGCTTTGAAGGTTTACAAGTTGGCCCAAGATTTGGCATATGATATGCAAGATTCAAGCAGGTTCGATGTTTCTGAATATAATCGAACGAGAAAGTTGAGAGGAAGCACTACTGATCCAACTCCACCGCCGACTTCATCATTTAAACGTGGTTCTGACTTTGCAGATTCGAGAAGGGCTTTTTCTGATGCGAAGAGGAGGCGTGTTGTCAAGGTGAAGGAAAAGACCGCACAATCGTTGCCAACAAACAACGCCGGAAGACCACCAAAAGTTTATCCTCCTGATGTAGCCATACCTCGACGTGTGAAAACGACATCTGGTACCATATACGAACTGGGAAGGGCAAAGCCCCCTATGATATTTTCTACCGCATGCACAAATTGCGAAGTGTCAGGAAGAGCACCCATATGCAGCAAAGCTCTCAAGTGTGATATCTGCGTTGGCAGAAGATTACGTCATTGCAAGTATCCACCTGACGCGATCGTTGTCAATGAGCAAGACAGGAAGGAATACTCTCAAGCAATGGACTATAGACATGCTAGTCAGCGGGGAGTTAGTAAAGATTATATTCCTCACTTTGTTGGTGACGCTATCGACTTTACTACTGAATGGTCGGCACCTTCTAAGATCCGCCAGAAGCATGAAGCTCGGGTTGTGAGTTCATCTCCACGTCCGGTGTCGAGGTTCGCAAGAATGAAGAGGGACCGGCCTGCATGTCGCCAATGCCGTGCCGCTCATGTGAGATGTGATGCAACTCAATCTTACTGCAATTATAACTCTGGATTGTCACATGTGAAGAACGAATCCAATGGATCTGGTAGTCGAGAAGACTGCATGGAAAACTCTTCAGACGGCGCTGCTGATACAGGAGATAGTGACATGGGAGAGACCGATTATGAGGAAGATGATGAAGATGGTGGTGATATGGAAGAGGATGAAAATGATAACTATGAGAGTGGCGATGATGAATTTAAATCTGCTAGGTCGTCACCTCCTGACAGAGACATGTCAAATATTAGGAATGGTGTGTCTGCTGTTGAGGAAGCACAGAGACGAACGTCAAAATTGCTGAAAGAGCTAGAGTTTGAGGATAGGGGAGATTTACACGGTTTTCTCACTGAGACTAGAAGGCAACCCAGAGCGGCCGCCACTATTGGCAACTACATCATACCAGATGATGACGAAGATGAGCTCAACAGTGACGGAGAAGAGCAGCTACTCATATTGAGTGATGACGAGATAGATCAGTGGAAGCTCAGGGGTGCGTTGCCTAGTAACTTTTATGACAGAAGCCTTCAATGAATGAAAGAAGGTTGTTGGTTAGACTTAATGTATTTTAGACTTTTAAAGTCAACTCATAATAAATTTAATGATGAATGAAGCTCAAAATCTGCATGTGGCGTTCCTCGAGGCATGCAAGTCGCTATCAGATTTTAGGTTAAGTAAACATTGTGAAAGAAAATTGTGAAAATAAGTGCAATGTGAATTTCTAGAAAGCTCTATGACACTTGGAAAATGGTAACACTTGGTAGCGCCAAGTAAATTCTAGAAATTCCTACAGACTAGCGCAAGCTATGACTTCAAGACTTGATTAGTAGTAGTAACTACCAACTAAGCAATATTTAAAGGGTTGATATTTCCTAGTTTTGAGAATATTTCCCTAAAGTTCATTTTTATATTTTATATAAGAAACAGGAGATATACACAAGGATTAACATTTAGCTATTACTAAAGTAAGCCACTCAGGTACAACATCTATCAAGTTGTTTTTCACAAAATCCTTTCTTCATAATTGGCTGGCTATATGATTCATTTGGAAACAGGGGATACAGATATCAATTCACCAATGGTGCTATGCGTACCACCTCTGAAAGCTCAGGAGCTTCACCCAACATCCTAGGAGCGCTACCGTTATCAGATACTAGGGACAGTTTTTCATCCCAACTCCACATTTGTCTCAAGACAGGATCTAGGTGTCCTTCCATGAGATCAACAACCTTGTCACCAATGACAGGAACAAACTTCCAAGCATGCGCAGAGCCACCAGTGGCGAGCAAGACGTTCTGTATTTCAGGATGGTAATCAATGACAAAGTTGGAAGATGGAGTCTGGGTGAGCCAGCATAGTTTGGTTCTATCAAATGGCCTCTCAGCCAACGAGGGCATGATTTCTTTTAAATTCTCCCTGAGTGCTAACTCTGCGTCTTTAGGAATCCAATCTGTTGGATTGGTCGTGGTAGTTCTGGGGTATGATATGGATACGCTGCTATTTTTTTCCAGAGGATTTGGGTTTGGAACAGTTTCGGTATTTTTGTAGCCTGGTGATCTTCTCAAACACTTGATCTCCCCCTCGTATGGTGGAAAGATGTTAATACCTGTAGATAGGTTGGTAGTGATAGACATATGACCCCACTTTGCCTCCTCTTCCTTCGTCACTTTGAACCAGGCAACCTCTATAGCAGTTGATTTGCAGATACCTTCTAAATTAACCAGCTTACAGCTCCATGCACCAGCTGCAACTATGACCAAATTGGAAGCGAGTGATCCGCCATCAACAAAATTGACCCCTCTTGCCTTTGTAGTTCCAGGCTCATAATCTATATCAGAAACTTCCTTGAAGATGAAGCGGATCGAGGAGAATGATTTGGCACGGTTGTAATAAGCGGCCATGCTCTTCTTTGCGTCGATGAATCCATTTGACAAATTTGTATAGCCATAGTTCCAAGTGGAGTCCCTGCCCAGTTGTGAAACAGTCCTTGGATGATCGGTGGATCTATGGATTCTACAAAACACCTCTTCAGGTGAGTCATAATAGGCCATCATGCCAGGAGTACCTTCATTAGCCTTTTCAGCATACTTCTTTCCATTTGCGTAGATGTCACCCCATTTATCTTTTTTACCATCATAAATAAATGACATACCTGTTTCGTGGAAGTATTTAGAAATTTGAGGATCTTTTTTCATTATAGCCATTGATTCACATGCCAGCTTGAAGTAAACTTCATCTTTATAGTCAACTCTGATACATCGAGTAGTATCGACACTCGTGGCATCAGGAACTGGTGGTTCATAGCGGTCAACCACTGTGACCTTAAGATCTGGATGTCTTTTAGCAATGGAGATAGCGGTAGAAAGGCCAAATATGCCGGCTCCAATGACCACGATATCGTCAGGGATAGTGTTCATCTCTGTCGTTACGTTGTGATGATTCCTTATGATGATACTCTTAGAAACTCTATAGCTCTATGGAATCAATCTGCTGCTATGGTGGCTGGGTCTAGAGAATTGTTTTGTAGTCATTCAGTTCGAAAGTTGGCCTAGTGTATTTTGAGATCTGGTACTCGTGGTTCATTCCAATGGTTGAATATTGTCTGATCTTAAATTCAAATAAACATATGCTTTAAGATGTGTCGGATAGTTCTTGCAAGGCGGGAGATTCATGGGCGGGGTTCTACCGCCAGTTGCGCACCGGTGGGTGCGGCTGGGAAGGTTTGGCCACGGAGAGTCTTCTCCGCCAAGAGGCTAATGCCCGACTGGGTGCAAAGTAGGTTCGAATATCCGCCGCGACCTTGATGATAGCAAGGTTCATATGTTTCCGAAGACTACAGTTATCAGGACTGATGCCAATATTAGTTCAAACAAACGAGATCAATGAAGCACAGGTCTTTGACCAATATTACAGGGAATTAGTGTACTACGGAGCACATACGCGATATTACTTAATATCAGAGCACAGGAAATAGTCCATTAGGCAAGCCGTTGCACAAGTTACAAACCTAACAACGAGGGTTAAAGCAACTCAACCATCCAAAAGGCTTTCCAGCAGCAGAATCCTCAGGCAGAGTCATCTACTTCTGAAACGTATACTCTTTCTCTTTGCTTTTCCCCTCCAGCATAAATTTCAGTAAGTCCAGCTTGCGTAATCTCATCCTTATCGAAGATCAAAGCAACTTCTTCAAGAGAGTAACCTTTGGTCTCAGGGAATGTAAAGTATATGACGGCAATAATCCCAGGTTGAACACCTAAGTAGACACAGTAGTACTTCCATCCAATTGCACCCAAAGCAATCGAGTTAACAAACACATTGAACAAGGTAGCACCATTTAAAAAGAACATTGCAGTAAAGAGACCCTTGGATCTTGTCTGCTGTGGCCATAACTCTGATGGATATGCGGTAATTAGTGGAGAGTAAGCAATACTTTGGAAGCCATAGACAAGGAAGATAAAAACAATGATGCCTTGACCAATGTTTTTCTGTTGCTCTTTGTAAACAGCTGTGATGGTAGTTAAACCAATGTATGAGAAGAAA
This sequence comes from Ogataea pignaliae, assembly GCA_030570775.1. NCBI lineage: Eukaryota > Fungi > Ascomycota > Pichiomycetes > Pichiales > Pichiaceae > Ogataea > Ogataea pignaliae. The sequence goes on along the minus strand of JAJLWO010000027.1, from coordinate 110,502 downwards.
ATTCCAGTGGTTGAGACCAATAACAATGTCCTTCTACCGGCGATATCGACCAAAAGTGCACCCAAAATTGCAACAAGTAGGTTCCAAAGCTGAATACAAGCGTTTAATAACGTTTGTTTCCAAACTTCAGTAATACCAACGGCCTTGAAAACTGTAGTCAAATACCATGTGACGATACCTTGACCGTTCCAGGCAAAGGCAATACTAAGGAAGCAACTGATAAACAGTCTTCTACGATTACCTGGTGTGGCAATCAAAGATTTCCATGATGACACGTTATTGGCATTCTGAACTTCAAGACCAGCAATAATTTCAGACATTTCAAAGTCAACCAAAGGATAGTATTGTTCTTCGTAGTTTGCATGATACTTCTTCAAAATCTCTTTAGCTTCGTCAAACCTACCCACAGAGGCTAGCCAACGTGGACTTTCTGGGGCAAAAAAAACTGCTGGTAAGACAATGGTTGGGACTAGAGCTTGAATAGCAAGTGGAATAATCCAAGAAGTGTTATTCGAATAGACTCTGGTTCCAAAGATGACCCACGCACATAGAACTGACCCAAAGTAATAAATGGCATGATAAGAAGCTGAGAACTTACCTCTAGTCGTTGGGTAAGCAATCTCATTGATCCAAATTGAAGCAGCATAGTTACAAGAGAAGGATATACCCATGAGAACTCTTGAAACAATGTAGGCTGCCGGAGATTTTGCAGAAGCACCAACAATGGATCCAACCCAAATTATAACCACAGTTGAATAAATAACCGCTTTTCTACCAAAACGATCGCAAAAGTATGGGATAAAAAAAATGGTGCCACAGGTTCCAATAAACGGAGAAGCGCTGATAAAACCTAGCCAGGTACCAGTTGGTGTACCCATCAGTTTGACCCATGCTGGCAACGCTTGGATCGAGTTTGTAACGGCCGAATCATAACCAATGGAAGAAGCAAAAAGGACAAAATTAGCGAGTAAGAAGTATAGCCTTAGTAAGTTTGGTCTTTGGTACCATCTTCTTGGATCATCTGGAAGAGCGGCTGCTAATCCTTCACCAACAGCATTTGCTTCACTGAAATGGTGTTTGGACTTAGTCTCTGTTATATCCATGTTCAGATTTATCACTGGTTGTGTGTGTGTTCTAAACAGGCTTGTCTGTTTATCTAATCCTATTATTACAAGCTCAATTAAGTTCCAAAAACAAAACTGGCTCCGTGAAATATAGATATATATATATTGTGAACTAATCCGAAATAGTTTTGAAAGATATAATATTATTTATCAGTTTAGAATCTCGTAAGGGACTTTGGGATGACGCTGATGATAAGAGATTCTTGAAAATCAACGTTAGAGTTTTAAGTCTGTGATGGGGATACCTGGCAGCAGGAGTACAAAAGTATGATCAAAATTGCCACAGGGATATGATTTGCAGATGCGAAGATAAGCCTCAGCAAAGACCAAATCAAGAAGACAGTATCCAAGATGGGTGGGTACTCGGCAATTGAGAGGGGTAACACGCAACCCAAAGACTATTGTGAGATAAAAGCATACAATTGCATAAGAATCATCATTCGTCGTTATAATACGAACATTGATCGCAAGAGTTAGGCTCAATGGGTATTTGGTTTATTCTCAAAACCATGACACAAATGTCCGTGACGGAGCGATAAGACTTTTTCCTTCCGAGTCGGGAAAAATACCAAGGGGGGATCGTCGGCCAAGACGTCAGACAAGGCCTCCACACGCGGAATCTATCCGACACTTGCCCTGTTGGGAAGTCTCAAGGGCGGAGATTCGATGGCGGGGATTTGACGCTGAGAGCGGATAGGTCCGAACATCAACTTCCCTGATCCGCCCCGTCAGGAAGGGGTTGATGTGTCATGGATATACAACACCGATACAGGATGATGCCAATTGATTATCTGTCCCCTCAGGCTTACTATCTATGCTAAAGCACCTTTGGGTAGAACTTGATGATGTTCAAGCTCGTACAAGCAAAACCCTAATGTCCGGTATTGGAGTTACCACTGAAATGCGTTATGAACATAGGAACATAGGAGTGTAACTCACGTCAGAATTTAGCGTTAACCGTTTGCTTGAATTCACTTCCTCTTTGTCACAGAAATTGAATGTTCGGAACGACATCCGCCCAGAAGTAACCGACGATCTTTGAGATCATTGTTACAACCGCCATATATATATATATATATCTTTGAAAGGTCGGAAATTAAGAGTGCTTCTACATACCTTAGTTTACAGCAGAACGACTTCATCATCTAAACCAACAATTATTGATACTTTCTCAGAGCCTAGAACCAAAAGAGATGACTCAAACTATATCAGGAATCAAAGTTGCAATTGATAGAGGGGGAACGTTTACTGATGTTCTCGCTGTAATTCCTGGGCAGCCAGACTATGTCTTCAAACTACTATCAGTCGATCCCGAAAACTATAAGGATGCCAACGTGGAATCAATAAGAAGAGTATTGGAAAAAGTTACAGGCACCACCATTCCAAAGGACACCAAACTAGATACATCGGCAATCAGTTCCATTAGACTAGGAACAACAGTTGCAACAAACGCTTTACTTGAAAGAAAGGGTGCTAGATGTGCCTTGTTGACAACGACTGGTTTCAAAGATATCTTGAGGATTGGTGATCAGACAAGACCAGACCTATTTGCAATGCACATACAAAAGCCAGAAGTTCTTTATGAAGAAGTTGTGGAGATAAAAGAAAGAGTCACTACCCCAGATTACTCTGAAGATCCTGACAATGTCTCCTTTGATCACCTTGCAGGACAGGATCCTTCCTACGTCAAAGGTTTGACCAGTCAAGTTTATAAAATCTTGGAACCACTTGATTTGAAAGATGCTAGAGGCAAGCTTGAAGCATTGAAAGCAAAAGGTATTGAATCTATTGGTATATGCTTGATTCATGGCTATAACTACACCAAACACGAAGAAGAATTAAAGAAATTAGCTTTGGAAATGAATTTTGGATTTGTTACTGCTTCGCATGAATTGATGCCTATGATCAAGGCCATCCCTCGTTCTCAATCGGTTGTGGTTGAGGCATACTTGACTCCAATAATCAAGAAATACATTGCTTCTTTTCTCTCCGGATTTGCCGACAACTTTGAAGAAACAACAATGATCGAATTTATGCAATCGGACGGTGGGCTTGTCCCATACTCCGAGTTCAGTGGTCTCAGAGCGCTGCTTTCTGGTCCAGCAGGTGGTGTTGTGGGTGAAGCACAAACATGTTATGACGAAAACGAAAAGACACCTATTGTTGGATTCGACATGGGTGGAACCTCGACTGATGTTTCACGGTACGACGGTAATTACAGCTATGTCTTCCACTCTATCACCGCTGGTGTACAAGTGGCTGCTCCTCAGTTGGATATCAATACGGTTGCCGCTGGTGGTGGATCAATCTTGGTCTATCAAAATGGTGTCTTTAAGGTTGGTCCTGAATCTGCTTCCTCTCATCCCGGTCCTGCATGTTATAGAAAAGGAGGTCCACTCACTATCACTGACGCTAACTTATACGTTGGTAAGATTCTTCCTCAATTCTTTCCGCGCATATTTGGGCCAACTGAGGATCAACCGTTGGATTATGATATTGTGGATCAGAAGTTCAAAGAGTTGACCGAAATAATCAACGCCGAGAATCCTGAAGCTATCAAGACTCCAAAGGAAGTTGCATTGGGTTTCTTGAAGGTTGCAAACCACAATATGGCAAAGCCAATCAGGGCCTTAACTGAGACCAGAGGGTTCAACGTTGCCACCCACAATCTTGCCTCTTTTGGTGGTGCAGGAGGTCAGAACTGTGTGGATGTTGCCAAAATTTTACACATGAAGCGTGTCATCATCCATAAGTATTCTTCCATCCTATCTGCCTATGGTATTGGTCTAGCTGATGTTGTTAGAGAGAAGCTCGAGCCTTGTGATGAGGTCTACTCTTCAAAGGCTTGTGATAAGCTACTAGCCAGGTCTGCAATCATAAAGAACGAACTAATGACAAAATTGTTGGCTCAAGGTGTGGACCCAACGACTGTTACCAGCCAGCTTTACTTCAATCTTGGATACCGTGGCTCTGAAACCAAATTGATGATCCTTCAGTCACAAAAAGATTTTGTGGATGAATTCACAGAACAGCATCAGAGAGAATTCTCCTTCACTGATAAAGCTAAAGATGTTCTCGTCCATGATATCCGTGTCAGAGTTTTGGGCACCACATCAAAAGTTGAAAAGTCATCCCCATATGATGACTTGAACAGGGTTGAGAGAACAACTGTCACAAAAGGTAAGGAGTCTACAGTCCATCAAGTCTGGTTTTCAGAAGGTGAAAGGGGTGTCTGTCATGACGTGAAGGTGTTCAAGATCCCAAACTTGGCAGTCGGTGAAGTCGTTGACGGTCCAGCCATCTTGCTTGATGACACACAAACCATTAGTATTAGCCCTGATTCCAAAGCTACCATCTTATCAAAGCATATCATCGTTGACATCGATGCTGAATCCAACTATAGTGCTTCCAAATCAGAAACTCAAGCTGCTCTTGTTGTTGACCCCATCTTGTTGGCCGTCTTCCAGAACCGTTTCATGTCCATCGCAGAAGATATGGGACATACATTGCAAAAGATTTCTGTGTCTGCTAACATCAAGGAAAGAATGGATTTCTCGTGTGCGTTATTTGATGAGGATGGTAACTTGACAGCTAATGCTCCCCATGTCCCTGTTCATTTGGGTTCCATGTCTCACTGTATCAGATTTGCAAAGAATTACTGGGGTGATAAGATCAAGCCAGGTGACGTTCTAGCCTCAAACCATCCACTCGCTGGTGGTACTCATTTGCCAGACATCACGTTAATTTCACCTGTTTTCATCGATGGTAAGGTCAGATTCTTCACTGCTTCCAGAGCTCATCATGCAGAAATTGGTGGATCTGCTCCAGGTTCTTGTGCTGCCGATGCGACAGAGCTTTACCAGGAAGGTGCTCAGTTCAGGCATTGGAAGATTGTCCAGAATTCGGAGTTTGATTATGCTGGTGTTCAAAAGCATTTTGTCGAGGAACCTGCAGAATATCCAGGGTGCTCAGGCACCAGAAACATCAATGATAATCTTTCTGATTTGAAGGCTCAGATTGCTGCCAACCAAAAGGGTATCAACTTGTTGAAAGAGTTGTTCAAAGAGTATGGTACGAAGGTTGTTCTATTCTATATCACCAGTGTCAGAAAGACCGCAGCATTGGCCGTTAGAAACTTTTTAAAGAGAACTGCCAAGAGAATGAAAGGGAAGTTACCATTGAAAGCACGTGAGGTTTTGGACGATGGTTCTGTTATTCAAGTTAGCATTGATATCAACGAAGAAACAGGTGACGCCTACTACGACTTCACAGGAACATCAGATGAGGCTTTTAATCCTTGCAATGCTCCACAGGCCATCACGCATGCCTGTATCATCTACTCGTTGAGATTAATGATCCAGCAGGATATACCATTGAATGAGGGTTGTCTTGAACCGGTTACCATCCATATTCCTCCGGGAACATTGCTGAATCCTTCTGAGTTTGCTGCTGTTGCTGCAGCCAATTCAACAACATCCCAAAGATTGAACGATACTTTGCTAAAAGCATTTGGTCTTTGTGCTGCATCCACGGGTTCGAACAACACCATAGGGTTTGGTAAAGGTGGCAAGGACCCTGTTACAGGTGAGGTGAAAGCTGGCTTTGCCATGGTTGAAACCATCGGCGGTGGATCTGGCGCCTGTAGAGGTTACAATGGTTGGTCTGGAGTTCATTGCCACATGACGAACACCAAGATTACCGACCCTGAAGTGTTTGAAAAACGTTATCCTGTCATTCTTCACGAGTTTTCAGTCAGACCAAACAGCGGTGGAGCAGGTTGTTGGAGAGGTGGTGATGGTCTCATCAGAGTCTTTGAGTTTACAAGCGATCTATCATGTACTCTTCGTACTCAAAGAAGAACCAACTCTCCTTATGGTATGAATGGTGGTGGGCCAGGTTCAATGGGCGAAAACAAGTTGGGTAAGATTCAAGGCGGTAGGATGAGATGGATACATATGCCAAGTTTTGCCCAGTTCAAGGTGAAGGCTGGTGAGTTTGTGTGCATCATGACACCTGGTGGAGGTGGTTATGGCAGAGAAGGTGAAGAGGCTGAAGGGGATGAAGAGGGTACCATTGAGTCTAGTGAAGGAATTAGTGCGTCACCTGTCAACAAGTGGTCCAGTTACAATGTCTTCCAACCTATTGCTGGTGGTTCATTGGGATTGATCAGCGAGATAGCTAATACATCCCAATAGTGTTTCCCTTGCTTGTATAGTTTGTATCGTATAGCTCCTCTTCTTCTTGGCGTAGATCTGAATTGATTTTTGTTAAACTGTGTGTTCAAAGTGATGTATAGAAAGGTTCTTGTCCTCTTTTAATGTCTTAGTGTCTGGTAGGAATGAAAAATTCGGAGTAAACACGCATTTTAGTCTGTAGTACCGATTGGGAAGTTCGGAACTGTGCCGCTCAACGGCGTCGGAAATATCCATCTCTCTACCTCTCTGGAACTGGTCTACTTCAACCTTCAATAGCTATTTGACGGACACATTAACGAACCACTAGAAGTTTGTTCCTGTTCTCATCGACAAGAATTGCAATATGGCTAATTACATATGGAAGAATCATGACTAATGGAACCCAAAAGAAAAACTTAACTATCATCCAGACTGTCTTCAAGAATTCGACCACAGAGAAGGCCGAAAAGTCTGGCGACAATCATCAAATTAACGCACCATTCACAAAGATGGACTTTTCCCAAAGACTTAGCATGGGTGATAACACGGACGATATCGGACAGAAAGAGAAAAGTAAGAAAAGAACTAGAGTGTTTGCGGCATGTGACCGTTGCAAAAAGAGAAAGAAAAAGTGTGATGGTCAAACCCCCTGTCCCAACTGTGTCAAGACAAAGAATCCCTGTATGTACAGCTACTGTTCCTCCAGAAGTGTTATTATGAAGCATCGAAACGATATACAGCTAAAAAGGGGAATCGTAGATCAAGGCAGTATCAGTGGATCCACCAACGTGCCAGGTGTCGCACCGCTAGTGCACACCATTGAATCGTCAAATAGAACTAGGTCCAATTCCCAAATGGAATTGCTGTCAGTTGAAGAGATGCCAGTATCTCAGTTTTCAAGCATCAGAGATGTTACTAGTATTTCCCTTGATACCAGAGTGAATTTAATTCAAAATGAGCTGGCCAAATTGAAAGATGCATTGAAAGAGCAATCGAAAAACACTTTAGAAACATCAGCCTCAAGGATAAAACCACAATTGAAGGATACCACGGCGAACGATGGATTTCTTTATTCCATCCATAATCTTTTGACAGAAACCAATGAGGATGGATATATTGGTTCGACGGCAATCATTTCAAAAGTCAATGCTGTGAAAAAGTCCATAATGCTCAACATTTACAAAGAGAAACAGACAAGTTTCACGTCAACTTTACAGTCTACTGAACGTCATGCCTTTTCAAAGAAGTTTGAAAATGGGAACGTGAACATGAATGGAGCATTAAACAACGATCCAAACTTGGAAAACCTGTTTGTTGCCCATTACTTTAAAATCATCTCGCATAGATACTACTTTTTTGAAAAGAGACAGATTATGGGTCTGTTTCCAGACTATTTCAAGACTGAAGAGCAGTCTTCGGGCTTCCCAGCTGACACATTCAAGGATAAGGATCATGAGGAGACTGCAGCTTTACTCATGTTGGCAATTGGATGCAGACTAGTCAAATTGTCCAATGGTGTTTCATGGCTCTCTCCCAAATCGTACTTCAACAAGGCAATGGACTCATTATCGATAATCAAGTCGTCATTAAGCTCGCTTGATCAGATCCGTCTGATCATGTTGATTGCGCTATATCTCCTATACTCATATGATGATGATAACAATAGTAGCAAGAAATTCATAATGAATGTTTGGGAGTTGTCCGGTCTTGCCGCTCGTAAGATGACACAGATAGGACTACATCGATACATGACACCAACCATTTCAAATGCCAAGGATTACGAGTCTCGAAAGAGATTGTTTTGGTCAGTTTATGCATTTGAAAAGATTCTATGCTTGATGCTAGGTAGGCCAGCGGCCATTCCGGATGATGAAATTGACGTTCCGTATCCGTTGAACACGGAACTTCTTGAGAATTTCACCGCTGAACAGATATACGATCTACAAATCCAGCAGCAACTCAAGCAGTACCATGAGCATAACCATAGGATATTACACCCGCAAAAAGTGGCACATACGTTCTACTTGATCCAGTTATGCAGAGTTAGAGAGGTTGAGACTAAGATTGCCTCTTTGGAGAGGAACCTTTCAATCTCTGTACCTTTGGGGATTCTGTACAAAGAAGAATCGAAATATAATGCGAATTATAAAGCTGAGTATGACAAGATGGAATCAATGTTGGAAGAATGGTGGAATGAATTACCATCCGAGGATGCTTTTAACGAAGGAATGAGAAACGAGGTGCATTTCGAGTATCTTGTTTTATGCTACCATCGTGCTAAGATGCAGATCTATCTCACAAGAATCATGCACAAGAATTATGACGATCCAGAAAGGATGTGTGAGTTGCTACAAGCTACCTGTGATGCCGCTGGTGGTGTTTGCAAGTCGTACATGGTGATGTCCAAGTTTACCGTTTTTGGATACAGCATGTTCACGCTTCATTCTTGTTTTTTGGCGGGGATTTTGTTAGCATACTGTATCATAAAGTTGGAAGCGAACGATTCTACTGAGAAGGATGATGTATTCACGTCAAACATTCCAAAGTTTCATAATTACCTTAGTTACTGTTCTGTGTTTTTGTCATCGTTTGCTGAGAGGACCAAGAAGGCAGCCAGTTTTAAAGCATTGTTTGATAGGCTTTTGGAGGATGGATTGTACTCCAAGGTAAACAATCTGCATGGTGGTGGTGATACTGATCAGGGGCTAGGAGATGGAACTGGTGTTGTGGACAACCATGGAACGTCAACTCCGATCAAACCAAATAAAACTGGGGATGCCCTAGGTAATGATGGTGGGTTACATATAAGTGGTACTACTGCTGGATCTCAAGAGGATGAATTGCATGGTCTTTTCCAGACGGATACGTTTGAGATTGGTGATTTAATAGACATCTTCACGTATAATATGGATACGCGACAGGCTTGAGGCCAACTTTATTCTAATAGTTTTTCGGCATTAATGAATGGGGAGATACTGAACAATAGTAGGTTAATTGTTGGTGCTCCCATATGTGGTAAATAAAAGCTAATCTTAGAATGCGGCTGTGCAATCCACATACAGCTAATTTTTCATCCAGCAGGATGATGGCTGGAAAAGTACAAGTTGTTGATCTTGATCTTCGTCTTCCTTATTACATCTAGGAGGGATATCACAAGCAAAAATACATACTTGCTTAACTCAATTAACAAGTATTATCAAATGACACAACAAGATGACCCACAAACAGTGTCCGCACCGCCAATTCCGCCTTCACCACCATCAAACATTCAAGAGATCTACACCACCAAACTGATGCCCAAGATCCGTCAAAACCTAACGACAAGAACAACGTCAGGAGCAAACCATATCCCATTGAACAACCTTGATTCCGAGCATACCCAACTGTTCACCCTTTTGGAAAATACAATTTGTCATCAGGAGGGCAAGTCGTGTCTTGTGATGGGTCCAAGAGGAACCGGAAAGACGACACTGTTGAACAACGTACTGTTGGACCTGGAGGATAAGTATGGTGGGAAGAAAGATTACCTTGTTATACGGCTCAATGGGTTGTTTCAAGGGGATGACAGGAGTGCAATTAAGGAGATAGCAAGGCAGTTCGATTGGACGGTTAGTAAGAATGAGAATGTTTCTGGTGAGCCTGGTGATGGTGGGATTGTGGGGACTTTTGAGCAAACATCTGTGAATGCAACCATGCAGACCGTTATGACGATATTGGATAAGAGTACTTTGGGTGAAGAAGAGGAACACGAAGGAAAAGGAGCAGGAGCAGGAGAAGTACACGGTACGATTCCTATTGTTTTCATCCTTGATGAGTTTGACAGGTATACGAACAATCCTAGGCAGACGTTATTATACAATTTATTTGATGTTGCTCAGGCTTCGAATGGTGAAACTGAGACGGAGAATGATGGAGAGGGAGAGAGAGAGAGGAGGTTCAAAAAGAGTACCCCCATTGCAGTGATTGGTCTTACTAGTAAGACGACCGTTAGAGAACAGTTGGAGAAGAGGGTGAAGAGTCGATTCAGTCAGAGATTGATCCAAATCAACAAGGCTAGGTCTTTGAAGGAGTACCTTGGATGTGGTCTGTGTCTATTAACCATCAATGAACAGGCGATAGAGGAGGACAAAGAGTTGGCCGATAGTGTTCGGTTTTACAATGCTTATATCAAAGAATTGGTGATGGAGAATAGAGGTAATCCTTTGCGTCAATTGATCATTGAGAACTTTTACAGTACCAAGGATATTAATTTACTGAAGAATACGCTTTTACCGATGATGACAAGTCTAGTGTTTGATCTGACCAATGGTAAGTACAAGGCAAAGGTGATACGACCAAGCATGAATAACAGATCGTTCAGTTTACTCCAGGGAATAAGCGAGGCAGAATTGCGTCTATTGATATGTACTGCCCGCCAATGTCTCAAGAATACACTTGATCAGATCAACTTTAACATTGCATTTGAGGAGCTAACTCGAATGACAACGTTGGAGAGTAACAGTGTGAATTCTCAGTTGCAAACGATGGGTACGATAAAGTTCACCACATCATCTAGTTCATCCAATTCGAGAGAATTGATGTTGACCTGTTGGGAGAGGCTGATTCAGCAAGGGTTTTTACTTGAACCATTGAGGCAGATCAACGGGATCAACACGTCGTATACGGGAGGAGAGGTGAATAAGATGTACCATTGTGATTTGGATTTGGAGGAGATCATGAGGTATTTTAAGGATGTTGTTGGTGGGGGATCAATCATTAGTGAGACTAGTCAGTTTGGATGGGTTGAGAAGTGGTGTAGGATCTAAGGGTTTTAGTCTTTTTTGATCCTAGTTCGAGTCTGTTCATGTTTGAATGGAGTTGATCAAAACGAGTAGATATTGTGTGGCTGATGATTGGTGGCTGGTGATATATATGGCGCGTGTACCCATTGCCAATTTGGATCTCTTGATTGAGAGGACTGGGGCTGGGGCAATCAATTGAAAATATAGATACATAGATGCACATACATAGATGAATGGATGAATGGATAAACAGATGGATAGATGGATAGTCTATACCATTACATCGTGTAATTCGTAAATGAGTGAGAGATGGAGAAAAGAGAGATAGGTAGCGATTGCCGTGTGTCCGAACCAAAATGAGGAGTTGTTCTTTAACCATAAGCACAAATTTCTTAAAATTACTGAATGAATAAAACCCCATAGAAAAGAATGAAAGCGGTTTAATCAGTGTAAATTTCTGTCTAAATCTCTCTAGATCTCCGTTCCATCCGTCTGTGATTGTGATGGTGTCACACTACATTATCACATCACCCACTCCATTACACACCCTCCCACTCACCGGCCCACCACCGGCCCAACACCGGACAACCACCGCACGCCCCTTTTAAGCCCCATAAGCCTCCGCATAGAAACGCTGAAAATTTGGAAGCGTTGCAAAGAGCGGATGGATGGATATGAATGGAATGAATGATCAACAACTTTTTAACTAGGAATGGACAAACACTGACAAATTATCCTTCAATTACTCTTATATTTATCCCTCTTCCATCTTTATATTCCATGGTCCACCTTCCATTCAATTCTTCTATCATCATCAAAGTCACTCTTAGTTTTCTCAATTCTGTGTAGAAGTGAAAGTACCATAACCACCACCACCATAGTACTCTTTTTTTTTCCCGTCCTTTTTTCTCATTCAAAAGTCCGATAAATCAATATACTGCTGATTGGTACTACTACGACTACTGCTACTACACACACAGACGAAATGGACCCAACTCAAGATCCAAATTTCAGACCACCTTCAACAAATCCTCAATTCGAACCAACGGTCTCATCAAAGCTAATACCTAATCGTCAACCCATCCAACCATACGTTCTTGCCGACTATCTAGCTCCAATCGATCAACCAATAACACACCAGATAGTATCACGTAGTAAACATTCTAGTGCTTCAATCTCATCCTCTCTTTCGGATTCAGCCTCACACCCTTTGGATGCACCGGTTGCCCACAGCCTATCGCATCAGATTCATCAGCATCATCATCAACATCAACATCAACACCACCAATTGAACATGACCAACTCTAAGCCTAAGGCTAACTTCTCAATCGATACCCCTCCAAGGGTAACCTCTCCTAGCTCAGTCAAGCACAAGATCCCAAAGATACCGACTGAGCTACAACCATTCTCCTCTAGTGAAGAGGACGAAGAAGAGTTGAAAGATCGACAATTGAAACTAGGCGTGGCTACTACCGATATTAGCAATGCTGCCCAAGAGGCTCATGACGCTACTTCCAACAACAACAACAACAACAGCCTCAAGAACGGCACAACACTATTGGCAGACCACTCGGCAAGGGACCGTTCAGAGTCTTTTAACAACACAATCCTACCAAGAGTCCATTCTTTTCAAATTGCAGATTTGGAAGAGGTGCCACACGGAATCCAAAGACAATCCAAATCACTCGCCGACTACAAATTCCCAACGCATAGACTCAAGACAAGCCTGACGGATCCAACCAAATTCCCACTTGTAATCGTTGCATGCGGATCATTCTCTCCAATCACATACTTACACCTCCGTATGTTTGAAATGGCCCTCGATTCAATCACCGAATTTACCAAGTTTGAAGTTGTTGGAGGCTACTATTCCCCCGTGTCAGACAACTACAGGAAACCAGGACTTGCCTCTTCAAACCATAGAGTTCGTATGTGTGAACTAGCATGCGAAAGAACATCCTCATGGTTAATGGTTGACGCATGGGAATCCCTCCAACTAAAATATACAAGAACAGCATTGGTACTCGACCATTTCAACGAGGAAATCAACATCAAAAGAGGTGGTGTTTTCAAATCTCAAGATTCAGCGGAAAAAACAGGAGTTAAAATCATGCTGTTGGCTGGAGGTGATCTAATTGAATCAATGGGTGAACCTAACGTCTGGGCTGATATGGACTTGCATCATATCTTGGGGAATTATGGATGTTTGATCGTGGAGAGGACAGGTTCTGACGTGAGGTCTTTTTTGCTCAGTCATGATATCATGTATGAGCATAGGAAAAATATATTGGTTATCAAACAGCTCATTTATAACGATATCAGTAGTACCAAGGTTAGATTGTTCATTAGAAGGGGAATGAGTGTGCAATATTTGTTGCCTAATTCTGTCATTAGGTATATACAAGAGCACAAGTTGTACGTTAATGATAAGGAACCCGTCAAGCAGGTTATGGGTAGTCACGATTGATGATTGTGTCTCTTTTTGTTTTTGTTGTTTAGTCTCTCTTCTTTCTAATAGTTTTACAACTTTTCCCTTACTTTCTTCCTTTTTATGTGTGTTTTTTCCTGTTTTAACTTCAAATTATATGTGTTCTTCAACGCCGACATGATGGCGGTCTATGCTAAAGATTAGTATACAACAACAAATCGACTGGTCTCATTTAGTGTAGTATACACTTGTATATAAAATTAAGCATGATTTGGGATGTTTCGACCAACCCTTAAACCATGGTAACTAACTCCTCGGCAGAGGTAGGATGGATAGCAACACAATTGTCAAAGTCGGCCTTTGTGGCACCCATCTTGATCGCAACACCAAAACCTTGTAAGATCTCGGCAGAACTATCACCAACGATATGCAATCCAACAACAAGTTCGTTCAATGACTTGACACAGACTAACTTGTACGCCGTTGGAGACTTATGTTCAGACATAGCATAGCACATGGAGGTGAACTTGGACTGGTAAACCTTCACGTCATCCTTACCGTACTTTTCAACGGCCTCCTTTTCAGAGATACCAATGGATCCAGCCTCAGGATGGGAGAAGATGACACTAGGCACATTCTCGAAATCTTGCTTTTGAGTCTTGAATTGTTCTGGACCAAAAAGTCTGTTGGAAAGCTTACGGCCAGTGGCAATGGCAACTGGAGTTAGTTCAACGTTACCAACAACATCACCTAATGAAAAGACATTTGGAACATTTGTCTGTTGAAACTCATCAACTTCAACTTGTTCATGCTTGTTCAACTTCAGACCAATCTTGTCCGTACCGATGTGGACCAATGATTTTCTACCAATCGTCCAAACAACCTCGTCAACTTCAAAAACGGTACCATTGTTTAAAGTGACCTTCTTGGCACCTGACTCGGTCAATTCGACGGAGCAAACCTGAGACTGCTTGTGCACGTTAATTCCTTCCTTTTCATAATGGGAGGTGATTGTCTCTTGAATGATCGTATCAAACTTTCTCAAAACGGTGTCTCCTCTAATGATCAAGTGGGTCTCCGAACCAAGACCATGGAAAACACCTGCTAGTTCGACACCGATATAACCTGCACCAACGACAGCAACTCTTTGTGGTTGCCTTTCCAACTCGAAGAATCCATCTGATGAGATACCTAGTTCGTGACCTGGGATGTTGTTTGGATCGATTGGAGTACCACCGGTAGCGATCAAGATGTTATCGGCTGTGAAGGTGGTCACCTTGGAGGTGTCATCCTTATGGACAACTTCAACCTTACCATCATCGGTGAATCTTGCAAAGCCATAGATGTAATCCACACCTTCCTTCGTCATGTTTCTCTCATAAATCCCATTCAGTCTATGGATATAGGCATCTCTTTTGCCTTTAAATGTTGGCCAGTTGAAATCATCGGCGAACGATGGATCAACTTTTTCAAAACCATAATCCTTGGCGATTTTGATCTTGGATGCCATGTCCGATGCGTACCACATCACCTTCTTTGGAACACAACCAACGTTAACACATGTTCCTCCCATTTGTTTTGACTCAACCACTAAAGTTGAGGCACCATACTTGGCTGCTCTTCTTGCCGATGCGACACCGCCTGATCCTCCTCCGATGACTAGATATTGATAGTGAGATTTCATTGCTCTTAACATTGACTGCTTAGAAAAGATAGATTTGTGTTCGTTAAGCCCTTTTCTTCAAACCAAAAATAAAACAAAGAAGAATTGCGTTTGTTTATATATTCCAGTTGAGTATTTGTAATGTAATTTAATGGCTTGTGGTTACTAATTCAAAAACCCCTAACTTGCTAGCCTTATGGATGTGCATCCGTGGCGTCAATTGAGCAGGAGGAGCAGATACTACTTCACTACCAACACTGCCAAGTTCCACCATGCAGGGCACACACCTGTACACTTATTGATGACAAACTTGAAAGCACTGGAACAAACTGAAAGGAAGAGACACAATGAATGGTGACAATTAAAACACTGTTTATAGTTTCTCAAAGGTCTGGTTAGAAGTTGAAAAGCAATGAGTTCAGAGGAACAGAAAAAGATAGAAGAGAACACCACTGCCATGTCAGAGACAACACCACCGTCTGTTGATACAGATGATAAAAAGGCAGAAGAAATTGAGATTGAGCCAGAAGCAGATCAAAAGGAGACAAAAAATACTAATACAGAGGATTCTCAGGATGAAAACAGCAATACTTCAAATGAGAAAGAAGTTGAGGCAAAGGAGGCAAAGGAAATGACTGATGAGGCGGCAGAGGAAGAGCCAGGTGAGGCCCAATTAGATACCAATGCAGCTGATGCCGATGTTGACGAGGAAGAAAAAGAGGCTGGATCGAAGGAAGTTGAAGAGGAGCAAGCTGAAGAGGAGCACAAGGAAGATGCAACAGCGAAATCAGCAACGGATTTAGAAGAAACAAAAGCAGAGGCAGAAACAATTTCAAAGGAAGATAAGAAGGAGGACACTGACGAGGTGGCTCCTGCCAGTGCCGCAGTTGAAACAAAGGAAGACGTCAAACTGCATGAAAATACAGAGAAAGATTCTGATGATAAACCGGAAGACCAACAGTCAACAAAACCAGAAGGAAATCTATTCAGTTCCAACGACGTTGACGAATTGATGGAAGAAGAAGATGGCAAAGCTTATGATGATGGAGCTATAAGTAAAGAGGATACCACCAGTGCTAGAAATATTGAAAAAGACGAGACTCTCGAAGCAGACTCCACTGGATCACCTACCAAAAAGAGAAAGTTGAACGAAGATAAGCACAAGCAATCAGATTCGAAAAGAAATAACGATGAAGGAGACGAAAATGGCGACGATAATGACGACGACGACAACGACGACGACAACGACAACGAAGCAGACATTCTTGACGACATGGATGACCCAGCAATGAAAAAGTTAAAACCATCGCTTGCAATCCTCCCAGAGATAACCCGCTCAGACAAAACCCTCTCTGAAATCCTATCAATGATGGATGACGAAGAATTCACCCCGATCATTCCAGACACGGTGACAGACTACTACCTAGCCAAAAATGGATTTCCAACAACAAACATCAAGATCAAGAGACTGCTAGCGTTAGCAACGCAAAAGTTTATCAGTGATGTAGCAACGGACGCATACGAACACTCAAGGATAAGATCAAATACCGCTGTTTATAACAGTGCCAACCCACATGCCAGAGCAAGGGCCTTGATGGCAGCAACGGCCTCCATCTCGAATGCCAACGGTGCCGGTGCAAACTCTGCTGCCGCCGCTGCTGCCGCTGCTGCGGCTGGTGCTAGTGCCAATGGAGCAGACGGTGATATGAACGGAAATGGGGAAGGAAATGGAAATGCTCCGAATGGTGGTACAGGTGCAGGTGCAGGTGGTGCTGCCTCTGGAAGCACTGGGGGTGGTGGAAGTAGTGCCAATGGGATGGGTGGAACGCAACAGCAACAGCAACAGCACAACCAGAAGGTTACTTTAACGATGGAGGATTTGAGCAGTGCTTTGGATGAGTATGGTCTGAATGTCAATAGGCCACACTACTACAGGTGAGTCGTGTGTTGTGTCGTGGATCGGAAGGAGAAATGTCTTTGGATATTCTGTATCTTTGGATATTCTGTATACTTGTTTTTTCTCTACTAACTGTACTTTTATTATGCTTGGATTTTGAAGTCGTACAAAAGTGAACATTTCGATCAAACGTTCACTGTAATGGTTCGTAAAAGGTGTGGTCTTCAAAACCTGAAATAATGAAGGAAGAAAAGAGAAATAGAGGAGGGGGTCGTTATCATCATAAGGAGCCAATGCCCAAGAGGCCAGCAATGGCGTAAAAAACAAGAGTGTTCGTGCAGAAACGCCGTCACAAACAAAAAACAAATGTAAAAGAAAGAACAAAAACCAAGAGAGGGATCAAGATACCATAAGCTTGAAATCAGGACCATGATAGCGTGAAAAGAAAAAAGGTTGAAGAGTGATTTTGCCAAGTTACAAACGGAAAATTGGAAAACAAAATGATAAGCACATTAACAAAGAAAAGCATCACTAGTTGATTGAAGCCTTCGCCAAAAAACAATCAACTTTATGTCACTTCGAGATAATTCAAAAGAGAATAGGATACGCCGTTGGAAACAGTGTGGCGGAAGGCAAGGCAAAGTTAGGAAACGGCACAAGGAAGAAAGTATCGACAGTGGGAGGAAGAACGGTGTCGATACCAACAATCAACTTTGTGTCACCATTCCTAGCTTGACTCTAAGTGTTTCGACCTGGTCTAACTATCGAGTCGTCAAGGACAGTATCATCTTCATCATCTGGATCTTCAGTACTATTGCTCGATTGAAAAAAAAACCATCCCTGGAAATATATGGGATAAGCGGCAACTCCCGATGCCACCAGTCAAATCAAGCAACGGCAAAACTAGGAAAGCATCTCCTCATCCAAGAATCAATCTCGAGAGAGAGGATGCCGCTGCCATCGTCGATACCAACGAGCAATTTCGTCCCTCCTTCCCCACCTGGGCTCCTGGTGCTGCGACGTGGTCTCGCGAACGAGTCGTCAATGGCAGAATAATCATCATTACCATGATCATTGCCGTCGGCATCAGCATCGGCGTCTCCATCTTCAGTTATGGTACGGTTGAAAAACGAACCATCCCTGAGGACAGCCAAACCGCAAAGCTCCTGTTCTGATGATACATGATCAATCATGAACCTCAACGCCATCTCCATTTCGTCGTCATGGTTCTGCTGCTCCTCTGATGTGATGGCATTTGCAAAACTTTGATGGTCATCGTGATCGCCAGTGTTATCGTCACTGTCTAATCTGAATCTCCTCGGGCCAGTGGTACGCAGTATGTTGTCCTGTTCACGAGAAGTCAAGGAAGTAACACCAGAAGAAGATAATCCATGTCTTTCTCCTTCGTACGTGTAACTTTGAGATGAAGGAGCCTGGGGCCATACTGGTAGGTCTCTTGAACCAGAATGTCCCGAAGGAACTGCTGCTGGGTTAGGAAGGGGTGGAGGGGGAGCCGATAAGCCATTCTGCTGCCTTTGAAATTGGTAATGTGAAATTCCATTATTGCGTAGTGTGACTGGTAAGCTGTACTGTTGTTGTTGTTGTTGTTGGTGGTGCTGTGTTGATGGGTAAGAATATCTGCCGTTATTTCCCTGTGAAAAATGAGATTCAGATAAAAGTGATTCCAAAGCGATCACTTCTTCGTACGTCTTGATGACGGGGCTCGCAGTGTTGAAGTTGTGACGCTCGTGTTGCTGTGAATAATGAAAGTCGGTAATATTCTGGGGGTAATCCGGATTGGAGTTGTGATACTGTCTAGGTAAAAACAAAACTTGATGGTTTGTGTAATTCCTGGTATCGATCATATGCACTCTTCCTTGATGCTCCGATATAAAAAGTAAATCGTCCGTTCCTCCGCTGAATTTTGCCACTCTGAAGGCACCACTTGGAGACTGTTTTCTTGTTGAACGGATTTCATGTAAGGGGCGGCACATGTTGCGCATATCATAGATCAGATTGACACCTTCCTGATAGCACACGGTAAATTGGGTACCTGAAGCGCTCCAGTCTGTCGAGATTCCTAGATCGTAGTCAGTGTTAAATGATTGTTTTGTTGATGTGAGGGAAGGCATCCTCTTCATGTTCTCGTCTGGGTGAAGCATAAAAAACTTGGATGTGTCACCAACTACAACGATGGATTTCTGATCCGGTGATAGACTGGCATGATTCACAGAGTCTCCAAAGTTGATTTTCAATTCTTCTCCAGGTCTTGACAATCCTCGACTATTTATATCCAAAATGTACATGTTTTGATCGTTGTTGCACAGTATTGATTTGTAAGATGAATTGGAGCCCTTCATCTTGTCAATGGAAACAGAATTGTTCATGAGGGTGCCAACCTTTCGATTTTGAAGGTACTTATCCTTGATGCATATTCCAAACAAGCCTTTGCAGTTGCCCATATTGGAGTTGGGCAGACTTGCCGCTGTCACACCTCCAACAACAAGAATCTCGTCCAACTCCTTGATGCATCTTGGAGAGGTGTCAAACTTAGCCATTGGGATAGGTTCCGACTGCTGCTCTCCTCCTCTGATATTCTTGGACGTTAGTTGTCTCGACGGTGTTCCTGATCTTGGACCCGCTGAATGTTTCCGGCTGTTTTGTTTTTTGCTGTTGTCGAGGTCCAACTTCATTACATTTGTACCTGCGGGGAAATAGACCGCATTCGATGTTGAAGATGCGCACACTAGGTCTTTCAATTGCCAGTGACTATATTGATGGTTAGTTTAAATATTAAAGCAGGTTAGTATTGGAGATCAAAGGAGGAGAGAAGATGTAAAAAAGGAACGCTGTAAGTAGATGTTGATGTAAAAAGAATCTGTCTACCCCACACTCATTAAAAAGATGCCGCCGCTTGTCCACTCTTGCCTTTGTTCGCATATTGTTTGTGGATGTTCGGATACTTACTTGAGGGTAATGTTCGTTTTGTAAAATGTTGATGTCGGAAGTAAGAAAGAAGATACATTGCTGTAATGATAAAACCTATCAGTTTGGAATCTGGGGTAAAGAACGGGGAACGGTGGGATGGATAAAAGTGGGACTGTTAGTATGGATGCTTATCAGTAGATAACGAATAGCAAGCAGCAATCATGAAGCTTGATGGGCAATAAAGGGCCCGATAATGGTTGAAAATTGAACTTACCCTGAAATCTGTTGTACTGTAGTTTCAATAGTCATGGTTATGAATTGATATGGATAGAAGGATACTCTGGAAGCGGCAAAAGTGAAGAAGAGGAGGCAGGAGAAAAAGGGGCAAAAAGAAGGTACAAATAAAACAAGCGTGATACGATGCCATATAAGACTGGCTTATTGACCTGCGGGGCGGAAGGAAACAAATTAAACAACGAACAGCCAACATCTAGATAGTGTAATGTATTACGTAATAAGCTCTGCCATTGATCAATAATGTGCTAATTACACCAACCGTTCTCTCTCTGGTGCCAAATGCTATGCTTGCTGGCTACTACTACTCGGTTTACAAACAAAAGCACTCATTTGAATCTGCTACAAAGGCTTTGAAAAAGGTCTACTCATCCTATCCCGGTGTCGCCATCTATCAATCTCAAAATTGACTTTTCTCTTTGACTGGTTGTTCCTTTTTCATTCTTTGTTCTTCGTCACCTAATCACATCACATCTCATCCCTTATCACCAAAGCAAATGGCGTCCGTGGTGTTTTTTCTAGACAACAAGGGTAGGCCTCTACTCTCAAGGGACTACAAGGGGGACATACCTTACCAGGCAGTTGAAAGATTCCCACTCTTACTGCTCAATAACTCCAGCCTTGCATTCAGCGGTAGCGGTATCTCCTCCACAACGCCATCCTCATCAACAGCAGCTGCAGCGTCAGCGGCAAACTCAGCAGTATCGGCAGCTGCTGATAGCATGGAGGACGGTTCCGTCAAGCCTGTCATCTATGACAACGGTATCAACTATATATACCTAATGCACAAAAACTTGTACGTTCTAGCAATGACAAGAACAGACACAAACGTCTTCAACATCATGTGCTACCTCAACAACCTCATCAAAGTGCTGGAAAGCTACGTTAAATCGTTAGAGGAAGAATCCATCAGGGATAACTTTTCAATCATCTATGAATTGTTGGATGAAATGATGGATTTTGGGGTGCCCCAAATAACAGACGAAAAAATTCTAAAAGAATACATTACACAAGAATCATTCACCTTGGAAAAAGTGTTGGCATCGGCAAAGTCGTCTTCAGGCGCAACAACCGTCCAACAACTGTCCAGAATGCCACCTTCAACATTGACAAACTCAATCAACTGGCGTTCTCCAGGAATAACATACAGCAAGAACGAGGCATACTTGGACGTTATCGAATCGATAGACATGTTGATTAACGCAAAGGGGCAGATGCTATCCAGTGAAATATACGGCAAAATACAACTCAAATCGTTTCTATCGGGAATGCCTGAACTTATACTCGGCCTAAACGAACGTTTTTTAAACAGTGGTTTGAATTCAATAAGGGGAGAGCATCCATCTGATTCATCAATTGGCAATTTACCAACCAACAGCAACAGCAAGGGGATCGAAGTGGAAGATGTCAAGTTCCACCAGTGTGTTCGTCTATCCAAATTCGAAGCGGAGAAGATGGTTTCTTTCATACCCCCAGATGGGGAATTTGAATTAATGAACTACCGTGTCCATTCAACAACGTTAAGACCATTGTTTATAATAGACTACAAGTCGAAAAACCATTCAAATACGAGGATCGAAATCATGGTTAAGGTGAAGGCCAATTTTAAATCCAAGATTAGTGCTAGTAAGTTGGAGATAAGGATCCCAGTTCCTAATGATATTGATTCTCCTAAATTTCACTACAACAAAGGCTCGATCAAGTATATACCTGGTGAATCAGTCATGCTTTGGAAGTTCAAGAAGATCGAAGGTGGTAAGGAGTACGTCATGATTGCCGAGTTGTTGCTTCCTAGTGTTCATGAAGGTATTGTTGATGGCTTTAAGAAGAAGCCATTGAATTTGAAGTTTGAGATGCAAGGGTTTGTCACTTCTGGATTGCAGATCAAGTATTTGAAGATTAATGAGCCAAAGATGAACTATCAGAGTTATCCATACGTGAGATATATCACAAAGAGTGGAGACAACTATTCTGTGAGGGTGAAATGAAGAACCAATAGAGCGTGTATGAATGTGTGTGTTTTCTTACTTGTTAGTGTGGATTCTGGAAATATAAAACAGTTTTCGAATCTTATGAGTAACTGAGTAATCGCAGTAGAGATGTATTGGTTGCTCTTGCTCCAAGTCGTAATCCATGCACGTCTCCAATGTCGAGTGTCAGAAACTTCCATGCATGCAGTGAAAAAAAAAGGTGCTTGATCAATCTGATAAACGTAGAGAGTCAGAGACCAGATCACTTTAGATACTTCTTCATCCTGCCTGTTGTTCTTCAACCTGCTAATCATTTCAGTTGCATCGTTCAAGAAGATTTATTGATTTTCGCGTATTGTCTTCCCTGTGGCTGCTCCTATCTTTCCCTCTCTCTCATTCCACTCACCCCGGTCCAAGATACTTCATCACCGATCATCAAACATATCAAATCTCGATTGAGGCATCGTGTGCAACATCCTCGTCACCACTTATTACAAACATATAAGAATGTCAGAGGTAACAGCAACAGCACCATCATCTTTGGAAGAGGCAACTATCCACAAAAACAATGGTAACGCTCACCTCAAACAGAACAACTTCCAAGAGGCAATAGACGAATACACCAAAGCCATCGAGATACATCCAACGGCAATTTTTCATTCCAATAGAGCCCAGGCTCAGATCAAGCTGGAGAACTACGGTTTGGCAATCCAAGATGCAACAACGGCAATCAAACTTGATCCAAACTACGTCAAATCGTACTATCGTCGTGCCATTGCATACGCGGGTATAATGGACTACAAAAAATCGTTGAGTGATGTTAAGATCGTCCTGAAGGTAACAAAGGGAAAAGACAAGGATGCAACAAAGTTGGAAAAAACAGTCATTGGTGTCCTGAACCAGATCAAATTTGAAAAAGCACTGTTGGTTTCTCATGGTGGTGGTATTGACGATGAGAATAACGAGGAGTTTTTGAGGTCGATTCCTGGTGGACTTCCAGCTTTGAAAAATGTTCATCTTGAAGAAATGCTCATTGAGAAATGGTTTGATGGACCTTCTTTGGATATCAAGGTTGTTGATGTGGAATTGCCGGATGATGCTTCTCAAAAGGAGGTTGTTATTGAAGGGTTGGACGAGTCCTGGTTAGAATGGTGTATTGAGCATTTTAGAGAAGGTGGAAAGTTACCTAGAAAGTATGTCTTTGCCATTGTTGCCGTCGTTAACCAATTAACGAAAAAGGAATCTTCGTTGGTTGAGTTTGGTTTGAAAAGATCAAAGACTGAGCAGAAGGAATATCAAAGTGGACAAGTATCAAAGATAACCATCTGTGGTGACACTCACGGTCAATTCTTTGACGTGTTGAATCTGTTTGCAAAGTTTGGTAAGGTTGATCAGAAGCACACCTACTTGTTCAACGGTGACTTTGTGGATAGAGGTTCTTGGTCGTGCGAAGTTGCTCTATTGTTGTACCTCTTGAAGATCATGTACCCTAACAACATGTACATAAACAGGGGAAACCATGAGACAAACGACATGAACAAGGTTTACGGATTTGAGGATGAGTGCAAGTTCAAGTATAATGATAAGATCTTTCAATGCTTTGCCGAGTCGTTCAACGCTCTTCCATATGCCACCCTGATAGGTCAGGAATACCTTGTGATGCATGGTGGATTGTTCAGTGATGATGATGTTACCATAGATGACATCCGTAAGATCAACAGGTTCAAGCATAAACAGCCACCAAAAGAAGGAATTGAGATGGAACTGTTATGGACAGATCCGCAGGAATCAAACGGTAGATCCATGTCAAAGAGAGGAATTGGAATTCAGTTTGGTCCTGATATTACAAAGAGATTCTGCGATAGAAACGGCTTGAAAGCCATTATTAGATCGCACGAGGTGAGAATGGGTGGATACGAGATGGAGCACGATGGTAAGCTGATCACCGTTTTTAGTGCTCCTAACTACTGTGATGTTCAAGGTAACCTTGGTGCTGTTATCAACTTAACCCTTGATAAAGATCAAGAGTATGTGATGGAGTGTGAGACGTTCAAAGAGGTTCCACATCCTGATATGCCTCCAATGAACTACACCAAGAACAACTTTGGATTTTAGTTGGTTGGCTGACTGGTTGAAAGCTTCGTTCGTCCTTCGTCCTTATACCTACACAAATGTATTAATATTTCTTATTTTATACCAATTACTTTCACTGATTCTTCGAATTCACTTCAATTCTCAAGTAGTCATGGTACTTCTCTCAATTACATACTGTATACATATAATAATAAGTAAATGTCAGGTTCAAACAAAGAAGAAAGCCTTAGCCAGTCTTGGTGCAAAAAGCACATGAAACGAAGACTCTCTCCTTTCCAATGGATAATCACATTGTCAATTAGAAACCCGTTGATCTCGAAAAGGTTGTAGAGGGGGGCAATCTAGATAATTGGCATTAACCACCCTACAATATATACCTTTCCTTATTGTAAATGAGTAAAGAAAGGAGAGAGAGAGAGAGATAGAGAAAAAGGTAACAGTGTAAAGAAGAGAGCGTTGTTGAAGCTTTCAGTGGTCTTTTATACTCATTGGAAGTGAAAAGTTTTTGAATGGGTGCTGCAAATAGACAGCAGTTTACTAATTGGTGCAGAGGTGTGAAATATACACACTATAACTACACACACACGGGGTTTTGATGGTTTGACGGTTTCCAATGTCCTATTAAACAGAAACCCTTTTGCTCTCTAATCGGTCTTGGTCAGTGAATAATTTAGCAACGACGCACATAAAAGGCACCATCAGAATTGGAATTTGAGAATAGTACAAAGCAATGTTCAATAGGGCCTTTCTTATATGCTTACTGCTCCCCTTGCTTACATCGACAATACTTGCATCTACAACGGTGAAGGGGAAGCTTATCCTTCTTCTTCCTCAAGAGAGAAACCTGCTGGACCCATCAAGATCCTTTGTGGAACTAATACCCGTTGAATCGCTTCATCAGGAGACAACATACCACCATTTTTACGAGGATGGATCGTTTGAGTTCATGCAATTGACCAATGGTGTCTACACGGTTGTTTTTAGATCTTTGGATTTTTCAATAAGAAGCGGGGGAAAGTACAGGCTGATAGTTGACGACCATACCAATCAAACGGATATCTATAAGTTGAAAGATGGATATGACAACTTGGGGAACCTGGTGAGGGTGCCGTATTATCCATTGGAAGTCCAGGATGGAAGCGGAAGCGACGAAGGTCTATTCAGAATAGAGCGTGAGAACATTGCACTTAAACAGTTTGTCGAAGTGACTGGCCATATGGACAGCCTGAAGCAGCTTCCACTAGTTGGAATGTTGATTCAGCATCCAACATTGGGTATGCTAGCATTCGGAATGATTTTGATAGGAGTTTTGCCCAAGATCATTGCTATGTTTGATCCAACCTTTAACGATAGAGTGATGCAGGCTCAGCAGCAGCAGTAGTAATAGCAGTAGCAATCTACCACTACAGCTTTTTCCACAAATACACCCCATAGATATTTGTACTCATTATACCGTGATGTATCATATTCTCAATCGATATTAAGAAAACATAAAACGTGTAAAAATAGACTGGAAAGAGCAGAACAGAGCAAAGCAAAGCACAGCCTCCTTCTACTGTTTATCCATAAAAGGTAATTGCTTATGAATTAATGAATTGTTCGAAGGTGAATACAACTGGAAAATGGAAACCGCACAATAGAGTGAAAGATACTATACCATCCACACCGTTTGTTACTAGGCTTCATTATAAAGAAGATCATCGCTTATTCACTACTTAATTGTCAAAGCTTCCAACCAATAACACATAGCACGTGTCCGAGTTGAGTTGCTAATAGAAAGGACATATATCATTCCCTCCCCCTCGCTCATACTCCTATAGGAAGATATATCAACTTGATCCGAAAACACACTATCCAATTCACTCTTTCTGATAGGGTTGAAATATATAACAACGTCCGCTTCAAATTTCGCCTGCCCAATCATTATTTGTTACTGCCATTCCTCTCGTTAACACACACAGCATGCAGCCCAGACCGAACGTACACCATCCCTATCAGGTATCATCACTTCAGCATTCTGCAAGTGGTCTCATATCTAGTACTTTGATAGACGTCAAAATCGTGTCGGTATGTGCAACATGGTACTTTGTTTCCAGTTTGACCTCTCAGTTGACAAAACGGATCCTTACAGACTTTGACTTTCCAGTTTTTGTTGGGGAGTTCCAATTCCTCAGCAGCTTGATCCTGGGATTCACATTCATCAAGCTATTCATGTTGTTTCCTTCATTGAGATCACATTTTCCTAAGAATACTGTGCCGTCATCTAAGTTCATCCTAAGCAAAAGATTGTTCAGGACGTTTTTGCCAATGGGCTCGTTCCAGTTTATTGGAAAGTTGTTCAACCTTGCGGCAACAGCTCTATGCCCCATCGCAACGGTGGCATCCATAAGAGCACTAGGTCCTTTGCTCATTGTTCTTGGGTACAGACTTTACTATAGAGTGAGGTTTCCCTTGACCACTTATCTATCCCTAATTCCTTTATTACTGGGAGTTATAATGATAGTCATATCACAATCGAAGGACAAGAATCCTCTCCACGCAATCCAGCCTACAATCTCCGATCCTCAAATGAGCCAAGTAGCATCAAAAGGTCACATGCTATCTGCTAGATCTATTTCAAGCTCTACTAGTCTTTCTTCAGCTGCTACTGACGCTATCGCTGCCGCTGTTAATTCAACTTCTGTCGAGATGTACATGGATCAATCTTCCAACTTGAAAGGCATAATGTTTGCCTTGACTGCAGCTATCATATTTGCAGCTCAATCAATATATGCCAAGAATGTTGTCACAGTGACCCCTACAAACTTGGAGGCAAAAGATCCGGGTGCACTGGCAATCTCAAAGTCTGCAGAAATTAATTCATATAGTGATGAGAAAGACATTCAATTGACAGAGGCTATGGAAATGGGGGCTTCTTCCATCCACATGGTTCAGCATACTAGTAACAACAACAACACCATCAACGACAGCAATAGTGATCGCCATTCGCATCATCACCAAAATCCAAACCTCAATATTCATCAGCCGAGAGTATTCATGGATCCATCACAATCTTCAATTCCGTACCCAACAAGAAAAGAACCTGCCGCATCAGTTCAAGGGCCATCGTCGATATTAGCATCGGCAGTGACAGCAGATGCAGAATCTATGGCGACACATAAGCCAGACAAACTCACAACGTTGATGTACTGCGCTATGTTCGGACTAGCGTTCTCTATTCCAACTTTTTTCACGTACGAATTTCGTTCGTTACTCTTTGAAACAAGGCCTGGAATGATGAGTGATCCTAAGACTATGGGAATTGAAGAGTACCGTAACGTTTACTATATTCCATGGAAGTTACTCTTACTCAATGGAATTTCTCATTTTACGCAGTCGCTTTTGGCTTTCCATCTCTTAGGAATGTTGCCGACTGTGACTTATTCCATTGCTGCAATGATGAAGAGAATAGTCATTATTACTGTCAGTATGGTTCTCAATGGAAAAAGACTGGGACTTTTGGAAGGCTTAGGTCTAGGATTTGTTGGTTGTGGTCTTTTCTCTTACGATAGGTGGGGCTCTTCGAAAAAATGATTCTTGCCACCTCGGATGATACCAATTGTAATGAAAAATGCGATTTAGTATGTAATAAATACTCTATCAATCTGTCGTCAATCCTTGCTGTACCATGCTATAGATGTAATGCTGGCACTTTGATCATCATGTGTATAACACTTCCACGCTGCTATTTACCTATTTCTTTTTCTTTGCCGTGTCCAGGAAATGCAATTCTTCTATGGGTTATCTTGTGAATATCTGAGTGCGATCGCTATCTTCGAGCTCTTCGCTATACGTTGTATTTGCGGTCTGTCGGCAAGTACACACAGAACTGAAGTAAATCGAAGCAAAAAAGAACTAACGAAAAGGGAATTGGGACTTGAAAGAGGGCCTTCTCTAACTGTTTTTGTTTAATTTTTTCAACACCCACAAGTGGTGAAACTTTCCACCCTCAGTTCCAAGCTTTTATAAAACATCAACTTGGGGTCTAGAGTTTTTAATCGTGCATATAGTTTGATTCGATGTTACTGATCGACGACGCAGGGTCCTTGGGGCGCAGATTTGTCCCTGTTAATAGCATGCTTATGGGCTCTGTTTAACCATCGGCAAAACCCCCTTCTGAGCGGCATGTCTGGGGCTCGGCTGTGCTTCGGGAGTGTTGCACCTAGCGCACTGGGGTCGTAGTTGCTACGGCAAATAAACATGCGTGTCTCCACTACTGAGACGTGAGTTCATTTCATTTCAACGTAAATAAATAAAACGGAAGATTATCCAGTGAAGTTACCACATACTCTCACTGCCTCCTTGCCAACCCATCCTCGTACTTCTTCCTCTTCTCGAGCGCATACTTCCAACTTCTAATCACACCAGCGGAAAGCACACCTTTCAAGCTCTGGACTAGAGAAGGACCGCGAACGGTATCCTTCACGGCTGCTTCCAAGGATCTGACGAATCGAGCTTCACCGCTGACGATTCCTCTGATGAATTTATTCTCGTGTACCTTCGTTCTATTTGAAAGGTACTCCCAGTCCAAGTTTGGGATTTGTGAAAGTTGATCTAGTGTTGGGGGGCTTTCCTGGTCTTGCAAATTTTCTGAGAACTCCTGCAATTCGACAAACGAGAGGCTTGAAGAGGCACTATTTTCGAGTTGCTGGATCCCCCGTGCTGCCTGTTGTTGTTTTATCAGATCTGGGTTCAACAAGTTCTGTGAGATGTAGTCTTTGGAATAGTCCGACTCTGAAGTAGTTGTGTATCTTGAAAGGATTCTCTTACGGAATGTCTTTGGAAGATCAACCAAAATCGTGGCCTTTGATTCCAACGAGTTGTTAACCTTGAACGTATGCTCTGCGTCATCCTGCGAGGTTTGTCTCTGTAAGGCGGTTGGGAAATAGCTGGAAAGTAATGGTAAGTACATCTCTCTAAACAACTCGTACTGGTTTTTCACGATGTTTGAAACCTTGTTTGGGTCTTCACCTCCTATGAGAGTACGTGGATCACCGAGATAAGATAGAGATGCAATCTTAAGGTACAGTTCTGACTCTGTAATTGTTTGTTTGTTTAGGAGTAGCAAGGATAGTTTGATAGCATTGACCAAGTTGAACTGGTTGAGCAACGAGATGTTAGGAGAATTACGAACGATGGCAACCGGTTTATGCAGTCTACCACTGATGTACATAGTGTCCCAGTTGGTTAGATCATCAATGAGGGTGGTCATCGAGGTGACTCCGTACTTCAACTTGAAGGTGTTGTTTCCCAAACTTGACTTTGAATTCATCTTCACAAAAGGATTGAAATAGACACCTGCTCCAAGCTCCCCGATCTGAGCAACCATGTTTGATCCTAGGTGTCTCAAGCTTGAATAGTGTTCTGGAAACTGATTGATATTTAAAGAATGCCAGTGGTCAGGGTATGAAACTGCATAAATCATGTCAATTTGTGAGTTTTTCACGTCTATTGAGTCGCCTTGGCTGAACACTTTCGAGCCATAACCAAACGCGTATCTGATTGGAGCGTTGAATTCCCAAAGAATACTTTTCAAAAACTCATCCATCTTGGGATCATTGGAAAGTAGTTGATTACTGCCAAACCTGTATGGAAGCTGGTTAGCGTTTTTCAAGTCTTTGATGTTTCTTAAGTAGTAGTTGAAGTTGACAGGTGTAAGCTTCAACTTTGCCAGGTCCTCCTCGGAGAACGCGAATTTGTCCTTCTGTTGGGTGTTGAGGATCTTTTGACGATTGGCAAAGGATCCGTTTTTAAAGATAATTGTCCTCTTTGAAGGTTTGTTCTTTCTGAAGATTTCATCCAATATCACAGGATCGAGTTCTCTTGCAGATGTGAGGGGTGAGATGGATGAAGCCCGCGTGGAGGAACATGAAGACGAAGACGAAGCAGAAGAGGAGCCTGTAGATGGGGAAGACTTTGTACATTGTGCTCTCAATGCTCTTACTGGAATATGTGACTCCAATAGTGTTCTCTTGGAAATGGAAGCCAGCATCCTGATTCTATTTTCAAAAAAACTTATATGGGGTAGATAGAGAGATGGCCCGATAGAGTGGAAAGTTCTGCAAAGAGTTTGATTGTAACTGATTTTTTGATTGTCAATGCTGATAAGGATGATGATGATGCTTTTAGTTAAAGGTTTTGGTACTAACGCAAGAGTTAACAATAATTAACATTAGAAACAGTACCTAGAAAGTAGTATGGTTTAAGAAAGATTGTGTTGTGTACATCTTCGGAGGCACAGCGGAGTGCAGTAAAGACCGAGGCGAAAAGAGTCACGTGATCCTAGGCTTATCTATGCTATGGGAAAATGACACAAGTACAATGTACGCCTGTGCAGTGCTGTTGTGTCTGCCGCTATATTATTATGTGCCAATTAATACCGCCCACACACACACACACACACACATCCGCGTCGCTCCTTCCCCAAAACACACAAGACAAAGGTAAACAAAAGAGCAAAAAGAAAAACAAACATAAACAACGCCTAAAAAGCTATACTGGTTCCAAACAAACCCCCTTCTTCTATTCTCTTCTCTTTTTTTTGCATTTGTACTTCACAAAAGCCCTTCCTTTATCATATTCTTAGTTTTCCGACCAATTTTGTTTATTACCCCACCTCATGTCTGACTACTACAACCACCACAACCACCTAGAGTCGTCGATTCCCAGGAAGAGGCAATCATTGACTCATCATCATCAACTTCAAACATACAGCAACGACATCTTGTCAGAACTAGACGTCAACATTCCATCAGCGATATCGACAACAACAAAGAAGAGACAAAGATTAAGCTTGCTTCCTCAAAATGTGACACTCGGTGCCCCAAGATTGGCACATCAGCCAAGCAGCTTAAGAAGACAATCCTCCTTTGGCGTTGCTCAGCAACCACCTTCAATTCATGATTTGGTTCAACAGTCGATTACTAGAACAAATCGACTTGGACCCTACAACCGAAGAAAGTCACTGAATCAGTTACCACCTCCATCTTCCAACGGCAGGTTATTCGAAACGTCTGCGATTAACATGCCAACAACAGAAACGTACAGCCAACAACAACAACAGCAACAGCAACAGCTACAGCAACCACAACCGTATAGAGATCCTAGACCTTTAAGAGATCGTTCTTGTCAGCTGAAAATGCAAGACAACCTATTTGAATATCTTTCTACCAATAAGTTTGACATCGAGATGAAACATCAATTGACACCAAAGACTTTGAAGAGCCCAACGCAGAAGGATTTTGTTCTAATCTTCCAGTGGCTGTTTAAACGAATTGATCCGGGATACAGGTTTGTCAGAACCATCGAGCAAGAAGTTTACTCTTTATTGAAGGCACTAGATTACCCATTCTTGCAATCGGTCAATAAGTCACAGATCAGTGCTGTTGGAGGCTCTAACTGGTACGTCTTCTTGGGAGTTCTGCATTGGCTTCTATGCATTGCCGTGGAGTCTACTTCTTTTGATGGCATTGGATTGTACGGATTCCAAAACAATCAGTTTAATGCTGATCAACTGCAAGACTTTCAACAACACAAGCCCATATCCAATCAGAACGAATCATACGCTACTGATAACTCATACGACGATTCCACCTTGGAAAAGGATACAGACATCTTAGAAGCACTATACACAAAATACACCTTGAAAGCTTATAACTCATTTTTGAAAAACGCCGAAACCAATTACGATCACTTTCTGTCAGAGTTCAGCACTGAATACAACAAATTCACCAAGGAGATGGACAAAAAATTGGAAGCGTTGATAATTGCCAACAAGGATTCTGTCTCACGTTACCAACAGCGGGAATCTTTATACAACGCTTTATGTGCAGATCACGATCACGTCAAGGAGTTGGAAACGGATGTTGTAAAGCTTGCACATTACATCAGGAATCAGAAGAGAAGGAAGAGTAAGTGGCCAGCCACGTTGGCTAAAATCCATGCTGACATTGAAACCACAAAAGCTGAAGCCGCATCGGCTTCATCAGATGCCAAACGAATCATCTCTGACTTGGCCCAGAGAGGCTTTACACCAACCGATATTGAATCGATGCAGAGGCAAAGAGCACAGGTTAGTGTTGCCATTGACTCCGTCCTCAAGAGAATTGACCAGCAGCAGGAACTTATCAACAAGCAATTTTTGACATTGAACAAGACATACAGCCAGGTTGTCTCACTGGTGATCCCGTACAACAATGCTATCCAAAATTACATTGATTATGGTGACCTATCGGGAGTTGAAATAAGAAGTGTCAATGAGGGCCTTGTTAAACAGGAGTCAAACTTTGGTCTAAAGCCTGAGGAGATGATACCCGAACTAGCCAACCTGAAGCCAAACTTGACAGCTATCAAATCCAAACTGTTGGATACACAGGTTGAAGAGTCTGATGGACTATTGAGGCTGAAAAAATTGGAAGAGGAGGTTGATGCAAGCGCAGCAGAACGAAAGGAGAAGGTTGAAGAATTACAGTCAGCCATTGATATCATCGAAACTAACTACTCTGAATGCAAGGAGCAATTTCAAGTGGACGAATCAACTAAGAAAAACACTTACCAGAGGTTAGAAAGAAACAAACAAACTCGAGATTCCAAGTTTAAAGAGGAGAAGCGTAACGTTGAATCCATGTACAACGAAACCGCTGAAGAAGTTACCAGAGTTCAGGCACAATGGCGGAGACAGTGTACTTCGCTCGTTGAGAGACTCGGCACTTCCTCGAACCAAGTGTTAGGCTACAAGCTTGGCATGATGGAAAAGCTGAAAAGGCTGAATTACGATTTAGACGAGCTCATCGCAGATGAAACACAGCTGTTGAACGGAGGTAAGTTTGTGTGAGGATGGACTGGGTCGCTGTTTGTTTTCCTTTTGGTCGTTCATATCGTGGGTTTTTATCGTTCTCTTTGTTGTAGATCGCTTCAATGTATATGTTAATTATGGTCAGTTTCATGGAGTTTTTTATACCATTCACTTTACTATCAATCTTTCTTTACCCCCTTATTCTTCACTTCTTCATTTCCGTGCCATGCTGGCTTTCCCTACTGTCAACTTTACGCTACTCTAATTTTTCACCCCCACCCATTTTTCGGTTTCTTTAATCTAAACTCGTTCCATTCGTATTAATATTAGTTGTACCAAACAACAGTTTAATAGAAATCATATTATTTGGTACTACATAGAAAGGTTCCATCAAAAAGAGGTGATCTCAAAAACAAAAGAGAGAATAGTACATAGAACACAGGTGGCAAGTACAATAAGGCTACCAATCATTTCTTCCCCTTCTTCTTGTAATAGTTTTTCTGGAAGAACGGATGGTGCGCCAACTCCTTATTTTTGTTCTTTGAATATTCCACATATGCCATATCCTCACCACCCGCTAATCCAGCCAGCGAGCCCTGGTTCCTAACCCCCGAGGATCCCTTCAATCTCTTCGAAACACCCCCACCGATTAAATTATCTGCATCCTCACCAATTTCAACACCGGCAACCTCCTCGTTCTTCAATAGAACCTCCTGTAACAACTCACGGCGTTCCTTCGACGTCGAGTATGCTAGCCCTGGAAGATTCTCCATTCCATGCAAATGCGTGATGATCTTGAATGCGTAACCTTGATCCACCAAGAAGGCTTGTCTCTTTGTTGAGTAGTACATCTCCTGTGTATCCTTTGACACTAGAGAATAAAAGAAGGCGTTGAAGCCTTCGTCGTTTCTCCTCTTGGCACGTAGAATACGGCCTAGCCTTTGTGCTTCTTGCCTTCTTGAACCGTAATGTGAGGAGATTTGGATCAAGCACGTTGCTTCTGGTAGATCGATCGAGGTGTCACCAACTTTAGAAAGGAAGATGGTGGACACCTGGTCGTTGTACTGAAAGTTTTGTAGAATCTTCATTCTTTCCTGTTGTGGAGTAGACCCATAAATGAACGGTTTGCCCAATTTTAAAGCGTACTCTTGAAGAGCATAGACATTGTCGGAAAACACAATGATTTTATCACCTCTTTTTTCATGGTAATGGATGAGGAACTGGCATGCTTGGAACTTTGTTGGATTCATGATGTACAAGAGCATTCTCTTCCTTGCTGATTCTCTAAGGTACTCCTGGTAAAACTCCGAAGTCATTGGACACCAAACCTCTGCACATTGCACGTTGGCAATGTGGCCCTTTTGGGAAAGCTCCATCCAATTGGCTTCGTACAACTTTGGACCAATCAAAAAGTTCAAGTCTGAGATCTTCTCATCTTCTCTCACCAACGTGGCAGTAAGCCCAAGCTTGGCATGTGCTGCAATGGTGGTAACGACTCTTCTAAACATGGCGGCTGGAACAACGTGCACCTCGTCCAAGATGATAAAACCCCATTCTCTTCCAGTCAAAAAGTCCATCACTTTTTGAGAATCATGAGATCTGTTCCTAGTATTTGCCACCATGGAATACGTTGAAACAACCAAACCTGCCTCACCGGCGAACATCTCCTTATTTTCAGAGGTGAAGACAGCAACGTTCTCAGGCTGGATGGTACACCACTGCAAGAATTGCTGTCTCCACTGCATCACAGACACAGATGAAGTACAGAGAACAATGACCGACTTTCTGATGGTGCATGCAGCAGTAATACCAACCAAGGTCTTACCTGCACCACACGGTAAAACAATAATACCTGATCTGGCACGCCCGTTACCAAACATCTTACTCAATGACTTCTCCTGGTAAGGTCTGATCTGAGTCGATGGTTTCAAATCAATCTCCAAATCAGGATTCCGAGTGTCGTGTCTAAAGTCGTATTCTTCTAGCATCGGATAATCAATCTCCTGACATCTCTTCTTCACAATCTCGACCGATCCAGAAGCAATCTCGAAAGAGTGGACGGTGTCCAGATCGTCATCATCGTCCTCTGCTGCATCACCTATAACGCTGGCAAATAGGTCCTCAATGTCATCTTTCTGCTCGTCATCATCATCATCATCATCGTCTTCGTCCTCTTCGTCGTCAATGATTCTTTTTTTGTTCTTGTGTAACGTCTTCGCCTCTTTTGCCTTCTTGATTTTCTCCTCTTTGTCTTTCTTATTCTTCTCCGTTCCTGGGATGACCAAATCACCTTGCGACGGTGCCTTGGTGAGCACCAACCCATCACTGGTGGTCACTGTGGTTTCTGTGCTCTGTATCCTCAACTTCCCTATAACCTCATCCTTGAGTAACATCTGAAGGATGTCCGCCTGAGGACTCTCGACAAAATATCTGTTATGCTTTAACACTAGCTTCACCTTACCGTAAGATATGGTTGCCTGTTTGATGAAATCAATCACCGAGTTGGCAATAGGAACCTTCGACAATCTGCTCAACACCGCAATAATATCGTCCGTCTCTAGTCCAACGGAAACGGCAGCATACAACGAATGCGTCGTGATTCTATACTCGTGCATGAAGCTGGGTCTACTCACCGGTTCTGCAATCGTCACCAAAAAATCCTGCGCTTGTTCGGACAAGGGCGAAAAACTCTCCAAGAAAACTTTACCATCTAAGGGACTGATCCATATGGGCCTTGCGCTATGGTCTGGTTTTAGCTTCAAGTATGAGAAGTCTGAAGCTCCAAATACGGAAGAAACAGAATCGGGGATGAAATCTGATGGTCGATCGAGTGGCACCTTTATCAGTTGTTCCTCTTCAAAGTCATTGTCGTTAATGTTATCATTAATGGAATTTATGGACTCTTTGGTCTTGCTGCTGAGCTTCCTCTTCAGTCTTGTTGCCCTCGTTGTTTGCTTCACTAGCTCAAAGTCGGAGTCGTTGTCTGAAGAGGATGTGTCTTCAGAGAGTGGCAGTTGATCGTCATCAACGTTACCGTTGGCTAGCTTCGCATAGTCTGTCCCTCTAGAAGACGACATTGTGTGTGTATGCAGTATTGGTCGTCTATTGTGTGCTAATTCTAAGTAAGAGTGAGGGTGATGGAGGGCAAACCCTGAAGAAGAGTTGTCTCTATCTATACAGTTGTCTCTATCTATATATACCCAATCCTTCCTTTCTCACTTGTGCAGGTGCCTCTTGCACAGCCTTCAAGAGTGAAACCCTTCACCCCTCTTTTCCAGGCTTATGGTTTTGAAGTTCTTACACTGAGTTTACTAATTGGCAAATAAGGACAATTTCATTCACAGAAAAATTGTTAGACAGTAAAGAAAATTGAAAAAAAGGTTGAAAATCCAGCGGGGATGGTGTTTGAAATAGGCTTACAGTAGTAGAGACTACAGGGTAGGCAAATGCATGATTAATAATAACGGGTGGTGTGTATGTAAAGAGTTTCTCTTTCTCTATCTCTAATCTTGGAACTTGTAACTCCCACTAGACATGGTTATGGATCCTCCCTTGTATGATCCTCTTTTCATCTTGTTCTTGTTCTTGGTGAAGTCCTTACCTCTCACCTGCATCAGCTTGGAGTTGGCCATCTCACCCCAAGTACCAGCCGCACCCTTATAGGTGTTGTCCATCAATTCAGAGTTTTCGAAACCAATCTTAGACCTATCAACTCTGGAAAAATGTTTCCTTTGACCTGGCTTCAGTTCTTCTTCTTCGCCGGCAGGTATTGGTGAGGTAATTCTAGAGGTTGCGTTGGATGCTGTATCAGATGAGGAAGTGGATAACTCTTCAGTTTTGCTCTTCTTCGATGAGGTATTTTCAGTTGCGTCTTCTTCTAACTTTCTCTTTTGCTGTTTGTCTTTAACATTTGTTTCAGAATCTGAGCTGGTGTCTGAGTCTGAGTCTGACGAGTGTGAGTCTGAGGAGTCTGAGCTAGAATCAGACGATGAGTCAGAGTCAGAATCAGACGAGCCGCTATCAGAACTGCTGTCGGAACTGCTATCAGAGTCTGATTCTGAACTTGAATCTGCACTCTCAGATGAATCGCTCTCTGAAGAGTCTGATGAGCTGTCTGATGAGTCACTGCTAGAGTCATTCTTCCCTTTCACCTTTTCGTCTTCGGCCTTTTTTTCCTCCGCTTTTGCATCTTCTTCATCTTCTGAGCTTGACGAAGAGGAATCTGAATCAGATGATGATGGTGATGATGATGATGAATCAGACTCGCTGTCTGATTCCTCTTTTTCCTCTTTGTCCTTTGATTCTGTTTGATTCTTTTCTTGAGACTTCATTTCTTCATCTGAGTCATCGTCGCTACTTGAATCTGAGTCATCGCTTGAATCCGAATCCGACAACTCTGAGTCTGCCTCTGACCCATCTTCTAAGTCCTTTTCCGTGGCTGTTGTAGTAATATTTTGTTCAATCAGCTCCTCCAGCGTAGAGGTGACCGATTCGAGCTCTAGGTCTTCAAGCTTTATCTCTTTCTGTAAAGCCTTCTCAGCCTTGGTGAAGCCATTTGCCTTTAGATACTCTATGATGTATGGAAGCACAAAAGATTTGGATGGTGACATGATTATATATTTGCTGTCTATCTTTATGAAAGGATTTTTGACAAAAGAGTTTCAAAAGCTATGTTCCTTTGAAGGGTCTTCTAATGATAAAATAGGGGAAACTACAACTGAAAATTGAAAAATGGAAAAAAAAATTGACTGAAAAATGGAGAGGATAACAATCGCAAAATACTAGTAAACCACACCTTTGCACCTTTCTCCAGTGAGACACCTGAAAAGGAGAGAAAGTTGAAAAGGGAAACACCCTCAAGTTGGCTTTAAACTTGACACTCGTTTCTTAGAAGTCTTGTCTTCACTTCTGTTAAAAGTCAGTTAATGCTGGTTTGGAAGATTGATTTACTGTTGTATTAAAGCAAACACCACGTACGAGCAACTGAACATGGCTGTTGAAAGAAAGATCATCATCATCACCTCTGATGGCGAGAAGTTTCCAGTGGAAAGAAAAGTGGCAGAGAAGTCCATATTGATCAAGAACATGTTGAAAAACTTGTTACCTGCAGAGGGCGAAGAGGATGAAGACGATGACGATGATGAACCAATTGAGGTGCCAACACAAAACGTCAGGTCTGCAGTGATGAAGAACATATTAGAATGGTGTGAGCATTACAAGGATCACAACTTCCCAGATGACGAACAGGACGACGACTCCAAGAAGTCGGCTCCAATTGAAGCTTGGGATAAGAACTTTTTGAATGTTGATCAAGAGATGCTATACGAGATCATTCTAGCTGCCAACTACTTGAACATCAAAGCATTGTTAAATTCCGGATGTAAGATTGTTGCCGAGATGATCAGGAACAAGTCTCCAGAAGAGATCAGAAAGACGTTCAACATTGTCAATGACTTCACACCTGAAGAAGAGGCGGCTATTAGAAGAGAAAACGAATGGGCAGAAGACCGCTGATTGCTCGATGCTTTTAAATTGCTCGCAAGGTCCTATGAAGAGGCAAACTTTTGGCCTAGAATTGTTGGTGAGCGTAAAGGTTGAGGAAACGGTGGAAGAGAAACTATTTAGTGCAAGTTCAGTATGGTTCTGTTTCTTGATTTTATGTCTTTACTATCGTTCCCATTTTTCACTACTACGTGGGTGCTCGGTTTACTCGTCCTCCAAATATTCTCTCATTTTTGCTTTCCTTTCTTACTCTCTCCTCCTTTAACCGTGCACTTGCTTGTTGCAAAGGCCACATGTTCGCTAATGAATTTGATTTTTAATATAATTTGCCAATGGTAGTTAACAGTACAAGTAGTAAGTAAACCACCAGTATTTGTTGTCCTCAGTTAATGTCTTCCCTCCTCTCTCTCCCGCCCGGCGTCGTAGAGTCAAACGCCCGGGCCCTCCCGTCTAACCCATGCAGAGGGTGGGGCTGCGAACCGTTACCGACCAAGCGTTATCTGATTAATGTTGCTCTATACAACAACCTTGTTTACAACCTTGATTTGTACTTGTTCCATTAACGAACCCGATATCGAAAACATTGTCCTTGCTATTGGACTATTGATTGGTTGTTAAATTGCATTTTTAGAACAGTGATTGGCATAGCTTGCTTTATTCACGCGGAGAGTAGCCATCTTACCAGCAGCGTCATTATCAGACAACAGCAATTCATCACAGAACTAGCAACAGCTGACGGTTGTGCAGTCCCTCTTATCATCCACATTTACTAGCATCTCAGTCACTACAGATAACACAATGGCAGATACTTCGGCTGATTTGTCGAGAGGAGGAAGCTTCAAGCTAAGGAATATTTTGAGGCCGAAGAATTCTGACCTGTCTCTCGGAAGCAATACCACCAATGGAAGTCAAAACACCTCCAAACACAAGGCATTCAGCTTGAGGAAGAAATCCAAGGGATCAATCCCAAATTCAGTGTCACTGCCAACAAGCCTATCAACGCTGACGGTAACAAGTGCATCCAACAGCGCCGCATCAGCCAAGAGGTCAGCAAATCCTGGAATCACCACAGTTTCAAGCAACAGATCAAACTCGCTCTTACCACCAGTTTCCAAAATTGTGCCCAAGATGAACACAAGGAATGGAAGCATGAGCACCGGCGTTTCGAATTTTGACGATGATGAAGATGACGACGATGATGTTGCCCTAGCGAATGGTATAGAAGTCAAAGTACGCTCTGATGAGCATATGCCTTCAATGAGACAGTCTATAGAGCATACTAATGGGAACGAGAATCGATTCCATATCCCATCTATGAAAATCTCGAGAGAAAGTACACCTCATGCTGAACAGAACGACGCGGATGTTTCTGGTTCTGGCTTTCGAGGCTTGAGAGATACCATTCGTCTTCCTGGCATTCTGCGCCATGACATACCTCCAAGTAATAGCAACAACAGTGAGAATATTGTTGACGGTAAAGCTGCTACCGAAGAAACTAACCGTGATAATTCCGCCAATCAATCTTCCGGGATTTTTTCCACCATTCTGAACACGTTGAATTTCAGATCGCATTCAGACTTGCACGAGGCATACGAGAGAAACGACGGAAGCGTTGGTTCTACTGCAGATGATGAAGACGACCAAACTTCAGATGGTGTGACATTGCCATCCCCAGTTGAAAGAAACAACGGATCTTTGAAGAGATCAGTGTCACCCGCTGGTGGTATCACGTTCAAACCTATCAAAAAATCGTTGGTCAGCACCTTGGGAGAAGGCCAACTTTCTCTAGATTTCTTCCCTCATCCTACAGACTCTTCGGAGTTACTAACTATGCAACAGCTACAACAGAAATCTATGACTGGCTCGCAGAATTCGAACAGTCTCCCGATGACTTTTAATCTGTCTGTTCCGCCGAGCAGTCTGGGTAATGTCATGGTGGCTCATCCAAACTCTAGCTTTGGTGGAAACGCAACTGTCACTCCGGATCAACAAGTTACGATTGCGAATGGTGGTGGTGGTGGTGGAAGTAATGGTAATTTTACCTCCAATTTGGGAGACGCCCGTAGAGCCCTATCACCCCGCAGCGTCCACAACAGCTTGCACACGACAACCTCAAACAGCAACAGCATGTCTGAAGGAGATGATTTGGGAACTGATGGAATGAAACCCACTGCTGCCAACAATAATGGTAACTCTGTGACAGTATACAAGAAGAAGCTACGTTTAAGCATGAAGAGCAGAAGAAGTTCGAGCGATGCCAATCAAGGATTGAGCAGGTATACAACAGAAACGGATGAAACTCAAGTTCGAGAACGAAAGGATAGGCTTTCAGAGTTACTACAGGTGAAGATACCGAACGAGAAAAAACAGGCTGCATTTCACCAGCTGTTCCCATACTTGCCTCAGGATGAGATATTCATCGTTGATTATAACTGCGCTTACAAGAAGGATGTCTTGTACCAAGGTAAGATTTACATCAGTGAATCGTACATCAGCTTCCACTGCCCCATATTCAAGCCTGACTTCAGTATTCCATTCAGCAAACTATCGAGCGTGAAGAAGAAAAGAACCGTTGGTATTGCAAACTCGATAGAGTTCAGCACGCTTCATGACAAGTACTTTTTTGCAACGTTCATGTCAAGGGACTCAACCTATTCTCTTCTATACAAGGTCTGGAAATCTGTCAATGATCAAGCAGGCATAAACATGGACATGGACAACACCGATGTCGACTCTGACTATCCACAATCGGATGACTCTGACGAGATTGACTTTCCAAACGAAACGGGAGAGTCAATGCAGAAGGGAGGCAGCACGTTGACTACCAACGGTGAGTCATTTATTGATACGTTTAGATCGGGAAGGCGCCACCGAAAATCGAGTGTTTCGGATCCCGCTACGGCCAACCTCAAGGTGCAAAAATCTCAATCAAAGGTGGCCATTCCAGCCAATTCTTCTGCTGTTGCTGCGGCTGCTCGTGATGGAGGAAGAGCTAACAACGTTTTGGAAGATACCAGCGATTCGAGTGTGTCTGATCCCGAAAACATGGTCAAAGATGGATCAGGAGGAGGATCAGACGATGATGATGATGTGGATGAGAACAATAACCTTAGTAATGGCGGAAAGGGAAAGAAAAAGAATGGCTCTTCAGCCACAACATTTTACGGCTTGGCATGTTCAGGGCCACTTGAGCATTCCCCAACAGGCAACGACTACGAGCCTGATTCTTCATACACCCAGATCATTGATGATAGTATCCCTGCTCCCATGGGTGTTGTCTATAACTTACTTTTTGGTGATGACACTGAGTTCATCAAGAATGTAACGAAGGTCCAGAAGAACTACGACATTTCGGAGATTCCAAAGTTTGACAATGAAACAAAACAGAGAACCTATACCTATATCAAGCCGATCAATGGCGGCCCATTTGCACCAAAGCAAACGATCTGTAACGTGCAAGAGGCAATTGAGCGTTGTGACTTTTACAAGAATGTGTGTGTGATTCAGACGACAGACACTCCGGATGTTCCATCAGGCGATGCGTTCAAAGTGAAGACAAAAATTATACTCAGCTGGGCAGACAACAACTCCACAAAACTATTTGTTGTCACCAGTGTTGTTTGGACGGGAAAATCGCGTATTAAGATGCTCGTTGAAAAAGGTACCGTGTCCGGTCAAAAAGACTCCCTAGGAGTGTTGGCAACGCAGTTGAAGACGGCCATTAGGGATGCAAAGTCTAAGAATCAGAACAGCAAGGCCAAGATTTCTAAAAAAGGGTCAAAGAGATCTACGAAGAAAAGAGGAGGAAATAGAGATTTGAGAGAAGAGGAGGAAACTACACAGCTGGAAGAGGTTCCTAGTACTGAACCTGTCCGTCCAAAGACAGCTTTCGAGAGTATCATGGACCAGCTGGATCTGAGGACTTCGATAACGGTGATCATACTGTTCATATGCCTCTGGGACAAACTCACAGGTCCATCATTGAAAACGCTACAGAAACAGATCGTCAACGTTCAACAACAGCAGTTTGGTAACTCCATGCCTATGTTTGGATATGACTCAGGTGCTGTTATTAGGAGCGAGTTGGAACTATGGGATTGGATTGATCAGAGGCAGAACCAGCAGTATGACGTGACGTATGCGTCTGAATCATCTTCTCCTCAATTATCTTCATCCTTTTCTATTGGTAATGGTGGTGTTGACGAGGAGAAAAAAGATTGCAAACGTGTGTTCAGTGGTGGTAATGATTCTGAATCGGTTCTGAGATTGCAGGATAAGAAAGAGATGGATTCAAGGGAGTTGGATGAGGTCATCGAAGCTTTGGAGAAGAGACTACAGTTACTCAGGAAAAAAGCAGAGGCTTAGTTCAGAGTGGAGAGGTGATGTGTTAACCTGATTGATTGGGGTTGGGGTGGTGCGTCTGTGACTGTAACTATACGAATGAGATGCGTCTTTGCATCCAACCCTCATTTAACCTTTATTAAGCGACATCAGTTGTGGAAGATGGGACAGTGACTAAGTGAAGATGTGTCCGACGTGTTCTATATATGTGTACCATTTCTAACAGTGCTCGACTAAAGAGTTGTTACCTTTCAGTTACTTAATAGATGCATAAACATAGCTGGATCGTATAGTCTGAACACCGAACGATGGACTATTAAGTAATCAGCCATTTGCCGAACCAGGCGGTGGACTCTCGCAAGCCAGAAAGAAAAGTTGAAAACTGAGAATACTGAGAATACTGATAGAAAGGAGGCTTGGCCAACTCGATACGGAGAGAGGACTCGCAACAAAGCCACAAAGGTCACAGTGAAGGTCATGATGGGATTCTGGAAAGAAAACAGAAAAGGATATTTGACAGCAATAACACTTGGTAGCACAGAGTAAAGCGTTTGAAATTGTTCCGGCGGAAAATTTAGTTGGGGTTTAATCACCATGACGTCATCCCTAAAGGCACTACTGAAGCATCGATCGACGCCGGTTTATTCGATGGATCCTCTCTGTGGTGGCAACCAACCTAGTTGAAACTGAGCCAAGTTGGGCCAAATGTTCATCATTTCCTCCTTTCATTAGTTTTTTTCTTCCTTTTCCTTGTAGATACGACGTGACACAGTGCTCTATTCATACCATACACTTTCGTACATTCCTGAAAGCAACAGCACTATGGAAGGCAGTACCAGCACCAGCACAGCCACCACTATCGCCATCACCAATAGCCCATCGGCTGTTGCTGGAACTTCTTCTAATGAGAATCAGGAAGTCTTCACATCGCCTGACAAAAACGTTTTAACAACACAACCTCTAGCGTATAAACAATCGACATCGATGGGAAGACTACAGGTACCTCCACCATTGGACATGCAAATGGCAAACTCCCACGAGAGTAGCTCAACAGCTCCACTATCATCTCATTCCTCACTGCTATCCTCGTCAACAACAAGGTCATCGTCCTCGTTATTTTCATCAGCAATGCCAATATCTCAGGCATATTCGTCTTTGGAGGCGAGCCCAACTTCAAGAAAACGCTCGGAAATAACAACGAAGAAAGAGACGCTCGAGAATTTACAGCTAGAGTGCAATCAGCTCATATCCGAT
Organism: Ogataea pignaliae; assembly: GCA_030570775.1. Lineage (NCBI taxonomy): Eukaryota > Fungi > Ascomycota > Pichiomycetes > Pichiales > Pichiaceae > Ogataea > Ogataea pignaliae. The sequence continues at coordinate 66,219 of JAJLWO010000027.1, read as the reverse complement.
CTTGGAGTGAATGACTCTTCCGATGTTGACCATGCCGCATACATTGTAAAGAATCACATCAAGCAGTTGAACAAGTATAATGAGCTGAAAGACGTCGCATTGAGCCTCGTTGGAATGATTGCTGATCAGAAGAATGTCAGGCTTCAAGATATTCTCGATGAGATGGAAGTTAGTGATGACGATAACGGTCCATCAAAATGACAGCACTGTCCTCATACTCTTCACGCCATTCATTCCACTGGTGAATAATCTTAACAGCTCCCTCCTATTAATCAAGTCTTACATCCACAATTGCATTCATCCAGACAATCTATGAATTGTTCTCTTCTAATTATTTATTACTTCCCAATAGCTCATCCATGGCCAAAGTCCTTTCTATTGGATATCTTTGGATTTTATCACTCATTCGTGGTTTACCATTTTTCTACCATGATGATCTATTTTTCTCCTTATCGCACCTAGAGATCTTTCACATCTCTCTCATTATGTTTCCATCAATCACCTCTCTACTCATTTCTACGAAGCTCTGTTTTTTTTTCCATCGCTGTTTTTTTTTCAACCTGGGGAGTGCTACCTTATGCACTCTATTTTTATTCTTGGCTTAATGCAACTATAATTGAAAATCAGTGTTCTTTATGTAGTAGTAGTGGTGGTGGTAGTAGCAGCACCAGTTGAACGCCTCACGGTAATCAGCTGCAATGCAGGGGAGACCCAATTACGAGCCTAGTATTCAGGCTACTTGTGTCGTATAAACGAATACCAACCTAATTGGCCTCCGTTCGTTTGGCATTGTTCTGGTGTACATCAATTGAGACAGATGAAAAGTTGAGGTTGTATCCAACGGAAAACCAAACCAAGACTCGTGTCGCGCGCGGCTCCCTATTTCAACTGGCCATGCAGCCCCAACCCGTGAAACTTTGAGCTGTCAAGACGGCACAATAAAAAGCGAAGTATAAACACAAACACAAGCACACTCCTGCGGTCGGTAATATTTCTCCCATTTCTAACATGTAGAAGGAAGGCATCGCAAAAGGGTTGCTAAACGCTGAAAGCATATTTCATCTTCCAATTGAATATCAAACTTGCTGTGGGAAAAAAAATCTAAGACCGCTTTCGATAAGGGGGGGACAAGGAGGAGCATCACGAACAAAGTTAACTTTTCACTATGGATCAGGACTCTTCTGAAGCAACGATACCTCCAAACCTATCCACGTTTGACCTATGTTTACCATTGCCCTTCCGTATCGTTCTACTTTTCAACATTGGTGTTTGGCTATGGTACATCAACTTGAAAGTCTGCGAAATGACCAAGATTGACGCCTTGCTAGTGTTGAAACTTCATGCGCCAGACTTGAACAATTCAAAGCTTCTCCAAAGTGCTAAAAGGAAATCAATAAAGTTGACAGTAATGAATGCAGTGCAATATTCGATCTATTTATTTGCAGTGTGGAATGGTTATTATTTTGGGCTCTTGGATTTTTTACCTCTAGTCTCTCTCATTAGTGTTTTCATCAACTTGGGAATCACGCAAAAGACAACCGAAACATCGTCTTCGGATCCATCATCCATTGCTTCAACAGCAACGGCAGGATCACCAGAAGGAATAAGGTTCAAGACCACCATCTTCAGAATCCTACAGGGCAAAATAGACATCAATCTACGCAACAATGACATTCTGCTCTCTGACACATTCACCTCATACTCGAAAGTGCTCGTTGATCTCTTAGTGTACATTTCAGCATTCATACTGGGATACCAAACCTTACCAACGTCAAAGACTCTCTCGTTAGAGCTCTCAAAGGACCACATGAAATGGTTCAACCTTGACCTCATCCTCTCAACGTATCCTACAATGATCAGGCTACGACAGTGCATTTTTGAGTATGCGCAGAGTAGGAGGAGGAATAAGCAGCATCTGATGAACGCGATCAAGTATTCCACTGCGTTTGGGCCAACCTTGGCAACGCTACTCATTAGAACCCAGGTGTTGAAAGGCTTGGGGTTGTGGTACCTTGCCGTCTTTATCAACTCCACATATTCTTTCATCTGGGATGTCAAGTTTGATTGGAACTTTGAGATATTTTCGAGGTTTTTGATGGCCAGTAGGGCAGGCGTTGCTGGGAATGTTCCAATGTTACGGAACAAGCTTGTCTTTAAGAAGTGGTTTTACTATTTTGCCATCTTGATCGATCTACAGTTGAGATATGTCTGGATATACAGGTTGATCTATCCCGAATTGCTTGAGAGGGCGGATCATGGTGTTGCTGCTTTTGTTGGTAGTTCGTTATTTGTCAATGAGTTCGGCAACTTTGTGTTGGAAATCTTGGAAATCTTGAGGAGGTGGATTTGGGTCTTTATTAAGATTGAGACTGAGTATATCAAGATATTGGGCGAAAACAGCAGTACCGCCAATGTTGTCAATAATGGTGACATTGAACTTCAACCACTTTGAAGATGGAAAATACTTACTACAGCAATTCACTTCTGTGATCTTTTTTTTTGTTCTTTATTGTGCAACTTTCTATAGACGCGCTTTGTAGTTTTGATATATTTCATCATCAGCAATAGACACTTTTCATTCTATGCATTCTCATCAAAGCAAATCATTTCCTCTCTTTTTTATCCTTGAAATCTCTCTTTCTCCTTTTCATAGCTCCGGCCTTCTCCTTCAAATTCTTCGTCTTTCTCTCCGTTTTGCTCAAGTATCTGAACTTTTTCTTTTTTGGCTTTGGATCCCACTTCTTCTTCGATTTAGCACCTTCTTCCTCGGCACCAACCAGTCTAGCGTACTTTTTAGCCTTCTCTATGGAACTTTCCAGCACCTCTTTTGACGCATCGAGGTTGACATGGTTCAATTTAGCAAGCGACGTTAGGTCCAACGAGTTTGGGTTCTCTAAGGATTCAATAACAACTTCAGAAACTCCCGTCACTGGTGCATCTTCGTTCTCTATCTCGTATATCTGTTTAACTTTGAGTATTCCCTTCTTCTTGCGTTGTCTATCCTCCTCCTCTTCATCAACTTCCACTTTGCTGGTTATCTTAGCTTCCTCGTTGTCTTTAAATCCACCCCATTCCAAAGCTTCATCCGACTTCTTGTCATCCTGATCCTCATCTTCATCTTCTTCATTTTCGTCCTCGTCGGACAAAAAACCATTAATCCTCATGTTTGCATTCAACTCTTCGAGTCTCTTCTGAACAACAGCCTTTCTCTCCTCTCTAATTTGCTTCCTCTCTTCTAATCTTGCCTTCTTGTCCTGGTCTTGCAAGTACTCCTGTGCTTTCTTCTTTCTTTCAAGCTTACGCTTGTGGAAACCTGTGAGGTAGTCTATACGTTTTTCCTTGTCAAAGGTAACCTCTTCGACTCTGTTCTGTCTGGCCTTCTTTTGGGCATACCTCTTACCTCCCGTCAAAATGTCTCTATTTGGTTTTCCAGCCATGATTGGAACACTTTTATGCTTCTGAGATTGATTAAGGAAAAATCAGATTGTTTTTATGTGATTCTGGATTATCTTGATGGTACTTATGGGAAGATAAATTAGGATTGCGGGATGAGATTGGATGTTTCGATTTCGTTGTAGGACAGATCTATATAAAGTCAAAAAAAAATATTCAGCGGCAGAGTGAAAATTAAAATATAGTGAGCCGCTTTTGGCACAGGTGGTGGTGATAAGTTTAATTGTAAGTTGATACGATTTCGGTAAGTAATACTGGTGTCTCTGATTGACAAGTTACTTTATTCGATACCTAAGCTGTGGCTCTACTCCTTTTTCAGTGTGGTACCTAGAGGGCGTGTTAAGAGTGATTAGCAGTAAGGCACTTTTGCTCTCCAGCCCCTACTTTCTTTTCCAATGCTCCAAACAACTAGATAGAAAGGGCACATCTAGCCGAAGAGATGACGGCCTATCTTATCGATGCTGGTACCATACTTGGTTACTATCTAGCTTATATCTTCCCAACTGAAGCAATCATCTGCTCGGTTCAACCAAGGCCCTCGAGCATTGTGAAGAATGGTGTGTGCGCGGTAGCTTTTACTATAGTGGTAGATCACCATGCACCAGTACAAAGGGTGCAACGGATAGGGATCAGCGGTAGTTGTAACCTGTTTTATACAGTGAGTCATCAGTGGGGGGGGGGGGGGCAGAAAACGGGATGTTCAAGAGTGAGAAAACTGATATTATAAAGAAGATGCAGCTAAAAGTCCAATATAATCAGTAAGGAAAACTTCAGTGATTTAAAGGTTAAATCATACAGCATTTTTGTTTCAAATGCCTTCATGATTAGCATGGATCGCTGAACTTGCGCGCAACGAAAACATCATTAGAGTTCCAAGATCAATTGTTCAAAAACATTTTGTTTAATCTTTACAACATTTGAAGTTTATCACAAGAAAGAATACAAGTCATGTAACTATCCACATAGCATGGCAGTGGATCTCCATATGCTCCAGTATGTAGATCGTTATTAAGGACACTAATAGATGAAGATATGATTGACACAATTTGTGACAAAGCTTGAGAGCTCTTCAACTCAATTCTCTTCCCTTCTCTTTTCGATGTTGAACGGATGGACAAAGTATACGATCAGAATTTTCAGTGTGTTTGGCTATTGAATCGAATCGGTCATTATAAAGTCCGTTTGGGGCGACAACTTGTCATCATTGTATACTTTTCCACCTTTCGACGTCGAGCAGAGAAGAAGTCCTTAGAGCAAGAGCCAATGTGCAACAGCAGATAATTGACTCTGGCTGCTCACTTGAGGTCGAAAAAGATCATCACATCATCAAAAGTTATACTGTAGATTCTAACCTTAGAATGCTAATACACCACAGCACAATATAACTTTTGCAATGGAAGCTCTTCAGTCGATCCATTAAACTCAATGGCTGTCGATAATATACCTTTTATCGGTTCCTTCTTGAAGATAAAAGAAGGGAAAACAGTTGTGAAGCAGGGAAGGGAAAACAACTTCAGTCTTATATAGAAAATCGTCTTGAAAATTTTTCACGCCTAATGGAATAAATAGCACAGCCCCAGGGTTGAAATAATAGTGACGGGGTCGTGCATCTACTGCAGTTTGTCTGCCATCCGCCCCTTCAGGTTTGTTTGCCTCACAACCCACTGATTTCTTTGTTCCTTATCACACTGGGCTGGTGTGTATATATACAACATGGAACACTTGAATAAAAGTTAATACTATGATGCATTGCGAATTGTCGTGGTGGAAGAAGTTCATAAACAAGTAGAGAGTGAGTGAGAGAGATTGGAAGTAAGAAAAATAACCATAATGCGTCGATCGACCATTAGGTTTTTTAACAACCACAGCCTTAAAACTTCACAAAACGCCAAAACCGACGCGTCCCCTTGCCCCCAGACTCAGTAACTCCGATCTCAATCTCTTCTTGCCACTGTTCTAGAATTACAAGTCCATCATTCCTTAACTTGCCAATGTGATATCATTTAGATTTCATTGATTTCAAACCAAACCAACAATAGCAGTGGGAAGAGGATCAAGTAGAGAGCAAACTCAACCAACCTCAAACAAACAATCGCAGCTATCTTACATGTCGCTCAAGGTTTCTCCTAAACCGCAGTCGGCCTACACCTATCAAAACCTCCTAGACTTGAACGACCCCGGAAAATCGTACAGATCACCACTTTCTATAATATGCCACATTGATATCAATGCCTACTTTGCACAGTGCGAGCAACTAAGGCTTGGTTTGACTGCAAAGGACCCCGTTGTTTGCGTTCAGTGGTTCTCGTTGATTGCCGTCTCCTACGCCGCAAGGGAGTACGGAATCAGCAGAATGGACACTTTACAGAGCGCCAAGTTGAAGTGTCCTAATTTGGTGGTTGCACATACCGCTGTCTTTAAAAAGGGTGAAGAAACGTGGAAATACGTTGACTATCTTCCAAGTCCCAATAACCACAAGGTCTGCTTGGATCCGTACAGAAGAGAGAGTAAGAAGATGTTTAGAATCTTCAAGGATTATTGTGACCTTGTGGAAAGAGCCAGTGTTGATGAATGCTTTATGGACTTTGGTAGACTGGTCGTTGAAAAGTTAATGGTTTTGTTCCCTCGGTTATTTGACGGAATTGACGATCTGAGCTCAAAGTTGCCGTCGTTGCCTCAGCAGTTGCCAAGTGGATTCAATGAGATAAAGTGGTCCGGCCATATCATTCCAAAAGTGAAGACGCGAAAGCCTACTTTGGATGATGATGATGATGATGATGATGATGATGATGATGATTATGAGGAGGAGGAGGAGGAGGTGAATGGGGAAAGCGACACACCCGCTATCACAGATTGGGACGACATCATCACCCTGATAGGTTCAAATTTGGGATGGGAACTCCGTCAGAGATTGGTACAGGAGATGGGATACACAACGTCCTTGGGTATAGCACGGGTCAAGACACTTGCGAAACTTGCAAGTGGTTTCAAAAAACCAGATAACCAGACCATAGTGTGCAACGATTCCATTCCTCGGTTTCTCAAGAATTTCAAAGTTACTGATTTTTGGTCGTTGGGAGGTAAAACTGGCGAAGCCATTAAGCAAAAGTTGGATATTCCCTATGCTCTTTCCCAGGATGAACATGATGAGATTGGATACATTCGAGAAAGCTTTACGCTATCCCAATTGGTCACTTTGTTAGATAATGATACCCAGTTGGCGCAAAGGCTCTACAAGCTAGTGCGTGGAGATTTACAGGATCCACTAGAGTTGAAGATAACAGTCAAATCCATGGCTTCAAGCAAAAACTTTAGAGGCAATGCAGAAGTGAAATCTTATAAAGAACTACTGCTGTGGTTCAAAATATTCATTGTAGATTTAATGAATAGACTCCAAGAGGTGGATGAAGAAGAAAGCTCTACTGCCAAGCTTCGACCAACAAAACTAGTGTTAAACTTCAACATTTCGGGGAAATCATTATCAAGGCAACTTACAATGTCAATGATCAGAGACTTGGACGAACTCAAGTCAAAGGTTTATACGCTTAGTGGAAAGCTATTGAAAGACTTGGAAGCAGAGTTTGAAAAAGAAGGTATGAGTTCCATTTATCCATGCATTCACGCTGGATTAGCTATCGGTGGTTTTAAACGTATGGATAGCTACTCAAGAATTGATGATTTGTTGATGAATGCGGAAAAGCGCAACACGAACGCCGGCACTGCAGCCAACGCGTACCTCAGCAATTTCCACGATCATCCACCTTCAATCTGCGTTCCGGGTCCATCAGTTCCAACAAGTCCGAAAAGGAGAACTCCGGATATCCTACGGTCTTTGAGCATGTTACGGCAATCGCAGGCAGCATCAGTTGAAACTTCGCTTGCTCAAGATGAGGAAGTTGATAATTCTGGGTTTATCGTCTGTCCTAAGTGTGAAGAGAATGTTTTGGCTGAAGCACGACAAGAGCATGATGACTTTCACTACGCCATGTCAATAAGCGAGAGCTTGAATAGGGAATTCGTTAATGATTCATCATATCCATCGTATGGGGAAAGAATCTTGAGTAATAGGGCAAGGGGTACAGGGGCGAGCAATGGTGGGAACAAGAAGAGGAAGAAGTCTGAGAAGGTTGAAAGAGGTCAGTCCCTGCTTCCCTTTTAGAGCGTTTCAACTATTAATGGAATATCTTTCTCTTGTTAATATCCTTTCATAAATAAATAATCGTAGTTGTTCTACATTACAAAATACAATCTTGGAATCAATGTGACAGAGCAATCAGTAACCGGCAGCTCTTCCCAACTTTCTCCAAAAGTCACTCTGTGCAAGAATCTCATCATGCTCAACATCAACCTTGATCCCGTTCATCGCAGAAGCATGATCGATGGCCTCCACCGTGTGACCTCTAGCCTCCAAGGATTCGACAAGCTCAGGAATGATAGGTTTTTCAATGTACAACACATCCGGAAGTAACTGATGGTGCAACCTTGGGAACGCAATGGTGTCAAGCAGTGTCATGTTATAATGGTAAGTTCTGATAATTGCCTGCAGCACGGATGTGGTAATCTTTGACCCTCCAGCTGCACCAATTGCCATGTCCACCCTGTTAGTTTCGGGGTCGACAATGATGGATGGAGTAGTTGATGATAATGGCCTCTTGTAAGGTTCAATGTAGTTGAAAATAGAAGGCTGGAGACCAAATGCATTCTTCGTAGTTGGAAGAGAAAAGTCATCCATTTGATCGTTCATGATCACGCCTGTTGTTGGATCGTGCACCATCGAACCCAGTAAAAGATTCACCGTTGAGGTGATCGACACGGCATTGTTATACTTGTCAACCACTGAAAGGTGCGAGGTTCCGTGTGGATCATTAGGCTGATATGCAGGATGGTAGTCTCTCCATGACTCTAACGTATGATTGTCGTTTATCTTAGAATGGGTCTCTTTGATCCATTCGGTACTTCTGAACTTGGCATACCTATCCGCGTGCTCCTTTAATGCTCTTTTGTCTGTGTTGTAATATCCAACATCACCTAAGTTACTTCTGACCGATGCCATCCACTTCATAGTTTCTACCAGTCTGTGCGTTTCAACAGGTGAGAAATCAGCGGAACTCGCATTTTGGCTGAAGTCATTGTTGAATTCGTTCATTAACTGTAGTCCAGCCATCAGTGCTAAACCAGAAGAGGCACCATTTGAGGTGTAAACGTCCAAGTTTCTGCTTGTGAAATTTTCTAGTTTCAATGCATTTTCGATGTTGACTTCATACCTTCCGAAATCTTCCGCTTTCAAGATGCCTCCGCGTTCTTGTACCTTCTTAGATATCGACTTTGCAATTTCACCTTCCGGGTCATAAAAAATGGCATCGCTACCATTTCTGGCAATTTTGTAAAGAGTCTCTGCCAATTGTGGTCTGGTTAGGATATCCCCTGCTTTATACAGTGAGCCATCCCCTTTGACAACAAACTTCCAATCTTCTTTGAAGATATCCGTGATGAAAGTCTTCATCACTTCTAGCACCATCTCAAAAGCTTGAGACACAACAAAACCATCTTCACAAAGTTTAGCAACAGGTGTGACCAATTCCTCCCAAGTAAAGTTCCCTGAGCCATGGGTTTTGTATAGCGTGTAAAGGCCTTTCAATTCGCCAGGAATCCCCGATGCCAGTCCACCCCATTTCGACATAATCTCCCTTCCAGCGTACATATCCTTATGTGCTGCACCAGGAGCCATCTCTCTAGCATCTATGGACAACGCAAACCCATCATCTTCGGCTCTTCGAGAAGTGATGAAGGCGCCTCCCCCTATACCTGCAGAATACATCGTATTTGACGCCCCGATACATAGGCACGTAGTCACTGCTGCATCCGCTGCAAAACCACCCTTTTTCAGAATCTCAGTACCAAGCTGAGAGCATATCTCCATGTCTGATGCAACGGCTCCATACTGAGCCCTTATAGTTTGGTTCGAGTTTGGATGGAATGTTGGCCCACCAATAAATGGAACGTGGGCTGGGGATTTGGGGATAGGAAAATCTATTGATGGTGCGCGGTTGCTATGGACAGGGAACGCGTAGAAGAACAGTGATACAATGGCTAGTACAAGTAGGGTGTTGAATATCCATTGCTTGCCTTTCACCTTTCTTTCCGAAGCACGGAGCTCCGATAATGGTGAATGCCGTGGCAGTGATGACACCGATGTTGAAGTTGAGATTTCTCCATCAAAAGGCCTTCTGCTGTTCGAAAGAGTTGATTGGTAGTTTGAGGAAGATGATGAGACTAAATGCCTGAGATTATCATCCGATCTCTTACTCATGGTATTTGTTGTATTTGTAATCGCTAGCGACAAATCTCAGCTATCAGACGACGTTATAGCAAGGTTGGCGGATTTTAGGTCACAAGATATGCGGATTCTCGTTTTGCAACTTGCAGCCTCGCGCTCATTAATTCTAAAGAAGAAGATATTATGATGGCAAAGAGTTTGTTCAGAATATCGATCCGTTATTGTTATCAACTAGCGATCAAGAAAGAGATTGAACTGTGGTCATCATCGGTCAAGGGCAGCAGTGTGGCGTCCCTGAAACTAACTTGATAAGATATTCCAGGCTGTGCCACTCCTGACTCTAAGCACCCCAAATGGCCTTAAAAACAGAGGGAAGGGATGGTGAGTAAGTCGCAATTTTACGCATGGTGAGTTGAATAAAGTTCAGCTGCTGTAATAAAAGAACCTAGTATATACACAAGAAACGATGGAAAAAAAGAACGGCACATAAAACAGGCAACAGCAATTTTTAAAATTATATCAGTTCAAAAGAAGTGACCGGAGATTCCACAGAAACGGGTGAAGGCGGGGTGCCCCGACTCACCAAAACGTTTCATCTTCAGTTTCGCATCTAATAAACTCTAGTGATCATACCAGTACCAACAGTCTTACCGGATTCTCTCAAGTTGAATCTCTGGCCAACTTCTAGAGCGACTGGGAACAACAATTCACAGATCATTTCAACGTTGTCACCTGGCATGATCTGCTTCGAGTGATCCTCTTCCGTCTCTGGGAACTTCAATAAAACGTTGACGTTAGAAGTTCTAATGTACATTTGTGGTCTGTAGTTCTCAGAGAATGGAGTGTGTCTACCACCTTCATCCTTGGTCAAGACGTAAATGGAAGCCAAGAACTTGCTGTGGGCAGTCAAGGAGTTTGGCTTGGCCAAGATCATACCTCTTTGGATTTGTTCTCTCTTGACACCTCTCAACAAGATACCTGGAGTGTCACCAGCTTGGGCATTGTCCAAATCCTTGTGGTACATCTCGATACCAGTAACAACGGTCTTGAGGGCCTCACCCTTACCACCAACAATTTCGATTTCTTCACCCTTCTTCAAGTTACCTCTCTCGACAGTACCAGTGACAACGGTACCCCTACCCGAAATAGAGAAAACGGAATCAACAGGTAGTAAGAATGGCTGTTCAAGGTCTCTAACTGGAGTTGGAATGTAATCATCAACGGCTTGCATCAACTTCAAGATGGCATCCTTACCGATTTCAGGCTTTCTACCTTCTAGTGCACACAAAGCGGAACCCATGATAACAGGGGTGTTGTCACCATCAAAACCGTAAGACGCCAATAGTTCTCTCATTTCCATTTCAACCAATTCCAACATTTCAGGGTCATCGATGGTATCAACCTTGTTGACAAAGACAACCAAGTGTTGGACACCAACCTGTCTAGCCAATAGCAAATGCTCTCTGGTTTGAGGCATTTGACCGTCAGTAGCAGCAACGACAATGATAGCACCATCCATTTGAGCGGCACCGGTAATCATGTTCTTGATATAATCTTGATGGCCTGGACAGTCAACATGGGAGTAATGTCTGTTGGCGGTTTCGTATTCAACGTGGGCGGTGGAGATGGTAATACCTCTTTCTCTTTCTTCTGGAGCCTTATCAATGGAAGCATAATCCAAGAAAGCAGCACCACCGGATTCAGAAAGAACCTTGGTGATGGCAGCGGTCAAGGTTGTCTTACCGTGATCGACGTGACCAATAGTACCGATGTTCACATGAGGCTTGGATCTGTCGAAAGCACTAGCGTATCTAACAAAAGATCTTGGAGCACATCTTGAAACGGCAGTGGTAGCAGTGACTGTAGAAAATTTAGTGAAGAATATATATCGTTAGTATTCGTGTTTCGATTGCAGATTTGAAATTTCCAATGATTCAATGCCATATGAACTATGGATGATGGGTAGGCCCATGATGATACTTACATGCTGATCTACCAAGCGTACGGAAAACGTTAGCAACGCGAAGAGACATTATCAAAACTTAACTTGTGGCTTGAAAGTTGCAAACAAATAAACCTACTTGATACCACAGGTCTGATCACAACTAATTTGGGTTGAGTTCAGTTCAGTTCAATTATGTTCATTTTAGAACCGCCGAGGAGTTCAAAGGTGAAAGGTTGCAACAACAACAGCACCCACCACCAATGCCACTGCACGAATTACTGAGCAAAAACTTTTCAGTTTCCATTATGTATTACGTAATTTATTACAGGAGTCAAGTTAAACAAACTAAGTGACACAAATACATGTAGTGGCAGAATCACCCATAGAACGTTGGCAGTACGTGGTGTTTATGCTAGCGTTTGACGTTTACTCACCACACCCTTTCTCACTTTCAGTTTGCCAGTGGCACCTAGAGCTGCTACTGCTACCGTTGGCGAGAGACTTCTTGATCGTATAACAATTCACAAAGTCAGTTTCATTAACTAAAAAAAAGACAAACACATAATAGCCTCCTGCCGAAGAAATTCTGTTAAAACTATTTATGGTTCTCAGCATCCTGCAAAACGATATCCTGACTGGACGAATCAGGCTCAGCAACGGTTGTACTTGCATCCTCCATGTCGATCATGTCCTTCAAGTTTTCTCCGGCTCCCTCTGATGTGATCCCTTGCTCGCCATCGTAACCACGATCGTGCTCAACGTGTTCATCTTCCTCTTCCTCTTCCTCATTATCTTCATCACTATCACCTGATCCCATATCATCATCTGTACTATCATCGCTATATGCTGAACCTGATGCTTTTGTATACGCTTCCAAGACGCTAGCCAATTGCTTGTTATCCTTCTCCAAAAAACTGGAAAGACCACCGTTCAAAGGTGTGTACTCGGAGGAATTGAAAACGGAATCTCTGACGTAAATCAAAATCATTCCTGTTTCAAAATCCGTTGATGTGTACTGCTTCAATTGTCTGAATAAATCCTTAAATTGAAGTTCCTCCACCATAAAGTCTTTATCATCCTCTAGTGTGTAGGAAAAAGAAATCCATCTGTTGCAACCATCCGCATCTTTTTTCAGGTAACAAAATTGTCTCTCGTTGAGTATGACACCAGCTAGCAGCCACGGCTCAATAAGATCCTTAAGATCTCCCAATAAGTAGTCAATATCATACAAATCAATTTCCAGCTTCTCCTTACTCAGGCTTTCAATTTTTGCGTTCTTATTCTTATTGCAGTCATCTATATGCTCCCTAATGGAGGAAATCTCTTCAAGTGCATGTCGCGTATCATCATCAGCCTCAGAATCAATATTAGATAACGAATCTAGAAACTTTATCGTGTTATCCAAAAGAGAAAGAATTTTCTTTCCCTTATACGACCTCAGCTGCATTATTTGGCCATTCAGAGTTTGAATTTGTGTTCTCAACTGTTGCAACTTGTCATGCTTCTCTTTGACTAGGTATTCGTAGTCTGGGGTATAAATGTGCGGATAGAACATTTCGCTCAATTCAAATCCCGAGCTTATGTTTTCACCGTTACTATCAAAGCAAACCGTTATAGCGTCACTGAAAGTTGTAAAGTTGGCCTTTCCCAATCTTTCGAGATTTTTCCCCCACAAAACAGAGTGCATGATCTTGTAGATATTGGTTGCAAAGTTAGGAGGTTCCACAGGGAAGACTCTGTATGAAGATTCGCTTGAATCCTCGTCGTCAAAGTCTTTTGTTTTGATATAAGACGAGAAAAGTTTGTCAATAGTAACCTTCAAATCAGAATTGGCTGCCCCAAACAGATCAACAACTGTACCAAGTATAAACTGGATGAATTCTGAGATGCTTTCAAAATCTTCGGTTATCAACTTACTTGTGACATCGGTGAGGGTTCTGATTGAGGCAAAGGCCCGATGAGAATCCGAGCTCAAAAAGGCTACTAGTCTTTGGACTTCTTGCGTGACTTGAGGATTTGCCAAACACTTTTCCTTCTTCCACCATAAAGGAGAATATCCATAATTGAAAAATTCATGACTCAATATTATTTTCCGGAACGCTGGGACGTTTGATAGCACCATCAATAAAGGTGCAAAGTAGCCCTCAAGTAAATCAGCCTTGTTGGGTAACAGGATAGCAGGTAGGCCCTCCTGTCTCTTCCATCGCGGAATGTCATCAAAGACAGAATACCACGGCCTCTGATCAGCAATAACTTCATCCTCTCTGACTTCAAGATGGATGGGGTTTTCTGGTGCGGGCCTATGTCCTTGTCCAGCAAGTACCGACTTGATATCATCCTCAAGATTTATTGCGGTCGATGCACTCCTTCCATCGTTTGCTCCATATGGCACGATTGATTTACCATTATTGTCATTTGTTCCCGTTAATGACTCCAATTGATCATACACAGGGGCATCATTTTGGAAATCGTTGTATATAAAGTTAGCAGCTGCTTCAATGTTGTTATTCGCTTTTTCCAAAGCTGCCTTAGCAATATCCTCACCGATTCCCATGGCTACCATGGTTGCTATATTCTGGTCCATTGACATTGTCTATTTGCTGGTTTAACTTAGGACCTTTGAACTGGTGGTATGTGTTGTCCTTTGGTGAGTAGATGGGCAATTCAATCACTCTGCTTATTATATATTGTATTTGCCCCATTCGAGTGGATGATGGGGTTTCAAAATTGGGGTTAGTGGCACACACACACTCTCTCCATTTGCTATACACTATACTATTGCACCATGTCTTCAGGCTGTGTTGATATGGCCGCATGTATAGTTACGCATCTATCCGACTGGTTGTTAGGTTTCAACTGGAAAGAAAAGAAGCCTAGTTTGAGATGTGCCTCTGAGTAATCACTGTATATAGTATCTCAAAGAAATGCTTGTAAGAGTCGGCTGGTAGGTTACTACTGATTTAGAAAGATGGTGAGGGTTTACCAAAAGACAGAGAACTAGTTCTCGCTTGGCATTACTCTCTGTGCTTATCCGTTCTTCTTTGAGTACGTATCGCCGGCGCTCATCCACCAATGAAGAGAGTATAAATCGATAATTTACAGCTTAAATTTCCCAACCGTGTATCTAATCGTTTAATGTAAAAGACTAAAATCAACGATGAAAGAGAATCAAGAGATATTTCACCAAACGGTGAATGCATGCGTTCCATCACCATTTCGTCCACTCCCAATGTCTAGAATACATCTGGTAACCTTTCAATGACATAACTATGAGCACCAACACTCATGATTGGAACACCTGGAACCTTTCTGATTCTCCTTTTCAAGTCAGCGTCATTTGTGGCCACTATATAACACTTATGTTGGATCACTCTATGCACCAAACAGTCATCCGCATATGTACCTTTGTGGGAGCACGTCAACCTCTTGATCCTTGGGTCTTTGGCCAAAGTTAGAGCAATCCTATATTTGTGTCCCAATTTCTCAAGTTCGGCCATGACACAGTCGGTCACTATAGGGATACACTTGGCATATAAGCAGTCCATCATCCCCCTCACTATATCGATCTTCTTTTGTATGCTGAAGTTGAAAAAATTCGTATCTATGAGGATTTGATATGGTGGTTTAATGGCTTCATTAAATTGAAAGAATAGAGCAGATGACACCTGTGGTACAGCCTTGACTAGCTCCTTTTCCTCCTCTGGCTTCTTTGGCTTTTGCTCGTTGTCCTTCTTCCTTGGATCATTCTTGCTGATCATACGTTTCACTTGCGCAAACTTTCTCGTTTTCTTTGCTTTACCCATGCTGTTGAAATAAAGTTTTTTCTGGTCTTTCTTCCAATTACCAATGAAATTTTTGTTATCAATGCTGGAAATTCAAACTTGTTGATATCAGGGAGATGGAGCAAAATTAAAAAGATGGAATAAAAATAACAATTGAAATATTTTTTCACTCCAAAACAGAAAAATTTGGATTTGGTCGTGCGCATTTACAAAACGGATAAAGATGAGCCGCACAAGAGCATCCACAACAAGGGTGAATTATCTGGGGATAACTTATCCTTAAAATCTTTTTGTCTTCTTGAACTGTAAAGATCTCTCCTTTTTCTTGTATTTCTGTTGTTTCATTTGGATAAAATTATTCAACACTAAAAATCTGGCAGGATACTATCTTATCAAATGCCGTCCGATTTAGCAGGGGACTCTTTTGACAACACCGATGATAGAAAAAGGTTCCCCCACTATGCACTTCCAACACACTCCTCCATACGAAGGAGTAGAACATCTCAGTTTTACGCTTACCCATTTTCAGAGCCGTTATCATTTTTGAAACAGCGTGACGGGCTTTCAGATAAGTCAACTTCTACTTCGAGGGGCTCGAACGGCACGTCAGCATTGTCTCCCAGGAAGCCAGAAAAGATTTATCCCTCAACGAGGTTTTCCAACATATCCCTCCGCAATCCAAAAAGAAAAGATTCCATTTGTTTGAGGTCACCATCAAATAAAACTGGGTCAAATATTCTTTCCAAGCAATCATTGAATGGAGGTAACGCCCTGTCGTTTGAAAAAGGTGTTTGGAACCTGTTTGAAAACGGCGCAATTTCGAATGAGAATAGTCCGTATGACTCTTCTTTGAAGGAGCCACAGAATGAGACCATGAGAAAACGTCCACCGTCAAACACATTCACATACCCAAATGATTTGTTTTTCCTGCCACAAAGTTCTGTTCCTATATCCTACAAGAATGAGTCCCCCAAAAATGTTGGCTGCGGAACAAGCGAAAAACTTGAGACCGACATATCACCCAAAGTGAACACTTTCAACCTGAAAAAAGAAGCCATTCAGATATTTGAAGATTACTCCAAGGCCAACCAAGATGTGATTGAGATAGCAAACAATTTGGCAAAATTATCTTGCTCTGAGATTGGAGATATCGAGAACGCTCATAGGGGGGTCCAGAAGCCAACCACCAGAACGTTAAGGGCAGTCTCAGCTGATAGCGACGGCACCATAGTGCCACCGGACGCCCTTATCAGGACTATCGGAGCAAGAACAAGTGTTTCTATTGAAGAATACATGGAAGTTGTCAAGATGTATACAAAATTGTGGGGTCTCATGTATGAGGATGACGAAGCTTCTAGCTGATTGGATAAACTGCGAGATTGATATCGTTCACAATCGCTACTGACTATACATACATTTCTAGCTACATTGTTGAATCACGTTCAAAAATATAAGTAGCATATACAATACGAAAACCAAAGTTTTAATTTGAAAGACCAACATATCAATAAAGGGGGAACACAAAAACAGGTAATAAGAAATTACAGGGAGAGAGAAAAAAACAGGGGGGAGGGGAGTGGACGAAAGCATAAGTAAATGAAAAGATAAATGTGCAAATGTATGTGCAATGTACTGAATATTTATGAAGATTTGCCAGGCATCATCATTCATTGAATGAACTATCGTATATATCGCATGATAATAGGTTATGAAACTTGTTGTTTATAGGCTCTATTATGTTTGAAACTGAAAAGTAGAGACACATGGTCAGCGTGTAAAAATTTGTTTGGAGAGCAGGTTCTCTATTTCTTTTCCTTCTTCTCCTTCTTCGACTTCTTTTCTTTCTTTTCTTTCTTTTCCTTCTTCTCTTTCTTTTCCTTCTTTTCTTTCTTCTCCTTCTTGACCTTTGGCTTCTCTTCTTCTTCTTCCTCTTCATCGTCAGATTCGTCTCTCTTTCTCTTCTTGTCCTTCTTATCCTTCTTGTCCTTCTTTTCCTTCTTATCTTTCTTGGTCTTTGGCTTCTCTTCATTTTCCTCTTCGTCATCATCGGAGTCTTCATCGTCAGAATCGTCCTGTTTCTTCACCGACACTGAGTCAGCATCAGCATTGTAGGCTCTAGACTCGGAAATGTCAACTTTCTTTTGCTCCTTAACAATCTTAGCGGTGGTCCTCATATCGCGGCCTTCTAGGGCGCTCAATCTGGATTCAACCTTGGCCCTAACGGATAAACCGTAATCACCAGAATCGTCTCTATCTTCGGCTAGGGCATCATACCTGAGAGCAACGGCAGCCTTGGCGGCCAAAACTCTGGCAATCTTACCCTTGTTCTTACCGGTGGCTTGACCGACCAATGAGGCGTGGTACAGTAGACCATACTTTGGTGTATCATGTTTGGTCTTTAGAGCTCTGAAGAGAGCCTTTTCAGCTCCTAGAATTTGGATGGTTGATGCTGGGGCCTTGGCTAGCGATATTAGAGAGCCTGCATGAGCGATTAATCTAGCACCAACAAGTTCACCAACCAACGATGTGAGATTTGGAGCAATTGCCTTCATTCTAGAAGATAAGTAATTTGATAGTTGTTCTCTGTAGGCCGCAAACTCAACGATTTGTTCAGCCAATGCTCTAATGTTTAGCAAGTCATCCTCAGTGATTTCGGTACCCATGGAAACTTCAGCCGCAGCCTTAACTTGAGCCTCTTGCTCTTCCGGTAGAATTTCGCTGAAATCATGATCAGCAGCGTTGGATCTGACACCCATGGTTAGGATAATTCTGGCAAAAGCAACAGAGTCGACAATTATCTTTGCCAACTCTGGGAAATGCCAACCGTACCATTCCTTACATCTCATGGCGTATGTGTTCAATTCTTTGTCCAAATCGTCTAAAAGTGCAATTGCTTGAACAATCATGGTATCAACCTTGTCAGCACTGAACTTCAACTTGTGTCTACCAATAGAGTGAGCCAAACCCAATGACATTGTTGATAGATCTTTGTCGCTCATACCTGGCAACAATTCTGGAAGGTACTCTCTAACAGCTCTGTAGATATCTAATGAGGCTGCATCACTAATGACGGAATAGTTGAATCCCAACTTGTTGATGGCATTTGCCAACTTGGTATCGGAAACGATCAAAACGGACTTTTTATCAGACTTGGACTCATCCAACAGTTTTTGCAGCTGGGTAGAAACCTTACCTTCGTTGACGGCGTTGGCCTCTTCTAGAGCATTTGCGGCAGAGCTAAACTTGGAGAAAGCGGCAATCTTAAACTGCTTTAGAACCTTGTCGGAAGTGTTTAGACTTTCCAAAAGTGTTGTTGATTTGTAGATCTTCTTGTCGGAAGCCTTCAACAAGGCGTAACCTGCAGAGGTTTCAGTAAGAACGAAAGCCATCTCTGATATGTTGTTTAATATTGTTGATGGTGTTGTCTGGTACTGTCTGATAATTAGGCTATCTCAGTTCTTAAAAAAACAGTCACTATCTATATCTGATATCTGATTACTCTAAGACAATATACCCACTCAGATGGTATTTCACTTTGTTTTCTCAAAGTAGTTGAGTATCCCATGCATCGAAAACGAACCAGTGAAATTTTTTTTTCCAAAAATTTTTTTATTATTTTTTTAGAGGGGTATTGAGGTAGTGCACGACTATCAATATAGTTTAGATTGGGTCCTAACTGTGCAACTTTCCACGGCACCAGAGTTGTTGTGTTTTTTTCGTACTTTGCAGCCCCCTCCTTCCTCGTTTCATCGTGTAAGTGGATATTTGGGGTGTATTTAACAGTCTTACTGTGTTTATGGGTCATTGAGATACTGGAATTAACCAGAAGGAACTAAAGGGAGTTAAATGCTTGTTGTAAGGGCTCCCACAAGTTTACAAAATATTAAGCGGCAGCTGATTCTTCCAAGTGTAGCTGAAAAATGCTACAGAATGTTTTCAAAACCAATTTTTTTTGCAATCAGAAACTATTGGATACAATTGAATAGATGGAGCCTTAAATAGAAGGATGTTATTGTTGAGGGCTCATAAATAAGGGTATCATCGTTTTCCAGCAGTCCGAGTCCAACGGCTGCTCCCTGACTGTTACATCCGTGCACCACCAAAAATGAAGAAAATACTTATTCATACACCTTATTGTCACGTGATAACTTGACCTACCGAGGCAAGTGGGATTTCCACCTTTTTTTTCGCTGTGACACGAGCAGCGCAGAGCAGAGGGAAAAAGCTCGACATGAACTCCACAAGACCAAGAAAGGGAGGGTCAATAACACAAAAGACAAAACACACACGTTTGATAACTCTCTCTTTTGGCTTATTCTCCCTTTACATTACCTCTATAACGCCTACTATACCACAGTCGACATATTAGATTGGTTGTTCTGGCCGGACAGTTGTTCTACTCAGCAGACAGAAAACACAACAATGACAACGTACACCGATCATCTTGATACTTTTGTCACAAAGCTACAGGACCAGTCGCTCGACTATAGACAGAGACACTCGGTACTCTCCGAATTATGTGACACGTTGGAAAGCTATCATGGTGCTCAGGAATACGAACCATTTTTGAAGCAGATGATCCCCATATTTTTTAAACTCTTGTCAGATGTTCCCGTGAGCTTTATCTCCACTTCTCCAGAACAAAGGTTGAGAAACTTGATACTGGATATCATACACAGGCTTCCAACCAATGACACGTTACAGCCATATTCCTCAGAAATCTTGGACACCCTTATGAAACTTGTTAGGGAGGAAAACGAAGAGAATGGTATACAATGCATGAAAATCATCACCTCGTTGCACAAGGCTTACAAGACAAACCTCTCTGATAAAGTCCAAGACTTTATCGATCTCCTACAAGAAATGTACAAGAATATACCTCAGGTTGTTGAAGAACAGTTTGGATCACAGCTTAAAGACGATCAGAAAGCTGCTGATCAGCAACAAACATCAGAAGCAACAGAGGATCTCACAGCGGAAGAACCAACTTCAAAGCAATTGTTCAAAGCCACTCACTCTTTCAAAATGATAGCCGAGTGCCCCATCACCATGGTTTCGTTATACTCTTCTTATAAGGTTATTATAGATTCTTCAGTTCGTGCCTTTGTTCCACAGGTGATAAGTCTACTGAGATTACAAGCATTGAAACAACGAGAGGCACACGAAGCCGCAAAATTTAACAAAACCTATGTGACCTCCGTCTCTACAGAGATCAAAAATAGAACGCTTTATGGCGACCTCATATTAGGACAAGTGAAGGCGGCTTCGTTTTTGGCATACGTTTTCATCCGTAAGAATGCCGAGGATGCGCTAGAACCTTATCACAACGAGATTCCAGACTTGATAATCAGAATCATGCAAGACTGCCCACCCGAGTTAACAGCCGCCAGAAGAGAACTACTCCATGCCACCAGACACATTCTATCTACAGATTTCAAAAAGGCATTCTTGCCAAAGATTGACATGCTATTTGATGACCGTGTCATCATTGGCGATGGTTTGGCGACACGTGAAACGTTGAGACCACTAGCATACTCCATAGTTGCCGACTTCATTCATGTCAACAGCGATTTAACACCAATTCAAATATGGAAGAGTGTAGAGATATATTGCAAACACCTTCAGGACAATACATTGGCTCAGACAGTTCATATAATGAGTGCTAAACTGCTCCTCAATCTTGTTGACAGAGTTTTGAAGATGGAAAATAAAGCTGACGCAAGGCAGCTTTTCTTGATTATGATCGATGCATTTGTCAAGAGATTCAATATACTCAATCGTCAGTATGACGATATAATGCAACAACACGAAAAATTCTTAAAGGCAAAAGCTGAAGAGAAACTCAAGAAACAGGAATGGCACAAACAGTCCGAGACCCTAACCGGCAAAGCTTTGGACGTGCTGGATGAGCCTGAAGAAACAGAACAGGATGATGCACTACCACAGCCCTCTGCCACCAAGTACACAGACTCAATGGACATTGATACAAAAGGGACTGCAGCCACCGAAGTGGAAGCGGACTACATATTTACCATCGGTGATATACAGAGAAACATTCCAATCATCGTTTTGCAACAACCATCCCAAGATCCACTAGAAAATGCTCGTTACTTGTTCAGGACCTTGATGACGTTCCTCAAATCAATATTCTATGGCTTTAGAAGCTGTAACCCATCCCCTCCAAAGGATTATGCACCACAGGTCTGGAACGCTTGCGCAAGAATAGCTTCTGATGAGGAACTCAACGTCTTGAAGTCTCTCTTTGGGGAATGCATTGCCTGTTTGAAGCTTTTCCAGAGCTCGAAACCGATCACAATCAACTCAGCATTAAGGCAGTCTTTTGACATCAGTGGGCCAAACCTCCCAATCACATCATCAAAGGAGGAAAAAGATCTCATGGAGATTTTTGCAACGATGTTCATTTATGTCGAGCCCGCGGCATTTAACGAGGTGGTGCAGTCAGAACTTGAGAATATGTTCGAAGCAATGCTCAAAAATGCAGCCTTGTTGCACATTCCTCAGTTCTTCTTGGCCAGCGAAATCACAACGTCGAACTTCTCAGGCATTCTTATCATCTTTGTCATGTCGAAGCTGCACGAATTAGGAGAGATGGATATAATCAAATCGAACATTCTCATTAGGTTGTTCAAGTTATGTTTCATGTCAGTCAACTTGTTCCCAACGGCAAACGAAAGTGTCATTCTACCACACTTGAACAAGATGATTCTCAACTCTCTCGAATACACAACAACAGCAAAGGAACCAATAGTTTACTTTTACTTGATCAGAACCTTGTTCAGAAGCATTGGTGGTGGTAGATTTGAAGCATTGTACAAAGAGATTTTGCCCTTGTTACAGGTATTACTTGAATCATTGAACAGGTTGATACAAACAGCAAGGAGGCCGCAGGAAAGAGACATATATGTTGAACTCTGCCTTACGGTCCCTGTTAGACTCAGCGTCTTGGTTCCACACTTGAGCTATTTGATGAGACCGTTGGTCTTCGCACTAAATGGATCCCAAGAGTTGATCAGTCAAGGTTTGAGAACTCTAGAGCTTTGTGTTGATAACTTGACAGCCGAATACTTTGATCCAATTATAGAACCAGTCATTGAGGATGTTATGAAAGCCTTGTGGAAGCACTTGAGACCATTACCTTACTACCATCAACACTCACACACCACCTTCCGTATCTTGGGTAAACTGGGTGGAAGGAACAGAAACTTCATTGGACTTCACCAGGATTTGCAATCGCAGACGCCGACTAACCAGGAGATCAAGGCATTGTTCAAAATAGAAGGTATTCCAAAGCAGGCTCCAATGTCAATGAGCTCCGGTGTTTCGACTGCACTAAACACATTGGTCAACGTTCGCTATAAGCTTCACTATAGAGTCAGCGCTTTCAAATATTTGAGTGCTATTTTGAAGTTATTTATATGCTCTGAAGACATTCCAGATGACCTAGCCAACAAAGTCTCTAGAGTGATTGAGTACATCAACTCTGAGGAACAACAGAAACTTGCAGCATCGGAAATCCATTTGAAGGCAGACACAGTTGATGATGTTCCAAAGTTTGACAGACAGGAAGAACTTCTGATCAAGCTACTTGAAGCCCTATTCTATTCGGTTTCAATTGATGAAGTCAAAGAGGAAGCTGGGATTTTGATCAAGGGTATCTGTGATCACTATGTCCTTTTGTACTTTGGCAGAACTGTCGTTGATGCATACAAGTTCAATCGTCCATTCAGCATCAGCAACCATGAAGGCTCAAAAACTTTGAACGAGAACACAATCTTTGATGCCATATCTTACGCATTGAGTTTCCACATCAAGTCTGTGCGAGGGGCTGGTACTGAGGCTATCAAGTCTATTTTCAGAGCTTGTGTGACTTTATTCGGTAACGTGGATGATGCAATCAAGTTCTTACCAATCAGAAGAATGTGCTCCAAGTTTGTCCACTGTTGTTTTGAGGAGGCTTATTACAGCAAGTTGGGTGGTTGCCTAGGTTTGCAGGCCATGGTCAATGACCTTGGCATGCCAGTCAGCTATTTCGCCCTCAGACAGCTGGAGATCTCAAGAGCCATGTTCTTCGTCCTTAGAGATACCCCTTTTGATGTTCCAGCAGAAGTTTGCAAGGTTGCCAAAGAGCTGGTTCTCAAGTTGTTGAGAGACTGCAACAAGGAGGTTTCAAAGGAGTCCGTTTTTCAACAGCCATTCCAGTCTGTGGTTAGCCAGATTGTCTTTGATTTGAGCAATTCAAATCCGAATGTTAGAGAGACTGCTCAGTGTGCACTATCGGTTCTATCCGAAGTCACCCAGGTTCCAATTTCAACAATGATCTCACCAAGTAAGGGTATCCTACTAGCACCAATCTTTGGAAAACCTTTGCGTGCGTTACCTTTCCATATGCAAATAGGTAACATTGATGCTATAACTTTCTGTTTGGGACTTGACAACACATTCTTGGAATTCAATGATGAGCTGAACAGACTGTTATCAGAAGCTTTGGCATTGGTTGATGCTGATGACGAATCTTTGATTAGCGCACACAGAATATCAGAACATAGAACATCAGAGCAGCTGATCAAGTTGAGGGTTGTATGCATCGAACTCTTATCATTAGCGTTGACGAAGCCTGCTTTCTCCAACGGCAATCCTCAGATCAGAATCAGAATCCTTGGTGTCTTCTTCAAAACACTATGTGTGAAGTCCTCCAAGATAATCAACGCTGCCCATGCAGGTTTGAAGCAGGTCCTTTCCCAAAATTCCAAGCTGCCAAAGGAACTATTGCAAAGCGGATTGAGACCAATGTTGATGAACCTATCTGACCACAAAAAGTTGACAGTTTCAGGTTTAGAGGCACTTTCTCGCTTGCTTGAGCTATTGATCTCTTACTTTAAGGTTGAAATTGGTAGAAAGTTGTTGGATCATTTGATGGCATGGGCTCAGCCTCAAACACTTCAAAGGATTGCATTGCAGGAGTTGGACAACAATCCTACAGTGCAGATTATCGTTGCTATCTTGAACATTTTTCATCTGCTACCGCCTCAAGCTTTTACATTCATGGAGGAGTTACTAGGGACCTTGCTCTACCTAGAGACCAACTTGCGTCGTCATCAGAGCTCGCCCTTCAGATCTGCAATTGCGAAGTTTTTGAACAGGTTTGGTGACCACTCTGCAAACTATTTCAAGCAAAAGTTTGCTTCCAAGGCGCATGGTACTAGATTTGCGTACTTCACTGGTCTGCCTGAATCCACCAACTTACGTGACAACGTCAAAGCTCAAATGTTTTCTTTTAGACAGTCTTTGGTTGAAGAATCCAATAATGAGGTTAGGTATGTGAAGTTTGCCAACATGGTTGATTTGGTTGCCGCCGTTGGTTCCCAAGATGAAGCTTGGCTCAAGGAACAAACTGAGTTGATTGAGCAGCTTATGGAGGTCTCCAGTGGATGCTTGAAGTATAAGAAGACCTCACAGCTAGCATCTCCTATTCATTTCCAACTCGACCAGTCGTTGAACAAGTTACAAAGTATCTATGTTGATTACGTTAAATTGAACGGTTCTTCTCCAAAGAGCGTTGTCAACGTCATAAACTACATCACTCTTCAAGGGCTTACTCTTAGCAATTCCATCCTAGATTTGATATATAATGATATTATCAAATCTACTGACGTGAAATTCCGTCAGTCATACTTGAAGGAACTTGTCGAAATGTCCAGCGATGACTCACTATGTCTCCAAGCAAAGGTTTACATCCTCAAAAATATTTTCACTCCAATTTGCATCTATGAGAATCACAGCAATAGAAACTTGTCAGCTTTGGCCGACTTTACAGGTGAAGCATCTTTGAACTGGATTGAAAGTGTCAACGAAAAAGTCTGGAAAAAGTTTGCCGATCCTCTTGCCACTCGCAACCCAGGTGCAATTGATTCTTATAGGTTAGAACTACTTCAACTAACAGCATTGCTGGTCAAATCATCTCCTACCGTTGTTACGTCGTACAAGAAAGAAATCATCAAGTTCAACTGGAATCTCATTACATTAGATGATATGATTGCAAAGCAAGCCGCTTATGTCTCTACGGCTTACTTCATTGCCTCATTTGACACCCCAGCAAAAATTGTGACCCAGGTTTTCGTTGCATTGCTAAAAGCAAACCAAATGGACTCCAGGTATCTTGTTAGACAAGCTTTAGATGTTCTAGCTCCTGTGCTTGATGAAAGAATGGGTTCCAGCATGGAATGGCTCAAATGGCCCCGTCGAGTCTTATCTGAGGATGGGTTTAACGTGACGCAGGTTTTGAACATCTACCAGTTTATTGCTCATCACTCCGATCTCTTCTATGCAGCTAGGGACCATTTCATTCCAAATATCATTACTGCTATGGGCAAGTTGACTATTTTGAACAACAGCATGATGGAGAATCAAATACTTGCAATTGACCTTGCTGAGTTGATTTTGAAATGGGAGACCAAAGCAAAGGAAGAAGCCAAGGTCAGGAAGACGAAAGAAGTGAATGAGACAACTGAGCCAGTGATAGATGGAGAGGATAAGATGGATGTCGACGAAGGAGAACCTGCCAATAATGTGATTGACAAAGAACCAAAGAAGCAACAAGAAATCTATACTGTTCCATTTGGTCAAAGAGAGACCTGCATTACATTCTTGATCCGCTATGTTTGTGTTGGTCAACATAGAGCTTCTGAAAATGAACTGGGCCAGCGCGCTTTGAACATTCTCCACATTCTTTTATCACCTGGTTATTGGCCCGAAGTCACTGTTAAGCTGGCATTCTTTGAACGTTTCTTGATTGCCACTGACTTCAGTACAAGTAACTTACTGGGCTACTGTTTGAACGCCCTTGAAGTGTTGGGTGTTGCATTGGAATGGAAAACTTCAGACTGGATTGTCTCTAACATCGGTTATTTGCAGAAGCTTTTAGTCAAGTGTATTGGTTCAGATAATCATGACATTCAAGAGGTGCTGCAGAAGGTTTTGAAGATTATTTTGAAAGCAATCAAAGTTGAGGCCCCACCACTGGAAGAAGATCAGTCAGAAGATGTGAAGGCTTTCCCTGCTTTGATGGTTACAGCCGTCTCGAGGGACCTAGATAGCATGAATTCGGTTGCTGCTGGTATCACTCTTTCTTGGACTTTAGCACAATACAAGCCTGACGCCTTGAACCCATTGATTCCGTTGATCATGAGAACTCTGAGCAAGCTAGTCAAAGACCACATTGCCATTGCAAGTCAAAGCAGACAATACAATGCTGGCGATCAAAATACTCAAATGAGTGACTATGAGGCTAAGATGACTACAAAGTTACTTGAAAAGATTCTCAACTTCTCATCAATGAGAATTTCAGCTTTGGGTGATCAAAGAAGAATTTTCCTATCTCTCCTTGTTCAATTGATTGATAGATCTGTGGATAAATATCTGCTCATGAAGATTGTCCATATTGCTAGAGGCTGGGTGTTTACCAATAACGAGTTATTCCCAACGACAAAGGAAAAGGCTGGAATTTTGGCCAAAATGATGGTATTCGAAATGAAAGGGGATCCAGAACTTGCCAAAGCTTTCTATCAAATCATTGTTGATATTTTCAAGAATGAAGCATTGGCCTGCACTGAGTTGACAGTTAGAATGGAACATCCTTTCTTGGTTGGTACAAAGCTGTCCGAGGTTTCGATCCGCCAAGATTTGATGTCGATCATGGACAAGTCTTTAGAGAAGGATATCAACAAAAGGCTTTTCTACATCATACGTGAGCAAAATTGGGAGTACCTAGCTGAGTACCCTTGGTTGAATCAAGCCTCTCAGCTGTTATATGGCTCCTTTGATGGGGAGTATATTGTCCAACTTACTGATAACGAGAATCAGCTTGCTGGCTTGTCTAACATTGAGGAAGCCCTACCAGTTTTCCAAAATACTGGAGACAGACCTGAAGAACGACCAAATGCTCACATTAACGAGTTCGTTTCGAATCACGTTACATTCATGAAGTCCTCCCTCACTGTTAAAGCCAAAGACATAATCAATCCTTTGTTAGATCTCTCCTACCAGAGCCCGGAGACTATTCACAAGTCATGGTGCTGTTTGTTCCCAATTGCTTATAGTTCAATTGATAGTAGGGATAAATCCGATTTCTTACATTCCTTTGTTACACTGCTGTCGAAAGATTACCACGTGAGACAACAAGATGGCAAGCCGAACGTTATACATACGATGCTCGAAGCTGCAGGAAAGTGTGCAGATCTACAGTTACCACCACATCTTGTGAAGTATTTAGGCTTGAACTACGATGCCTGGTATTCAGGTGTGAGGATTCTGGAGCAGATTGAAGCAAATCCTGTGACCGAAAATCCCAAGATTCGTGAGACCAATAGAGATGCATTAGTTGAAATGTACTCCAACTTACAAGAGGATGACATGTTTTATGGCTTATGGAGAAGAAGAGCAAAGTACTTTGAGACCAATGCAGCTCTTTCATACGAACAAATTGGTCTGTGGGATAAGGGTATTCAGTTGTATGAAAATGCCCAAGTCAAAGCTAGAAGCGGCGTTCTACCATACAGTGAATCAGAATACGCTTTATGGGAAGATAATTGGATTCTCTGCGCAGAGAAGTTACAACACTGGGATATTTTGACTGAGCTTGCAAAACATGAAGGTTTCACCGATTTGTTGTTAGAATGTGGCTGGAGAGTGGCCGACTGGATCTCAGATAGGGAGCCTCTTGAGCAATCTGTCAAAACTGTCATGGATGTGCCGACACCTAGAAGACAAATGTTCCAGACATTCCTATGTTTACAAGGCTATGCCCATAATAAGGAGACTATTCAGAATGTCACTCGATACTGCGATGAGGGTATTCAACTTGCTTTGCGTAAGTGGCACTCGTTACCACAAAGAGTAACGAATGCTCACATCTCGCTGCTACACACTTTCCAGCAATACGTGGAGTTCATGGAGGCCAGCCAAGTCTATAGAAGCTTGGCAACCACCACTGCTCAGAACTTGGATGTCAAGTCGCAGGAGTTGAAGAGAGTGTTACAGGCCTGGAGAGAGCGTCTTCCAAATACCTGGGATGACATCAACATTTGGAATGATCTAGTCACATGGCGTCAACATGCATTTAATGTTATAAACAAGGTCTACATGCCACTTATTCCTGCCCTTCAGCAAAATAACACCAATAACAATTCATATGCTTTCAGAGGTTATCATGAGATTGCTTGGGTTATTAATCGCTTTGCACATGTTGCAAGAAAGCATAACATGTCTGAGGTTTGTATCAATCAATTGACAAAGATTTACACTTTGCCAAACATTGAGATCCAAGAAGCCTTTTTGAAGCTACGTGAGCAGGCTAAGTGTCACTACCAGAACTCCTCTGAATTGAATACAGGACTTGATGTCATCAGTAACACCAATTTGGTTTACTTTGCTGCTCAACAGAAAGCCGAGTTTATCACCTTGAAGGGTATGTTTTTAGCGAAGTTGAACGCGCCAGAAGAGGCAAACCAAGCATTTGCCACTGCTGTCCAACTAGATCTAAATCTACCAAAAGCATGGGCAGAATGGGGTTTCTTCAATGACAACAGATTCAAAGAGAGTAATGATATCGCATACGCTAAGCATGCTATTAGCTGCTACCTACAAGCTGCTGGTCTCTACAAAAACAACAAAGCTACAAGGCTATTGTGCAGAACTTTGTGGTTGATCGGACTAGATGATGCCAAGGGAACTTTGATTGAAACTTTTGAATCTCATCAAGGTGAGATGCCTGTGTGGCAATGGGTCACTTTCATATCTCAACTTCTCACTTCATTATCTCATAGAGAAGCTAGACTTGCCCGTCATGTGTTGATTCGTATTGCTCGTTCATACCCTCAGGCTTTACAGTTCCAATTGAGAACCACAAAAGAAGATTATGCTGTTTTACAGAGACAGATGGTGCAACAACGCTCCAATTCCTCAAATGGTGCGAATGGTACGAATGGTACGAATGGCACTCCTTCTAGTGCAGGCTCGGTGCCACCTACGCCAAACGTACCAAATGCTACACCAAATCCTCAGCCAGGTGCTAATGGTAACTCGGGTCCTTCTGTGTCTTCTTCACCGTTACAGCAGCAACCTTTCCAATATGTGGATGAGATTATGGCCATCTTGAAGACCGCATACCCATTACTGGCCTTATCTTTGGAATCACTTGTGGATCAAATAAGCCAAAGATTCAAGTCGAGTCATGATGGAGATGCTTACAGATTGATTGTTGCTTTATATAACGATGGTATTCAGTATTTCAACCGTTTAGCCAACCCAAGAGAGGACGCACGACTACCAGCCAGCACGGAAGCCAATATCATCCGGTTTGCCGATACGGTTTTGCCAGCTCACATAAGACAAGAATTTGACGTTGATATCATTCAAAGCAAACCAAACTTGGAAACTTACATTTCTAAATTGAAGAAATGGAAGGATTGCTTGGAAGAAAAGTTGGATAGAAGCTTCGGTAAAGTAAATCTGGAGCGAATTTGCCCTCATTTGAGTCAATTCCACCACCAAAAGTTTGAAGATATTGAAGTTCCTGGTCAGTATTTGTTGAACAAAGAAAACAATACTCACTTTATTAAGATTGAAAGGTTCCTTCCAACACTGGAATTGATTCGTGGTCCGACAGCTTGTTACAAGCGTATCACTATTCGTGGCCATGATGGTAGCTTACATCCATTTGCAGTTCAGTTCCCAGCTGCCCGCCACTGCCGCAGGGAAGAGCGTATCTTCCAGTTGTTCAGAATTTTCAATGATGCTCTAGCTAAGAACGTCCAAGCCAGACGTCGTAACATTGAATTGAGCCTGCCAATTGCCATCCCACTATCTCCTCACATCAGAATCATGTCAGATGATGAAAAGTATGTCAACATGTTATCGATCTATGAAGACTACTGCAAGAAAAAGGGCCAAAATAGAGATGAACCATTGGCCTATACGATTGAAAAGCTACATGCGGCTTATGATCCAAGACTACCCAAACCAGACTTACTCAGCGTCAAAACTGAAATTTTGGCTGCAATTCAGTCTATGTTTGCTCCAAGCACTATCATGAAGAACTATTTCATCAGTCATTACCAAAGATTTGAGGATTTCTGGTTGTTTAGGAAACAGTTCTCTTCCCAATATGCTGCCTTCATTTTCATGACGTACATGCTATGTATCAACTCTAGACAACCACAAAAGATACATGTCAACCAAGGATCAGGTAAGGTTTGGACTTCAGAAATGCTACCATACAAGGTGGCAAGCGGAAAGACGCATTCAAATGCCTTTGCCAACAGTTCACTCGACGTTTCAGCACAAAGGGCTGCCCCACTATTCTGTTCATTGGAGATGGTTCCATTCAGACTCACTCCAAACATTCAGAAGCTGATTGGTGAGGCAGGACTAGAAGGCATACTGTCTATGCACATGATGGTTATTGCTCAATGCTTAGCTGACCCTGAGTTTGAGATGGAACATTATCTCAGCTTGTTCGTTAGAGATGAGGTGATTGCATGGTTCACCCAGCAGCATAGACCATCAGCTCAAGATCCTCATTTGCGTGAGATTGTTCGTGTCAATGTTGACTTCGTCAGCAAGCGTGTTGCTCAGCTTGCTCATATGGATACCAATAATCAAGGTGTGGCGTCCCAATTCATCCTAAGTTTGATTGCTCATGCTGTTAATCCTCGTAACTTGGCTAGCACTGATACCCTCTGGATGGCTTACTTCTAAGATATGTTTTTCTTCACATTTTGCGTTTGATTTCATCCCCACTTCAGTTCTTTCCTGTCACTTAAATTTTGTGTTATTAACGTTGTATTCTATTCTATATTTAGCTACCTTTTTTACTGTCCAAAATGGGGTTAACCCATTACTGTCTATTGTTTTTCCAATACGCTTTTTATTACTGTTTAAAAACTTTGTAGATCCTCTAGAGTAACAAAATCTCAACTGATGGGGTAATTCAATTCACCCCTTTCCACGGCGTGTTTTGAGATACTTCTCGTAAAAGTCATCTGAAATCGAAGGAACGTCACGTGCATTACTCGTCCAGTGGTTTCCACTTTGTCTTTTTCTTTCTATCCTATTCAGGTATCTGACTAGTCTGTTTCTTGCTATCCAAAAATTTGTAATGGACATCAGAAATCCCAAAACAGTCAAAACCAATGATGATACTTGGAAGAACCTAATACTGGTGGTCACATCTGTTCTGTCATTTCTTCTCAGTCGATAATCATACTCCACCAAGGTTACATTGGAGGTTTGAAAGATTAAGACTGTGGACAAAATAGACAAGAGCATGCCGAGGGCTTGAACCAGGATTGCAACTACTAAAGCCTGGCAACATTTCACCTCTCTTGTGAGATCTTCAAATGGATGATCCAAATCATTATCCATTGCTCCGGCCACCAGAATAGGAAAAAAGTAAGAAGCAATGATGTTGTAGAGCATGGAAATAACATAGATGAAAGGCCTGTTCTCAACTTCAAAGTAGACGAATCCAGCATAACTGAGAATCAGCTGGGCGATCATGAACGTGATGTACGTTACCATTGATGTCACCATTTTTTTGGAGGAGAAAATGGCATCCCAATTAACCATCTGGTTGATTCTTGCCTGTCTTACCTGTAGCGTGACAGGTTTACCCTCTTCAGATGTTGCCTGAAGGATTTTCTTTAGCGTTGATACGTTGTCGTTTGTTCTTATGGGCATTATAGTTACTCAACACTAGTCAGTTGCTGATGGCACATGCTTCTTTGATTTGATTGTATTAAGAGAGAAGATTAAGTTGAATGAAACGAAAAAGGGGTATAAAAAGGGAGAGAGACACACATGTTGAATATTATAAGGGCTTCCATGCACTGCCGTGTTTGCCGGTAGGATATTTCGCCTCTTATTTTCCCCGGCTGTGGTGGTGGAGGTCAAGTGGGAAACATACCTTTCTCCCTCTTCTTAAGGAATTGGGGGAACGTATCCTTTTTTAACAAGCTTGTAGTAGACAAACCTTTCAATCCTACAAATTAAACTGTTAGACTCTTTGACTCCAACGGAAAGCCAAATGCCATAGGAGCCCATCATGTTTGCCATCATGATGTCAGTGAACAGCCTGTCGCCAATCATGGCCACTTCGTTTGGCTTGGAGCAAACGTTCTGTTCCACAAAGTACTGCATGATCTCTTCATGACAACCCGGTTTCTTTGTGGAATGTCTGAGTACAGGAACTCCAGTTCTTTCTTCTATTATTTGTGCCTGTTTGTGATCAACATCGTCATTGGTGCCTGCAGAGTTGCTCACGATGAGCAGCTGAGCATTCGGGTACGCTCTCTTTAGCAACTCCCAGTGTTTCTCATACTCGTACCACACCTTATCATCATGATCCTTTGCAAAACAATTGTCCTTGTCCAAAACAATGGCTTTGATCTTGTCGTTTGGTATGCTCTGAATGGTCAGTGGGATTGGCAAATTGTTAAACGTTGGCACGTTCAAATGGGGCAGGCAAAGCTCTGGGTGGAGTATCAACCTCAAAATATTCAAGGTAGCACTTAGATTGAAAGGAGCCATGCTGTATAACTGATATATGACACTCAATAGCTTCTTCCTCTTCTAATGGCTTCTGCTTGGTGAACCAAATTGAGCGCTCTCAAATCAATGTTGTGTATTGTTGCACACGCACACACGCACACACGCACACACAATCTGATATTGAAATATTTATCTGCTGGTTGCAAGAGCGAGCGGCGGTTCATTTTTTTGCTCCTTGGATTCTTCGGTCAGTCGACTTCACCCTTCCAACCCGGTGAAAAACACTCAGATTTGTATTCTCCAGTCGCACATAGAGCTACTACCACCATCATAGCGTCGTCTCCTTCAAGAACTGACACCAACTCTGGATTTCTTTTTATCTTGGCCAGATTGGCAAACATCCAGTCACCTCGAGATCATATAAAGACGTTTTGTGAGTTTATCATGTTGTCTGCATCAGTTCCAATCAAGAACAGTGAAAAGACTCAAAAGCCCAGAAGTACCAACAGGCAACGCTCCCAGACACCTGGTTTAAAAACAGAGTTCAGAAGAGCCTATCCAGAGAAGAGGAATACCAACATCGATACCGAGGATGACAATACCAATGGCGATGCCAGTGATGATGAAACTGAGACCTGTCTGGTGTGTGCCAATAAGATCCACATTGCATCCATATCGCCGTGCAATCACAAGGTTTGTCATGTATGCTCCTTTAGACAGCGTGCCCTATACGACAGAAAGCAATGCTTGGTGTGCCGTACTGAAAATGAAAGACTGATATTCACCGATGACGTTTCTGTTGAAGAATACAGCAGTCTCTCTGCTTCCTGCGTCGTGACAAGTGATTACAAACACGGTATAGATTTCACTTCATTTCCTGCCAAGGAAGACACCTTACAGCTATTGAAATACCAATGCCCAGCTAGAAACTGCAAGGGCGAAATATTCCAGAATTTCAAACAATTGAATGAGCATGCCAGGTCCAAGCATGACAAGTGCTACTGTTCATTATGTGCAAACTTCAAAAAGGCGTTCATCTCAGAGTTGAAGTTGTATACTCCAAAGCAGCTACAAACACACCAGTCAAAGGGTGACGAAGAAGGTTTTGTCGGCCATCCTATGTGCAAATTTTGTTCGGGTAAGAGATTCTACTCTGATGACGAATTATTTGTTCATATGAGGGAGAGACACGAAAAATGCCACGTTTGCGATCAGATCGATGCAACGAACCCACAATATTTCAAAAACTATGATCAGCTTTTCGAACACTTTAGGCACACTCATTTTGTCTGCAATGTCCAAAGTTGTTTAGATCAGAAATTTGTTGTGTTTCCTGATGAGCTTGACCTGAGGGCACACATGATAAAGGAACACAGCAACATCTTTGGATCTGACAAAACGTTGCTCTCATCAAGCGGATTTGGAGCGCAGTTGTCTACCTTTGGTAGGGGAACCAACGGTAATGGTAGAAGAGATTCTAGACGGACACTGGACTACGAAGATGAACCTCACGACACATACGAGACAAAGCATAAAAGATTGGATGAAAGGGCCAAACACTATTTGAACCATTCACAGACCGCCTTTGATAGTTTCCAGTCAACAAATATAGCATACACGAACAATGACATTTCTGCCTCAAAGCTATTAGAGGCTTACAAGTCAATTTTCTCTAAGAGTACAGATTCGGATATCAAGATCCTCATTTATGAACTGTCTGAGCTCTTCCCTGCAAAGTCACCCAAGCAAAGAGCCTTACAGAACCTTACACAGGAAGAAGCCAAGAGAGAAACGTTAGAGGAACAGTTCCCGGCCTTAGCAGGCTCCTCAGCAGGTTTGTCTTCATCAGTCTCAGGATGGGGTAATGGAATTTCAGTCAAGCAGTCCAAAAAATCTGCGTCATCGTCAAGTGCGTTCCCTCCATTGCAACGTTTAACGACCACATCATCGGCCCCTCCTTTAAATGCTGCTTCCATACCTGGATACGTTTCTCTAAAGAAACCGGTCTCGAGGGTCACGATACCAGGCTTATCAACACCAAAATTAGCAACGAGATCAGCTTCACCGGCATCATACTCCGCAGCATCTGCATCACCATCTCCCAAACCAATAATTAGAAGCTCATCATCTTCAACGGCGGCACAGTCAAGCTACAAGCCGAACTGGTTGACGCCAACAACGGCATCACAGCAAAAGTTGAAAAAGACAACAACCGAGAGGAACCTGGATCCTGAGGCGTTTCCAGAACTGCCGACGATTCAAAGGAAACCAAAACCACCAAGGGTCAATAGTGTGATTACTGGGTTGGGCCAGTGGGGGCAGCCTACTCTGGGATCTTCATCTTCGTCGGTCAATGGTACCATGGACGATGATACAGCATTCAATATGGCATTGATGGCTAGTTCTTTAGAATCGACAGGTGGAAGCGGGAAGAAAAAGAAGGGTAAAAAGATCCTGCTACACATTGGTTGAGGTTTCCTTCTCTGTGTATACAGCTATCAACGGGGTGTTTTGAGAAACTTGCTCCATTTTATATCATCCTATTTCAGGGCGTATTCAGGCATAATTATAGATAGATTTCCAACTTTTTTGTAAAATTCTTAGTCGATGTAAGCTCAAACTTGAGCTTGGAATTCATTATTAAATAGGTGTATTAATTCATACAGATATATGACTGGGTCACTTTCACCTCAATGGCAACAAGTTTGCCTCTTTGATTTTAGCTCTGCAAAGAGGGCACTCTTTTCTTTCTTTACACCAATCGATGATACAACTCCAGCAGAATAAATGTCCACATAGCCCACATGCAGGGTTCGTCATATACGATAAACAAAGCATGCAACTTCTTGAATTCTCAGGAATGTAGGGCAACTGTTTAGGATCAGCCAAGTTGATATCGTGAGGTCCCAAAGGTGCAGATTCCACAAATTCGGGAACAGAATAGATTAACTCGTTCGTTGCCAATTCATTCTTCTTTTCATCCTCATGATGGTTGTGAGATTCATCAAGGCTCAAGCTCGTTGCGATCACGTGCTTCAAATTGTTGAAGTTCTTAAATCCTGTTTGTAAAATGATCAATAGACCCAAGAGTTCATAGTTGCCCCTGGCCTGTTTCTGTTTCTGATCTACCCTATATCCAAAGACATATCTCAATCCAAAGAACCTTTTCGAAAACTGATAGTACTTTCCGGTGAAATAGAACAAAGCCAAATGTAAGTTCATGAGGTCCACCAAGTTGAAGTAGGTGACATTCGAAAGTACGCTTCTGATTCTTTGAGCTATCGTCAGTCGTTTGCGTATATCTTGTTTTTCATTGCTGTCTGTAGAGCCAGCAGTTGCTTCCTCGTTGCTCAGCCTCTTCAACAGAAATCTTAGTATGTATGGAACTAAGGCGTAGCTTACTATGAATCCTAACCTAGAAAGAAACCTCGGGATCTTTCTCCCTGTTCTGTCAACGTATACCAGATCGACGTATTCTTCACCCAAGGTTTTTGATCCGATCAGTGTAGTGAGTCCCAAGTAGAGTAGCGTTGATATGCTTTTGAGTTCTTCTGGATACTTATGTATGAACCGCGAATTTTTGAAAATTTTGACAACTTCCACAAGCTGGTTATTTAGTTGTGTTTCAAAATATGAATCTTTTTGGTTGGACCTCACTATTGCTGGAGCGTTGGCAAACGAGAGATACCGCTTGAACCTGTTTGATGGAATGGAGGACATGGCGGAGTTAAAACAGAGATGTATCGAAGTGAATCCGTGTTGCTAAGGAAAAATGTTAATCCCGTGTACTTGGGGATCTTGCCTTTCCCTTTTAACCTTCTTTAACTTGTTGACGAGATATACCAAGCATGGTCTTGATATGAGTGTGATGGCTATTGATTGGTACCTCTGGTGAGAGATAGAGCTCTATTCAATCATTGGTATGGATGGAGTAGTTGTTGACGTTGAATCGTGCCGAATCGGGTAGTGTTAAGAGACGTCGCTTTTTTATTAATTTGCGTCGATCGATGCTTTTTCCATTGGATGTTGTTTACTATTCAATGTGTATAAATGTATAGATATATATCCCCTGGCAGCTTTGGTGACGTTCAACATGTTCAACTGTTGATCCTTTCAACTCTTTGAAAATACTAAAACTAAAAGAATTGACTGTTGTTGTATTGGTTCTCCAGTGCTGTCCATATTTTCTGATCACCGTATTTTATCTCCATGCTGTCAGTGGTAGAGTGCAAAACGATAAGCATCTACTCACAACTCATATTCTGGTCAATAGCGGGTAACCTGATACGACAAAGTCTGACAAAGCTAACCAACTATTCCAATGCCTACATCAACACAAACTATGGATCTTCAGGAACATGCCTTTGGTCTAACTTCCTTGCCTGCTTTCTGATAGCCATCGTAAACAGATTTGAAAATCCCTGGAATGCAATGTTGAGCTGTATCCAAAACAATGGAGTCGCTCTTGCAGAAATTGAAAAAACAGGAGAAAAGAAATCGTTGCCATTGTTTATTGGATTGAATACAGGTCTTTGTGGGTCCATCTCAACATTTTCATCTTTGATTTTGGAGTTATTTATAAAGACGGTAGATTTTCTCAATCGCGATGAAAAGCTCCCAAACCATGGGTATGGAGTGATGGAATTCTTCTCTGTTTTATTCGTCCAGATTGGTGTGTCTATACTTGGATATCAGTTGGGCAGAGACTTGTCATCATATCTAAAAGAGCATCTCACAACGTTCCCGTACATAACCTACCGCTCAGTGTGTATTTTCCACGCCATAACTGCAACATTGGGCTTATCAGCATGGGTTGCAAACTTGGTACTCTGTTGTGCCCTTCCCAATTCCCATTTTTGGAAGCAGACCTGGTCTTTTATGATTCTGTTTGCGCCTTTTGGTACATCTTTAAGGTACGAACTAGGCAGATGGTTCAACTCTCCAAGAACTGGAGTTTGGTACCCATGGGGAACTTTTCTTGCAAATATTATAGCATGTATTATCATTGCAATAGTGGTCCTCTTGCAATATGGAATTGACGGAGGTGGTTCCGATGGTAAGATATTGATCAGCAATGACTTACGCATAGACGTGCTACATGGGCTTGGATCTGGGTTTTGCGGGTCATTAAGCACCATCTCAACGTTTATCAACGAGATCGTGTGCTTTGAAAACTTGAACCACAGATATGGCTATTTTATAGCCAGTGTTATAGCTGGATTCTGTTCTATCCTGTTGGTTTTGGGATCATACGGTTGGTCAAACGGGTTAAAGGCTTGAAAGAACAGGCATCACAACCTCACTTACAGAAATGTAACATAATGTGTACACAACCTCCAGGTTCTTTTTCAGATAACGAATAATTACTATAACTTTTTGCACGCATAATAATATACAATCAAATCCCCATCATAGAAAATCGCTCAACTCAACTTGAAGGAGACACAACAGCAGAGGACGACACTGTACTAGTAACCACGTCTGCCACAGAGTCTAAATTGCTTACCCCATTGTCCTCTTCAGCCTTCACACTAGCATCAGAGGCAGTCTTCAATTGCCCTTCAATGATTCCTCCTTCAACCTCCTGCCTTTGCAGTTCGTTCAATGTTCGATAGACGCCAAATGTAACCTCAAACCCACTGAAACTCTTTATCACCCTCCTACTCTTACCCCATTTCGACGATGGCTTTCCTGATTTGTCCAACTTGACATCCGAATTGGAGTTCATCTGCAAAGCACCTATTCTAATACCGGTAGATCCACCAACGGAGTTCCCAAGATTGGCAATTGGGTTCCTAGGCTGCGGTGTATCGGTGCGCGATGGAGTGTCCTGGGTGCTTGCAGGGGACGAAGGTATGACCTGCTGTTTCTTCAATCCGTTTTGTCCTCCTTTTCTATTTCCACCCCTCTTTGGATTCGTCTGTGCAGGGAGTTGTAGTTGTTGTTGTGATGGTGCCTCTGAATCAAGTGCTGGTGTTGATTCGATCGATTGTTGCTCTTGCATCGTCTCCCTTTCCTCTTCATCCTCCTCCGCCTTTTTCATCGACAGTGACTCATCGGAGGGATGTATTGGTGTTGGATGAGCTAGAGGGCTTTGTACGGCAGGCTTGTGAGGATGCTGTTGTAGCTTCCTTTTATGTGCTGCTGTACTGAGCTCTGTTGGTAGGTCTGGAAATCTGGATAGAATCTCAGGGGAGAGATGGAGTGTTACTATTAGTTTCGGCATCTTGCTGTATCGATCGCGTCCTGTTGTGAGCGTGATATTTTGTTGGGCCCAGTTTAACAAACAATATTCGAGGATATTGAGAAATGTTCTTCAAGTATTATCGACTGGCAAAGGAGTACCTCGTTGGAACGCTCTTCAGCATTCACGTATACATTGTGCAGTGAGTGTTGTTTGGTGATCTCCCTTTGGAAAATCTATAGTGCACGACAGTTACTGCGGGCGGCTCACTTTGAACGAACCGAGCCAAACGTCTTATATGAGTAGTGACTAGGGGGTATATGATCTTTAGAGTCGGGTTTATCAGCTATAAGAGTAAAAGGAAACAGCGACTCCCGTAATACTGTAAAGAATAGAAGGGAATAAAGGGAGTAGAAAACAAACATTCAAATGAAACCAAACATTCAAATTAAAAAATAAAACCTTTACAAACATGGCAAAAAATAGATGCTACAGAATGCACAAGGCTCAAATACCAAAGTCACCATTCATTAAGGCCTGCCTGGCCTTTCCCTTACCACCTGCCTCATGTCCATGCAGCTTATTGAACGCCGTAGGTGGAGGCATATGATTGATTACCTGAGTGGAAGCAGCACCGTACATAGCTGCTCCAGGAGCCAGTTGAACCCTTGGCTGCCTCTTAGAGTGAGGCTGACTGTGAACACTTGTTGCTGATGAATATTGCTGCTGAGGTGGAGCATAGCTTTGCTGCTGATGTGGGAGTGGTATGCCTCCCTGTTGCTGTTGAGGTGGAGGAGTGTACAATGGCTGAGGTGGGTATTGTTGGTATTGTCCGGGAACAGGGGAATGTGACGAAACATACCCATATTGCGGGTTGTATGGAGCTTGATTATGGGAAGGTGATGGACCACTATACCCCTGTGGAGGTGGACCATTTAAAAACTGACTGCCATTTTGCTTGTTGTAGCGTGGCCCCGCGGGAGATGAACTCCTAATAGTTTGTCGCGGGATTGAGGATGAAGGTGACCCAGAGAGAATGCCTTGCTGATGGCTAACTCTAGACTGTGGTGACATCAAATGTGGCCCTCCAGCCACTGGGTAAGGTTGTTGATCGGGCCGGAACTGTGGTTGAGCATGATGTTGATGCAGTTGACGATGAGGTTGAGACTGTGGGTGATGCTGGTACTGTTGCTGGAGCTGTTGTTGAGGCTGTGATTGTTCATAATGCAACGGAGTAGGGTACTGTTCGTAAGGTTGAGGCTGGGACAATCTGTCCCTGCTCTGGGCGGTGTGGAAGCTATCCTCAGAAGATGCATAAGGGGAAAGTTTTGTTGACTGCTGTGAATTAGGACTTCCGCGTGGAGACTTGGAATACCTTGGATGTGGAGGTGAATGTTGTCTACGATCAGAGGGATCATACAGGTATTGCTTCTCTTGAGGTTTAGGAGGTGGGGACAATCTTGGGCCTTTGCTTTGCTCTTGTATAGGAGCCTGTAATTGGTTAGAGTTTAATGAATCATCATGCGTTTGGGGAGGTGGCGCTCCTCTTTGAGGGTTGTTGTCTGATGCCTGCGAACGACCTGAAAATGTAACCTTCTCAGTATCTTGCTGAAGCGCTGGCGCTCTGTTCGGGTTCCTTGAAGGAATGCCGTAAGCAGACTTCTGATGGTATATGACAGTATCATTTTGACTATCATCAGCAGTATCATCCAATACGCCCATTAGCTCGGATTCCAAATTATCAATTTCATCAAAAATCTTTGAAGTTCTTGCGCTCTTTGGGACAGAAGGTGATGCAGATATCATTGTGCTCTCCACCGCTGGTGAATCTGTGACGGTAACGCTTATATTACTCTCATTACCAGCCACCGGGTAAGGAACTGCTGAATGTGGTTGTGATGGAGCTGAATGACATTCCCCCTGAGGCTCGCGAGGCTGCTGTAATTGCTGAGTAGGAAAAGGACGATTGATCTGTTGTTGCTGTTGCTGTTGGTAAGGCAAAAACTGCTCCCTAGGAGGTGCCAAAGAACGATGTTGAACTGGATTGACAATAGTGACAAGCTTGTTCTTGTCCTTGTACGAGCCCTGCATGTGAGTCTCTGGGATTGTATATTGTGGTCCTGTCGATGAGAATTCCTTATCATTGGAAGCAGGTGCAGCAGGAGTAGCATTAAAGCTTGTCCCGCTGACTGGAAAGTTTGAAGTGGAAGGGTTGAAAGTGCTGAAACCTGCATTCAAATCTGAGGTACTTGGCAAGTCCAGCGATAGCTGGGCAACATCATTTGAGCTGTAGTAATCCTTAGTCACTGGAGGTGGAGGTGATGCTTCATTGTAAAAATTGTTTTCAACAGCTATGTTAGATAGTCCGCCCTGCTGTTCCATTCCTGGCGGTATTCTTCTTTCGTATTGATTCCTTATTTTCTTCTGGCCTCTATTAGTTTCTGGAAGAGAAGGAAGCGCCTGGTACTTGAGGTCCACCCTCATATTGTCGAATCTATTCGTGATGTCATTCAAGTCTTTCCCATTGAGCGGCAACTGTGACGAGTCTGAAATGACCCTGGTTCTAGCAGCCTTCTGAATTTTCTGTGCTTCCAATTCGGCAGCACTGATTTTTTCCTCCAAGTCTCTTAGCTTCTCCTGTTTTATCTCAATCTCAATATCGTAGCCATCCCTTTCAATGTCCTGCTCTTCAATGATGACCCACTTCTTAAAACCTTCAGCAAGCTCAACCTCCATTATGTAGGTTTTGCCAAAAGTCTTCTTCTTGACACTTGTTTGTTCTGCGCCCAGTGAC
Organism: Ogataea pignaliae; assembly: GCA_030570775.1. Classification (NCBI taxonomy): domain Eukaryota; kingdom Fungi; phylum Ascomycota; class Pichiomycetes; order Pichiales; family Pichiaceae; genus Ogataea; species Ogataea pignaliae. The sequence goes on along the minus strand of JAJLWO010000027.1, from coordinate 24,219 downwards.
GCCAGCCACGTCCAAATAAAATAATCGTCAATGCTTGCCCTACTGACGCTGGCAGTAAAAAAATCTCCAGTGCGCTTTTTGACATTCTTTTGGGCAACCATATCAGTTGACCAACCAGGAACCAACTTGAAAGCCAACTGGTTTTGCCCGCTAACACCCGCTGAAATTAATTCCTCGTCATAGATGCACATATTGTCCAAGATTCGACTCCCTTCGTTTGATAACTTCGAGATTAGTCCATCAACATCCTTGAATAATCTCTTGAGAAGTAAATAGTCTTCTCTGGTATAGAACACAGTTGGATCGTCAAATTTCAGTGTCTTGGCTACCCTTGCTAGCAACTCTGCTGGGTTTTTTGAAGGGTTGTTTGCCCTTATGATAACCATTGGAACTTCCTGCAGAAATCTAGACGTTGAGGACGATGCAGTTGGTGGTGGTGGATAAGGAGAGCCCTTGACAATAAACTTTAATGCCTTTGGTAGCTTTTCAACGTCTCCATTAGGAGGCATGGCGTTCAGAAATGACAATAGAAGGTGAAACATGGCATCACCAGCAGGGATCCACTCAAACATTCCTCTTTCAAAACTTGGTAGGCCTGCCTGTTTGTTTCTAACGGGATGGAAAGCCCACAAACCGCACACCTTGCTTATCTTCTTTGCACTTAGCATGTTGGATTTTGAGTTCAATGAGATTGCCACAATCAAATCGAAGAAATCATAAACAATGGACGCATGAGCTCCTGAAGAGAGACATGTTGGCATAAAGTCCAAGAATGCCCTTGTAGGGAAACCAGCATCCTCATCGGCCTTTACGAACTTAGTATATGTCTTCCAGCCAATGATGCAATTCCCCGGTAACCTGCACCAAAAGAATTTCAATGCGCTCATTAATGTGTACTCATCCGTCTCCTTGACCACTTCCTCTATGATGTCGTTAAAGTGTAATTTGCCCTCTTCAAAAATCAGATTGAGAAACTTTTTCAACTTGAAATCGAACTGCTCGGGCCTGAAGGGTAGCAGCAAATACGGCGATTTTGTTCCTTTTGCTTTGATCTCAGATGTGATTATGTGAATGACGTCTTTAACCTCCTTTCTTTCAAACTCAACGTCATGCTCATCCTTGATGTTACCGTATTTGTATTCGGTCTTGAGCTTGTACGCTTTCTTGTATTGTTCATAGTTTTCGGTTCCATAGTCAGCGCAATAAACAAAGGCATCCATCTCTTCCTCCTCTTTGACCATCGCCGGGCCCTTCATGCCAAAAGAGGGAAGACTCGGCAGTGGCTTGCCTGCTTTGAGAGCCATCTATCTGTATATTTGTTGATTATAATGATTGTGAAGTCAGCGGATGTAATTCTTGCGGCTCTTAAGACGCCAATGGGCGTTAGTTAAAACCAAATGAAGAAAAAATAGTTTGCTGATCCCAAACAACAAACACAGACGAGCAAACAAGCAATGCAAAACTCGTTCACCTTTCTTTGTATATATGTCAATTACCTTTGTATTTAAGTCCGATTTGAGACAGATCAAATATTAATCAAGAGGGAAGAAGGGATGGATCGATAGATCATCAAATCATCATGAATCCGTTGAGAAGACAGAAAAACTCGAAAACAAAACAAAGAATTTCGTTCCCATTTTACGTAATGCATGACGTATGCTTTATTTAGAGACGAGGGAACAGACGGGTTGAATATCCAACCGTTTTATCAACAACTTTTCACAAAGAGGATCAAGATTAAGAAGAACAATCCGAGAAGACAGAAGCTATTGACAATAATAGAGTTATCAGAGAGTCAGTTTATTGCCCATTTCTTGCGAGTGTTGATTAGAGTGCCATTTTCCACATTCGATTGATAACAGAATCACAATATGGCTATCTTAGACGATGAGAGTATCAAAGAGCTGCAAAGAACGAAGATCATTGGTATCATCGGTCTGGGAGACATGGGTCTCCTATACGCAAGATCATTCACAAAGGCAGGTTGGAAAGTGTGTGGGTGTGATACAGAGGCAAACTATGCAAAGTTCAAAGAGGCAGGAAACCCCTTCGAGATAGTAAAAAATGGACATCTCGTTTCAAGAATGTCCGACTACATCATTTACTCTGTCGAAGCCGAAAACATAAACAAGATTGTGTCAGTTTATGGAATATCCACAAAAGTTGGCGCCATTGTGGGTGGTCAAACTTCATGCAAGTTTCCAGAGATTCAAGCCTTTGAACAACATCTGCCCGAAGACGTTGAGATTGTTTCAGTTCACTCGTTGCATGGTCCTAAGGTGGATACGACGGGCCAACCGTTGGTTCTAATCAAGCATCGTGCGTCCAACGAAAGTTTTGATTTTGTCGAATCATTGATGTCATGTCTCAAATCCAAACACGTCCATTTGACCTATAAAGAGCACGATAGGATTACAGCAGATACCCAAGCGGTGACTCATGCGGCATTCTTGAGCATGGGTACGGCATGGCACAGTAACAACCAGTACCCTTGGGAAACTCCCAAATGGATGGGAGGGTTGGAGAATGCAAAGATCAACATTTCGCTACGAATCTATTCGAACAAGTATCATGTCTATGCAGGATTGGCCATCACCAATCCTTCTGCGCATGACCAGGTGACTCAATATGCCAACTCTTGTACGGAGCTGTTCAAATTGATGATTCAAAATAAGAAGAGAGAACTTGCCGAGAGAATAATGAAGGCAAAGGAACGTGTCTTTGGCCATTTGGGCACGGATCATAAGTTGCTATTGGATGATGATCTATTGCAACAATACTCGTTGAGCAAGACTCCACCTGAGGGAAGACAACCCAACTCTCATTTATCTTTACTATCCATTGTTGACAGTTGGAGTTGCTTGGAAATTGTTCCATACAATCATATTATTTGTTCTACGCCCCTCTTTAGAATATTCTTGGGTGTGTCCGAGTACCTATTTTGCACTCCGGGACTGCTAGAGGCCTGCATTGAGGATGCCGTCAAGGAGACAACTTTTAGAGATGACGACTTGGGGTTCGTCATAGCTGCCAGGGAATGGTCAAACATAGTCAACTATGGTGACTTTGAGCTTTACAAGAAAAACTTTATAAAGACACAAGAGTTTTTCAAGCCAATGTTGCCAGAGGCTAACAAGTTGGGCAATGAGATGATCAAGACCATTTTGAACAGGGTCAAAGAGCGCGAGCACGAGCACGAGCACGAGCATCAAGAAAGTAGGACGTAGCTCAATGGCATATTGCTATTCTATATTATATACGCATTTTAAACATGATATATTTATAAAGAGTAATCTGAGCACCTCGTATGTGATTGATTAAAACGGAGAGATTGAATTGAAATTTGACTCCCATTTCTATATCCTGTGCAGAGGTGTATTGCATTCCTGCGCACTGCAAGCCAGAGCTGCCGGCCTAAACATCCACTCCCATTTCTAATCCTCAAACTCTATCGGTCCTTGGTGAAACACAAAGAAGCCAATTTTTCACTAACAGATCAATCCCTTCCTTATAAACTATAGTTACTACTATTCCGTTTTGATATTTAATGTATACCATTCATTTGTGGGTCAACTGTATAAAATAGCAATACCTGAGATCAATTCGCGACTCCACTTTCAAGAGTATCAACTCCGTTAAAGCCAAGTGTCTGCTCACTTTCATTTCCCAACCTTACGCTTACACAGCTTCGCCGAAACCAAAGGGAACCCACAAAGAGTTTTAATTATTATATGTATCGTTAGACTTTGGGTTAACACATTATTTTTGCATCACTTCTCTTGAAATAACTCAATCCACATTCCTTGAAAAGTTCAACTGTCAAGACCAAAAGTTCTGAATTGGGACGAATATCTAATCAACCAAGAAACAAAAATTGACACCAACGTCATCGTCACAATGGGCAACATATTCAGCTCGATATTTGGGAGACTCTGGGGAATCAACAAGGACATCCGTATACTCATCCTTGGTCTAGACGGTGCTGGTAAGACAACCATCCTATACAGGCTGCAGATGGGTGAGGTGGTGAAGACTAAGCCAACAATAGGATTTAACGTTGAAACACTAACGTACAAGAACATATCGATAAACATGTGGGATTTGGGAGGACAAACCTCGATCAGACCCTACTGGCGGTGCTACTATGCCAACACGGCTGCCGTGATTTTTGTTGTTGATTCAACCGATAAGGAACGTATAGACGTGGCGAAGAAGGAGCTACATATGATGTTGAAAGAGGAGGAATTGACGGATAGTGCGTTGTTGGTGTTTGCCAACAAGCAGGATCAGCCGGGTGCCTTGACTGCCGCTGAGGTTTCCAAGGCGCTAGGGTTGGTCGAGTTGAAGGATAGAAGTTGGAGCATTGTGGCAAGTAGTGCCATCAAAGGTGAAGGGTTGACCGAAGGTTTGGACTGGTTGATCGATGTCATCAAGGAAGAGCAAATGTGAATCTCTCTACCTTGTCTTGCCCTGTCCGGCTCGGCTCGCTCTATATATATCTCTGCTTTTCCTAGGTGTTCGTTTCATTTGAACCAACTGTACGTTCCACATGTCATTATTATTACTTTTATTTGATTGTGCGTGTTTTTTCTTTCTTCTTTTTTTTGTTTCCCTCCTCCACATCTCCTCGTTTTGCTCGTTAATCAGTATCACTTCAGTATTTATATGGCGGAGATCATCATCAATAAACAGGTGAGACATTTCTCAAAATGCGCCAATATTCTTCCCCAAAGTCGATCGACGCCATTTGGGACGTTGCAGATTATTGTAAACATCACCTAGTCGCAAACGAGCAATCCAGTCAGTATTGACATGTACAGATTGCTATATTTGATTGAACGACTTTCCTTCCACTTCAATTGAAAGATAGAAATCAAACACCGTCCTGAGTATATCCTTTCATTTCTGTAAATCTCTAGTTACATAGGCAATAGGATACCCAATGGGAAACCCACACAGGATAAAGGCAATTGGCCTCTATCTAAGGACCATTCAATCCGCATCGCAGCATCATCCCCTAAGAGCATCCTCATTTTCAGCGAGATTGCTCCGAAACCCATCAACGTTCTTCCGAACTAGCAATTATCAAAACCACTTTAGAAATTTTACAACAAAATCCAATGGGAAAAGAACGAAGGACAATATATCATCTTCTCTTTTTATAGGGTTGTCAACGGTAGGTATAGTTGGAGGAGCAATAGCGTACTCCACCACTTCGACACTCCAGAACGATCCAAAACTATCCCGCTCCTTGTTTGAATCCACCTCGGTGCTCACCATAGATAATACACTTGAGCCGGATCCATCACAGAAAACATTTGAAATGGGACTATTTCAAGCCTCACAGGATGAACTAGAAATGGAAGCAAACGAAATACGTACAAAGAATAAAAAACGCAAGTTTATGGGATTACTATTCAGGATACGGTACTTTCTAGTAGATTACCTCATTGAACCAATTGTTACAATTGGTAGATTTCTAGAATTGACCTCGATCTTCCTCCCACTTTTGATCACCTTCCCTGTTCAATTCTTTGGAAAGAGAACGAAATCAGGCGAGAAATCAGGGGCGTTGCTCTGGTACAAGCTTATCAGAAAGTGTGCCGAGTGGGGAGGAGCCTCGTTCATCAAGCTTGGCCAATGGGCAGCGTCTAGAACGGACATATTTAGTAGGGGTCTATGTGACGAGTTGAGCGAGTTGCATTCCAATGCCGTTTCACATTCTTTCAGACAGACTAGAAAGATATTGGAGTCAACTTTCAACGGATTAACCTTAGAAGAGATCTTTGATGAGTTTGAAAATAAGCCTATTGGAACCGGTGCCATTGCTCAGGTTTACCTTGGAAAGTTGAACAGGAAGTTTGTGCAGGAAGGTCAAGATCATGAGGCATTGGTTGCTGTTAAGGTTGTGCATCCGAACATTGAAGTTAAGATTGCGAGAGATTTGAAGATCATGAAGTTCTTTGCCAATGTTATAGATTGCATACCAACCATGGAATGGTTATCGTTACCTCAGGAGGTTGAGCAGTTTGCCATCTTGATGAAGCTTCAGTTGGATTTAAGGATCGAAGGTTATAACTTGTTGAAGTTTAAGGAGAAGTTCCCCAACAACACCGAGATCAAATTTCCCAAGCCATACATGAACATCAGCTCCAGAAAAGTGTTGGTTGAAGAAAGAGTGATTGGACTCTCGATGAACAAGGTGTTAGGTTTGAAGCAAAACTTTGGCAAGGGTCTATCAAAGGAAATTAGCGATACCCTAATTGATTCCTTCTTGAAGATGCTCATATTGGACAATTTCATTCATGCCGATCTACATCCAGGTAATATCTTCATCAGATTTGTTCAAAAGGACAAGAGTAGCAAGAAGGTAACTTCTAACGAGTTTGAAGTTGATGAGATGATGCAGAAACTTTCCAAGGTTGGTGATGTTTCGACCCTTCAAAGGGAGTTTGAATCACTATATGCCGAAAAATACCATCCACAAATCTGTCTCATTGATACAGGCCTCGTGACTGAACTAGATGATACGAACCGTTTCAACTTCATCTCTTTATTCAATGCTCTCTCCGAGTTTGATGGGTACAAAGCCGGTGAATTGATGATTGAAAGGTCAAAGACACCAGAGACGGCAATCAACAAGGAGCTTTTCAAGATCAAGGTTGAGCGGTTGGTGGATCGTGTCAAGCAGAGAACATTCACTCTAGGCTCGATTTCAATTGGAGATTTGTTGGACAAGATGTTGGGGATGGTGAGGTCTCATCATGTTAGGATGGAGGGTGATTTCATCACTGTTATTGTTGCCATCTTATTGTTGGAGGGTTTAGGAAGACAGTTAGATCCTCAATTGGATTTGTTTGCAAGGTGCGTATTTGCTTGGAACTTCGGGTTCCCTACAATTTGACAAAGCCAGATTCACACAGGATGAAAGCAAAATAGTATTCAGCCTGAAAGGACTAGTTCCAGTGATGGCCCTCATCGTTCTTCACAGCTAAAACTATGCAGCGTCATGTGAGACTGAATTCAAAAGAAGCAAAGAAAAAAGATGGACAAATGATAATACTAACATGTAACAACACAACACTAATGTATATAACCAAAACAATTATAGATCCATACCAATATTAAGAAAGCTGAGCTTCCAAGATGGAAAGCTCATTCTACAGAACAGCAACCAGGTATCAATGCTGAAGGTTTGGCTAACACTTGAAGCCAGACAGTTCATCAACGCTTCTGTCCATGATGTAAGTATTGAAATTGAAATTGAAATTTGTTTTTGCAATTAAGATCTATCTAGAGACAATTGTGAATTACTAACATAACAATTATTTTCATTGTTTCTTTTATAGGTTTACCACTTGGTCAAATCGGATGGTCTCTGTCCAAACTATTGAAAATAGTTCATAAAAACAACCTACACGCTACCAATTGTGTAGTGACGATGATGAAGAAACGACTTGCCGATATATGTTATTTTTTCATCATTCATACGCCGTACTGTTTATACCTGTGTTTTGTTTTATTCCCATTCTTACGATCATTCATGTTATATTGATACCTGACTGCCGAAAAAATGGCAAACGGAGTTGTTTAAAACCTGTTGTAGGGGCTGACTGACTGATTAATTACTACCCACAAGTGCAGCATGAAAAACAGCAGTACAGATTTCAATGAGGTTTCCTAGTGAGTGCTGATGTAATTAGATCCACCATCACCAACAACAACAACAACAACAACAACAACACCATCGTTAGTTAGATGGAAACAGGTGAAACCCGTGCTCCCATTTTCACCAAACATCTGAAATCCTCCTGCCCCTTTTTAAACCTCGTGCTATATATATATATACGCTGCCATGCCACAGACCCACCACACGTGTGCTACCTACCGCAGACGAGAGCATCACACCGCGTGCATGGGTGCGTGAGTGAGTGCGTAAGTGGGCACGGAAGTTAGTGACTCACACAAAAAAACACACAACACGCCGTCCAAAAATAACCCCCGTCCCACCTGTTGCTTATCTCTCTTCTGCTCCTCTGTTCTGCCGCCGTTTCAGATACCAGTTGCCCGAAGTAGCCATCCACGCAAGGCTGGAACTACGCGGTTATTTCCATTTGTTTACTTTCCTTTACGGTCATCCATCAGTTGATTAGAGAGTGACGTATTGAAGTCATCAGTTCATGAGAATGAAGGAAACCAATTGGTTGTAATTAGTGGATGTTGTATTATTAGTAGTGACAGTTCACCACCACCACCACCATCACCACCTGGCATGTGAGTATGAGATGACATGTGAAACGTGCAGTGTGCGGTGCAGTAGTGCCAAGTTTAGGTAGGGGATTTTAGCCCCCGTGCCCCATGGCGGGCAACAGCCAACTGTCAACAACGGTCACTCTCGGCATTCCATCCCATCATTCCAACAGATCTCTCTCTCTCTCCCCCACACACCACAAAAGTCCGCTAGTATTCATTCATTCGGTGGCTGTTGGTAAAAGGGGAAACTTCTCTCCATCTATCGATCTCTACCCTTTGCTGTGTTTTGTTTCCTGTTCTGTTCTGTTCTGTTCTGTTCTGTTCTGTTCTGTTCTGTTCTGTTCTGTTCTGTTCTGCTTAACAGATCACACGTCACTCAGTTTCAAATACACTCTATAATTCAGTCCGTCTTTCTCTCCTATCATAACCTGGATCCATTTATGAGCATATCATCCGGACAAGAAATATATCTTGCAATCTGCACTTTATCACCAAGATCAACATCTTTCAACAAACCTCCCATATAGCTAGTGAACAACAGGTTAAAACCAAAAGATGAAGTTTGGGAAGACCTTTTTGGGTCATCAAGTCCCCGAATGGGAACAATACTACATGAACTACAAAGGCTTAAAGAAGCTGATCAAAGGTGCCTCTACAAGACAGGCACAACTAATTGCAACCAATCCAAATGCTGACACCTTGAATGATGCTCTCGTTAAGGCAGATCTGGCAGCCTTCTTTCATGACTTGAACAACAGCATATTGAAGGTGGATGATTTTTACAACCTACAGTATACCGAGTACGATAGAAGACTAAAGAGAATCACAAGTGCCTTGAACCCAGATCATATAGAATTTGACGATGATGAAGAAGCAGACGAAGTCATTGGTATCCTATTAGAACTCAGAAACTGTTTCAGAAATCTGAAGTGGTTTGGCGAATTGAACAGAAGGGGTTTCAGAAAGATTTTGAAAAAGCTGGACAAAAAGGTGGGAACAAACAGACAGGAATCGTACCTCAATGCCAAAGTTTATCCGTTACCATTTTCAAATGAGACTGACATTGTTAAAAACTTGAATTTGATCAATGTCTATCTGAACAAGCTACTACCAGTCACCGATGATGATCCCAAAGACTACGCAGTGCCTCTCGATATCTACAATGATGCCAACAGCAACCATTCAAATAACGCTAAACTTCAGGGATCCTCAGCTGCCTCTTCAATTTCCAATATTGAGATGAACCTCGCCAGTTCCTCTGCCTCATCACTGCCCCCACCAACAAGCACCTTCAACGGAAGCACAAGCAAGGTTTCATCAACCCACAAATCATCAACCTTGGACCATTACATTGAATTCATCGATAAGGATAACGCAGAAGGGTTAAACCAAGCATTGATCAAAGATTTCATGTCCCCAGTACTGGCTCCATTGAAATTGCAACTCTCTTTACTCAACAAGTCAACAATGCGTCTCAGTTATAGATGTATCGACACCCTGCTAGAAATCATCCCTGTCTTGAACGATTCCTCCGACATTAGCGGTAGAAACTTCCTGCATCATCATGTCATTGCATTGGGTAAGCAATATATCAAGACTAAAGAGCAGTTTCAAGCTTACACAGAGGACAATTCTATTCCAGTTGCTCATACCCCAACAGACATCAACTTTAGATTGATTAGTGCCTTTGGTCCCGATGGTATCAACTCCAACGATTCATCCCAGGGTTTACTCTACATCTTTGACCATCTACCTCCTCATTTGAAATTTTCCATCTTGCAGAAGGATAATTACAGAAGAACACCATTACACTATGCTGCCCAGTACGGTTTGAAAGAAGTCACAGCCATCATCATTGTCTTTTTGAAAAAATGGAGGTTGTTCGATGACAAGATCTCCATCGATAACGTCAAAACATGGGGTGATTCAGAACTGTTGACTCCGTTGCATCTCTCCATCTTGGGTACTCATCCTAAAACAACAGAAGTTTTGATCAAATCAATGGCCAAAGATGTTCTGTTGACGTGTCCTCAACTGCTTCTGATTGCAACAAGGTTGAACTCTCCGGAAATACTTGGTTTGATCTTAGGTTGTAACGGTATCAGCATTGATTATTGTGATTCCGAATCGAAGGAGACTTCCTTATACATAGCAGCTAAACTGAACCTACTCAAATCATTGGAATTCTTGTTGGAAAAAGGTGCACAGACCGAAATAGGAGAGGCTACTTTTGGTTGGACTCCGATCTTTGTTGCTGCTGCTGAAGGTTTCAAAGAGACTTGTGAGATCTTGATGAAATACAACGCCAAGTTTGACATTCAAGACCAGAGCGGCTGGACTCCAAGGGAGCATGCATGTTTGAGAGGCCATTTGGATATTTGCAAGATGTTGACACCTGAAGGTTACAATCCATACGACCAACTAGATATCAGCAATTCATCAGTTACTTCACCACGCCTATCCCCTCAGATGAAACCATACAACCTGAATGACTTGGCAACAAGTGTGGATAGGTTGTCCGACTACAACAGCAGCGACAACGTCAACAATAGCAAATCTTCCCGCTCACGCAACCATAGTGTCCTAAAGCATTTGAAGCACCAAAGATCAACATCGCCAGCACCAAAACCGGTGAAATCATTTGGACATCGTTACTTGAAGCAGAACGAATCCGTCATCTTGATCACCATGGGAACAACAGATCTAAGAGATACAACACCAGCAATAGATCTGAAAAGGGTTCCACTATCAAAAGCTCACTCGACAGAACTAGACACAGCATTATCCTTGGTCATCAGTGCCAAAAACTTGGACCAGCCATCCGTGATCTTGGACCTACCATTGGACGATAACCATGGTGGAGCCACCGATCCTATCTTGTTCAAGTGTATCGAGAAGGATCCAATGGATGCCATCATTTATTTTGATCTTGTTCCAACCTATCAATACGGCGATGAGAAGAAAGAGAGCAAGATTTTAGGAAGGGCAGTCACGATAGTTCGAAATGCCTATACAAAAGTGGGGACCAACTTGAGATCATTGAATAGCTCCTTAAGCATACCGATCTTGGAATGTGACACTTTGGAAGTGTTGGGAACGATCAAGTTTGAAGTGATGCTAGTCACTCCATTCGCACATCCAAAAATGACCTTTGATAGGACAGAAACTTACTGGAAGTCTCTTGTTTCTTCTAGGGTGATTGGACATAGAGGTAATGGTATGAACAGCAGAGTTAGGAAGTCATTACAGCTCGGTGAGAACACTGTTGAATCATTCATTGCTGCTGCGTCATTGGGTGCTTCATACGTTGAATTTGACGTTCAGTTGACCAAGGATAATGTTCCTGTCATCTATCACGATTTCCTAGTTGCCGAATCAGGCATAGACATTCCGATGCACAACTTGACGCTGGAACAGTTTATGGGTTTAAACCAATCTCAAAATAGCTACAAGAATTCTGAAACTTTGCATTCGGCACCAAAGAAGCAATCCTTGGATGATAACTATCTGTACACGAAAAACAGAGCCAGGTCAATCTCTTACAATTCGAATTTACAATCGCTGGTTCGCAGCGATAGTCCTGGAGATGACGATTCACCAGGACAGGAAAGAATGAAGCATACAAAGACATGGAAGGACAAACAGTACAAGGGTAACACTAGAGGATCTTCCATTGCCTCCTCATTTGTCACTTTTGCCGAGCTGTTCAAAAAATTGCCCAAAAGTGTTGGATTCAACATTGAGTGTAAGTATCCAATGCTAGACGAGGCAGAACATGAAGACATGGGACATTTGGCACCGGATATGAATCATTGGGTCGATACAGTTTTGAAAGTAGTTTATGAAAATGCCAATGGAAGAGACATCATTTTTTCCTCTTTCCATCCCGATATCTGTGTCATGTTATCCTTAAAGCAACCTTCCATTCCGATCTTATTCTTAACTGAGGCTGGAACAGCACAAATGGCAGACGTTAGAGCATGCTCGTTGCAAAGTGGTATCAGATTTGCCAAGAAGTGGAACCTGCTTGGAATTGTGTCTGCTGCAGATGCCATTGTTGAGTGTCCTAGGTTGGCATCGGTCGTCAAGGCTAGTGGGTTGGTCTGCGTTACCTATGGTACGTTGAACAACGATCCGGAAAATGCCAAGTTGGAGATGGCTGCTGGTGTTGATGCCGTTATTGTTGATAGCGTCTTAGCCGTTAGAAAGGAGTTAACGAAGGAGGTGAAGAAGGAGGAGGATGCCTTGATTTCCAGTGGTAGTCTCGCTGCTGCTCTAAATGCTAAGAGGGTGTGATGTTTCTGATCTGATCTGCTTGTTTTTGTTTTTATAGTCATTGTTGAAACATTGCAAATTATATTGTTTGCGGTCTTAATTACCTTGTCTTTTTTTTAATTTGCTCTTTAACATTTTTATAAATGGTTTATATATGCTTGATGTTGATGTCTGTGCTTTTTGTTTTCTATAATTTTAGCATTAGTGTCATTTAGCTCCCACAATTGATGTTTTCACATTTGAAGAGAACCCGTCATATCTCTACATTCTCCCGTGTTTGTATTTCAGTTGCAAACTTCTCCAAACCAGATAATAATATCTCACCACTACTATACACTACCTGGTTTATCCTCCATTGACAATTAGGGGCAAGTGGAAATGGGAGCATCGAGATTAATTGATGGAGAGGACAGGGAGGCTGTGTGGACAGAAACGTGTGCAGGTGCAGGACAGGCAAATCTAATTGAGCCGTACAGCCGTTTTTCTCCCCGGGCGGAGCAACTGCCATAGCCACTGCCACTGACACTGCCACAGCCACAGGGAAGAGAAGAGAAGAGGCGTTGTTGCTATGAAATTTAGAAGGTGGAGGGGAGGTGCATCCCCAGACTGAAACGATTGCTCTTTTCACATGAACAACAGGGTAGGTAGCATCATCACATGGTAAAGAGAAACACTCATCACTCACCACCTGAGCACTTGAAAAGTTGTTCTTTCCTCTAGTTCTGTCTTTCTTTCTCAAATTAAAATCATTTTTCAATCAACTGTCTATCAATTGTCTATCAATTATAATCATACTACAAAAAATCGTATCAATTCAAACCATGTCATCTACAATCATCGCATCTGGAATCCCAGTTTCAACAACCGAGGCCAAAGTGGAGGAGTTTTTCAGCTTCTGTGGAAAAATCGAGTCAATCTCACCAGTTGATACTGATGGCCAGTCACGAACAATCAAAGTTCAGTTTGTCAATGCATCTGCAGTCTCCACGGCACTACTACTCAATGGCGCAGAATTGGAGGGCGGTTCCATAAGGGTTATCGAAGAAGGTTTGTCCAAACAGCCCAACGTTTCTTCTATCGCAGGAACTAGTGAAGGTGGGTTTGTTGCCGCTTCCCCTCCTCCATACCAATCATCAGACTCAAAGACTACAGGGGAATCACACATTGATGGGCACTCAGACATTGATCAAGAGTCAAAGCCAAAGGCCACCATTCTGGCTGAGTATCTAGCGCATGGCTACACATTCTCCGACAAGTTGATCCAAAAGGCTGTTGATTTTGATCAGAAGAATGGTATCACAAGCCAGTTTAAGAATTTCTTGGGTAACTTGGATCAGAAGTACCACATACAAGACAAGAACCAAAATCTGTACCAAAGTGCAAACACCAACTTGGGTCTAGATAGAAAACTCACAAAGGGAAGGATCACGTTGGGTACCTACTTTGACAAGTTCAAGAACGACATACAAGGCACAAAGGTTCATCAGTTTTACAGCAACATTGCCACCGATGTCAAGCAAGTCAATGAAGAGGCCAAGAGACTAGCTGAGTTGAAAAAAGCTGAGGCTAATGCCTCCGGCGTCTCTACCACCAGTGATTGTGGTGCAACGCAACCAATCTCAGAAGGCAGTGGCACTGGAACCGGTACAGCAGCTCCAACCAATCCGATTATCTCGGGTATCTCACCTAACTCAACTAGTGCTCAGGCTGCAAGTGCTGTTGCGTTTGAGGAGAAAAAGTGATGTTTTTTTTGGTAGCAACTGATTCTTTAGTCTTTCGCTTTTCCCCTGTTACTGATTCCAGATATTTTTTACCCTTCTTTTCCTTCTTTTGGTTGGTGCTTAGTTTCGCGCGTAAGCTTTGCTTTGCTTGCCTTGTTGACATTGCCTTTTTTCGTCTCCTGATAGCTGTACTTTTTTTTTGTGTTCGTGTATACTCCGGTGCAATGGTACAATTCTTTTACTTTGAAGCTCAATGATGTCCTAATGGAAACTTCTAAAAACTAAAAAGGCTAAAAAACCATCTCCTCCTCGTTGTTACTCCTTATTGGAGATGTTATTCAAAAGATAGAGAGAGATGGAATAAGAATTTAAGTTTAGGTTCAGTTTAGTACAAAAAAATGCCATTCGATTCCACCAACTTCACCATTCCCATGTTTTACAGCATACCGGTGTGACTTTAGCAGTATTCGAGTTCTTGGTACCATTAAAACATCTAATTACGTGAAAATACACCAAAGTTGCTCTAGCTCTTTCGTTTAAAAGGGGTAAAACCATCAATTCAATACTTCTATTTACAGTGGTTCAGCCCATTCAAAAAAGCATGTACGTGGATTCCAATTTCTTGATTTCCAATTATATAGGTACCTATTCCAATTCTAATCAATAACATTCCCAGCGAAGGACTTGACCAGTAAAACAGATAGGTAAAACCATCCTTCTTGGCACTCCTGGGCACTGCGCCTTACTCTCAAGACCGAGAGAAGGCTGGAGATCTGGAGGGAGAGCATTGCGCCGAAAATAAGAAATGTCCGCTCCCAATTTTTGTATGTATCTGTTATTCCTTTCTTTCTCCACCGGTTTTTCTTGGTATATATATACATTATAGATCCAAACCATTCAGACGGCCAAAGAGTAGATAGATGACTTTGCTTCAAAGCACATTTTTGTTGGCATGCATCACCGATTGGTTTTTCAAATAAATCTCCATAGATGAAAGGAAATTGGTGTATGTTTCTTCACCATCCCCGATTTTCTAGGCAATCTCAACAAACTTTCTAACCAATTGACACTCATAGCATACAGCTCCTATATTATGTTTATAGAAGATATCTATACAATGGGAAGAACTTTAGGTTCGGGTTCCTTTGGATGTGTCGTTCATGGAATCGACAATTACAACAAGCGGCACGTGGCAATCAAGATCCTATCGAAAAATCTATTCAAAAGACACAAGACAACTGTAATCGACGTTCTGAGGGAGATTAAACTCTTGTCGAAGCTAAAACACAACTCAATTATCTCCATTCTAGATTGGTACGAGGATGATTCGAATTTCTACATCATCACACCATTGGCAAGAGGAGGAGAATTATTTGACAGGATCATCGAACTATCAGTCTTCACCGAACGTGATGCCATCAAAGTTGTAAAGAATCTAGTTGATGCATTAACTTACCTTCATAGCTTCAACATCGTCCATAGAGACATCAAGCCAGAAAATATACTCTACATGGAGCCATCTCGTGATTCAGACTCCATCGTACTGGCAGATTTTGGATTGGCAAGACAGCTGACCCCACAGGTGTGCAAGCTGTTCGGCACACCAGGAACACCAACTTATCGTGCCCCAGAGATATTCCAAGAGACCGGTCACGATTTAAAAGTTGACGTTTGGGGAGTTGGAATCATAGCGTACATCTTGATAACTGGTAGAGTACCAGTCTCACAAGACTCAGACCTTGAAGAATATTTCAGGCTCGTGTATTCACCAAGATTTCCTATGTTTGTTCAGCATGGTGAGTCGAGGATTTCTGACGAGTCAAAGGATTTTGTTAGGCAGTGCTTGAGCCCTGATCCCCTTTTGAGACCTTCGATGGAAGAATTGTTGTCTCATCCTTGGTTGATGGGTATGGGTAACATGGATGACACTTACGACTTGATACCTAACATCAGAGCAGGATTTAATGCCGTCAAGAAGTTTAGAAACGTTATTAGAAAAGTTTTGATTGAGAATAGGTTAAGCAAGTTAAGAGAGTTGAACAACATGGCTCCAGAAGAGGACGATGGTCAGCCTTTGAATAATGTGTTGGAGATTCCGGGATCAGAGTCGGACAAAAACAAACGGTTCTATTACCATTCACCTGCCAATTCGATCGGTAGTACTCTTGATGGTACATCCAAGGATGATGAAATGGAGGAAGATTACGATGGTACGCTAGGTGTCTTGGAGGTTCCTCAAGGTACACATGCTAGGTATGCTCGAACAAAGTCCGATTTGAGCATCAAGATCTTGCAGGATGTTGTCAAGGCTGTCTCTGAGAGCGCCGAGGAGCTATAACCTTTGACTGTTAACCTGGATTTTGGGGATCATGGAGAAAAGCTAGTTGGTAACAATAAAGAGTGGTCGCGTTTAGATGTGGTGAGTCACTCACTGTGACTGTGTCCATAAAGGAAGTGCATGTGGCGGGTACTGGCCTACTCTCCTGTTGGTACAGTCAGGACTGGACATTTTGGATAATGGGAGAGTCGGCCCATTGGTGATGAAAGGCGCAATCAAAGTTATAGGCTGATAAGAACATCTCAAATTCAAAAAGTCTGAACCCTGCAGCCGAAGCCAGTCATAGAAGATCCCCACTGAGGCGAGTATGAAGATGGTCGGCTAGGTACAAGGCGTAGGCCACTGGGGTGAGAGATACGATCCAGTCAGTAATGTAATCATTTCGTTTGGAATTGGGGGGTAGCAAAACAGTTAAGCGATTTTCTAGATTTGGGGGGGTTTCTGGAAGCGGGATTGTGTTAAAGGTATTTTAATTCTGAGTTGCCGTCGATTGATCATTCCTGTCCTAGCAGGCGTAAGGGAGACCGGTAGACAAGCACAGATTCTGCTCTTCCTTGTGAGGTTGCCACTTTGGACCAAAAAACGACAGAAAAGGCCGTTGTATTGCGTGAGTATAGTACATCTACTGAATTTGGTAGAATTGAGACGGTGGGCTCTGGTGGTTGTGTGAATGCTAAGTTTGCGATTGCTTATCTTTATCTGCTAATATGGACCACTAAGCAGCATTGCTCAGTTTCGTTTCTATATACGGTGATTATCCCAACATATCCTTCTTATTACTATTTAGTCCCTTTTGTAGCGTAGAAGTAGTTTTAAGCGTTGTATCCTAGTGAAACTCGTTGGTGTGATTCTCTATTATCATGACTAAAGACCAATTTGAGTTTGTCATTTTTGAAGTATGAGATCAGTTACGTGAGTGCATATATAACTGGGAAACCCAATAAGCCTCATTTGATCGCTGTTGTTACTTCGATTAGATAGGGCTGCCAACACTGAGTTTCCAACATTTCTTCACTTCAACTTGCAATTAGAGAGATATTTTAAACTCGATGCACAGAACTAACAAGCTACTGGGGCTTGAGTTCCTGTTGTGTTCAGATAGATGCAAAGCAAAAAAGGAACCAGCCAACGCTGCGGCTTGGAAACGTCAGTCACTTTGACGTGTATATCTACATCAACTCTGGAGCATAGTATCCATTATGTGCCAGTTATTAGCCCTGTATAATCATCTATTCAACGATATACTTCCAACCATAGTACAGTACTGGTCACCTCACCCTAAATACTAAACATATCACAGTCACTCTTGAAAATTCATAGCTACTCTGCACCTTTGCATATCTCCATTCTCCCTCTAGAACAACCCATAGAAAGGCAAACCACCCAACTGACTCTAATATACATTGCATAATCATGACGGCGACCGAACCAACAACTAAAAGGCAAAAGATAACTGCTCCAAGTAGTCTTGAAGAACTAATTCCAAAGTTTAAATTTGATAAAGTCTTGAACTCAGACTCTCAACTCAAGACCATTGCACTACTAGGAACAATCGACAGTGAACATGCGATTATGTCTTTTGAAAAATCACACTTCAACTTCACAGAAGAACAATTCCAAAATAACGAGTTTGGCATCACAGAGATTCAAGAAATAGCAAGCAATGATGTCTATCACTGGGGTACAAACCTTCTCAAGCAAGTCTCCATCAAATCGACTCCAACTTCAAAAATCAATCTAATCTACCCCGCAACAGAGATTCACCTCCGCAAGTTCAACAAACCCGTTATGCACATCGTTCACGAAACACCACAGCTTTATAAAGATGTCGTGCAACCGTACATCGAAACGATGAAGGGAAATAGAATTAAATGGGTGAAGAACATTCTTTTTGAAGGGACTGAAGCGGACAAGGTTATTTTCAGGAACAAAGATTATGTCTTGATTCCTGATATGAAGTGGGATGGAATCACCATGGAATCGCTCTATCTATGTGCCATTGCTCTGAGAGAAGATATTTCATCAATTAGAGACTTGAACGAGAGTCACATCGAGTATTTAGAAACGATGCTGCAAAGTCTAAGAAGTGAGGTGGAGAACCATTATGCAGGTAAGGTTAACGGGGACCAGCTAAGAATCTTTGTCCATTACCAACCATCCTATTATCACTTCCACATTCATGTTGTCTATGCTGGGTACAACGGCCTAGGGGATACAATCTTGTCTGGAAAAGCCATATTGTTGGAGGAGGTGATTGACAACCTAAAGTTTTTGGGCAAGGAGGGATACATGAAGAAGACGATCTCTTATTCCCTGAATGAGAAGCACAGGCTTTGGGAGTTGGGCTTGAAAGACGGCGTTTGATGGGTTTATAGACGATTGTTGAACCCGGATGCTGAAATATTGGATTACATAGGATCTTCAAATAGAGAACTTTGTTATTCAGTGACTTGTTTATCCACTCTTCTGCGAACATTGAGACGAAACTTAGCTCTAGGTCTGAAGGGTGATCCAACGTATATATATTGCAACTAAGCCAATCGAATCGTTATCAATCCTGGACCATGAAGATTGGGAATACTCCAAACGAGATACCTCAAAAATACTAGCCAAGTAAACGCGAGCCAATCGGATTGGCACTGTACGAAAGAAGGATAAAACTAGGAAATGTTCTGCTTATATATTATATCACATGATCTATTACACGTGGTGTATCTTGCTACACACTGCCGCATTTATCCCAATACGGACATTCACCCTCAACTTTGTCTCCGTTGAATTCATTTACTAATCCAACGGTCGGGGAGGGGACCGAGATTGCTCTAAATTGCGCTCGATTGCGCCTATCTCTAAAACTCCAACAACTTGTGGATTTTTTTCGGCTATTTATAAGATCTTAAATGCTCTTCAACGGCTCAATTGCAAGCGTAAAGTACTTACCACGATTCATCCTTCAGAACAATTGCTCAATTATAACGTCATAAATAATGTCCTACCCAGATACATTCACAGGTTACGCTGTCAAAGATGCCGCAAACTGGTCCAACCTAGAGAAGTTTAAGTTTGCTCCGAAACCATTCGAAAACAATGATATCGACATTGCAATCGACACATGTAGCATCTGTGGTTCAGATGTCCACTGTGCAAGAAACGGCTGGGGTGCTGATCCTTCGAAGCTCTACCCGATCGTCGTTGGTCATGAGATCATAGGCAAGGTTGTCAAGGTTGGCCCAAAGGTGAAGGATTTCAAGGTTGGTCAAAGGGTTGGTGTTGGTGCTCAATCTCAGGCATGTCTGGAGTGCAAGATCTGCAAATCAAACAACGAAATCTATTGTCCAAAGTTGATCCATACTTTTGGATCTATGTACAAGAATGCTGATGGTTCAGAGACTAAGGCCCATGGTGGCTACTCCAACTACTGCAGAATCCATGAGTACTTTGTCTTCCCTATCCCTGAAGAATTCTCTGACGAAGAGGCTGCACCATTTTTATGTGCCGGGATTACAACCTATTCACCACTGATCAGAAACATCCCAAGCAAGTCTCACAGCGGTGGCAAGCCAAAGGTTGGTATCGTCGGTTTGGGAGGTTTGGGAATGATGGCAATCCAGTTTGCTCATGCATTAGGTGCTGAAACGTACGTCTTGACAAGGACAGACAAGAAGAAAGAAGATGCAATTGCCCTTGGTGCAGATCATGTCATTGCCACTGCAGATGAAGGTTGGGTCAAACAGATTGAGTTTGAACTGGATTTGATCGTCTGTACGGCGAACTCAAACGATAACTTTGACTTGAACACATACTTGAGGGCACTAACCATTGGTGGGAAGTGGGTCTCTGTTGGTTTGCCTGAGTCCCCATTTACTGTTTCTCCGAGATCCTTCATGGCAAATGCCTGCTTCATGGGTGCATCCCACTTGGGTTCCCACGTTGAGATGTTGGACATGCTAAAGTTGGCATCTGAAAAGGGTATTAGACCTTGGGTTGAAACCCTACCTGCTACAAAGGAAGGTATCAAGGAAGGTCTAGAACGATGCTACGAAAACAAGTGTAGATACAGAGTCGCTCTATCTGGTTTCCAAGACACCTTTGCTTAGAAACCACTAACTGATTTATACATATATGTATATTTCTGTTTTTTATAGGCTATATCAGTCAATCATAAATATCATTTTGCAGCTCATTCGCTCGTTTTCTCCAAATGAATTTCATGCCTAGATTGTCAAGGATAAAATCAACATGATTAGTAAAAAAGGGCATTTTTCGACATATTTAAGTCCTGTCAAGGGCCAACTGTAGCATTACGTTGTCAACTCTCAACATATTCTTTGGTAAATTCAACTCCACAGGGGTTTTGAATCCACCATCTTTATTCATACTTCCCAATTGTCCCTTGTGATCTTCAATATAGTCTTTCGTCAAAAAGTGTTCTAACATTGTACCTTTGTCGGTACAAGTAACACCGTCCAAATCAGACTTGTCGCAAAGCTCATTCGAAACCCAAATATCCAAAGACTTTCTAAACGTATGCTTTTCATGGTTACTCCTATTTAAACATTTGGGATATTCCCTAACTAAAATCTGCTTGAACCTGTTGGGAATATAAGCTAAAGCACCTTCGAATAAAGTTGGTATCAATGGCGATATCTCATCATGGGTATAGAAATGTTCGTTTCGACAGTGATACAAGTCATCTATGTCACTCGCCTTTCGCTCATTCTGCTTCAATAAAACCTGTCTTTCCTTCTCGGATTGGGCGTTTCTAACAACAATCTCGTCACTGGAACTGACAATAGAAGTAATGTCGATGTACAACCCAGTAGAAGTATCAATTAATCTGGCATCGATAACATTGTTGCCGTTCCCTCTCTTCCGTTCGAAAAAGTAAGGACTAACATCAAGAAAATAGCTACCAATCCCAACATCTTTCAAAATGGACGTGTCGTGTTGATGGATGGTGATATCAGAAACTAACGTTTGGTTGTAGTTACGTGCAAGCTTGTACAAGGAACGCTGCGTTAGTTGAACATCAACGTCAAAGTCCCAGCTAAGAACAAGACCATTGAAATAATAACCCAGCAGGGCGCCGTGAGATATCCAGGTATTCAAACCAGCAGTAACAGCAAATCTCAACCATGCCTTGGTTGTCCTATGCAAACTTGCCTGACGATCGGTACTGGTAATGTTGACACCATTGAAAAACCTCCAGTCAAAATGAGAACCAGAAACCTGCTTGCTGAGAGTTTCAGCCTCGTGGAAATACTTTGGAGGATCAACGCTTTCCATATTAAAATTCCTTGTTTCGAGAATTCGCGGTAACTTTTCTTTAATTGTTGAAAGAAGCTTATAGTCCAGGTATTCTTCAAAATGACAATTTTCACTGTTGTGACATTCTTCAAAGACCTCATGGCATCTCTGTTTAAGATCCTGAACTACCTCTGAAAGATTCCAGTGGAACTCATGAGGGGCTATAACGACAGGGACATGTATATGGCTATGAGAGGACAATTCAACATTAACAGTGGGACCCATAAGTCTCGAGATATCAATGTTTATTGCTGAATCTGGAAGGGTTGAAATCTCTCGATCAAACGTTGACAGTTCATCTCGCAGCTTTCCTGCTTCCTCCACAAGATGAATACCTTCATCAAAGAAGTTACGCACACTTTTTTCTTTTCCAAGAATAAACTCGGATTTAATGAACTCGTCTATTAATTGCCTCAAATGTGATCGATGTTCGTCCTCTTTAGTCAAGATACTGAAGGCTTGGTATTCATTCAAACCAGATCCCAGAAATATCACCCTCTTAGGTATCGGAGCACTATGCATCAAGTAGGTTGCGCCATAAACAGTCCTTGCTTCTGGTGGAAGTTTTCTCTTCTCTGGACCGGTGATCATGAAATGTGGGTATGTGAGAGATGGTAGATTGACCACTTGAAATGAATTCAAATCTTGACAGTTTTGTAACCGCTTGAGTCCCAGCATTTTGTTCAAACCGAGCTGTTTTGCAAAATAGTGACACGTTAATGACTTTGCTGTGATAACCCCCATGTCTGTTCTTTCCTTTGATCTAGCCTTTTTTCGAAGCAAGCCCAAATTTTTGTTCTCTTCCAACCACATCATGCTTGGTTTCAACCTACTTTCTAGATCCAACCAATCCACCCAACTGAACGGAACTGTGAAGTTTGGTTGCAACACCACTGAGTTGTCATTAAGATGCTTTCTGATTTTGAACAACCAAAGTGCAGCAATGACACGAGGGTCAAATGATGTGTGAATCTCGGTGTGACCTGCCATGGTGTTCATCTCCGGGAAGTATGATTTGTCGACATTCAGCCTCTCCAGCTCCTCGGAAGTGAAGGCAAACAGTCGTACTGCATCTTCGACATTTACATGTGATGTCTCCACAAGGTACTTCCACTCAACAGGGTGTTTGCTTCTGAGTAGGTAATGGGTAGTGAGCATACAAACAGCCAATACACCGAATAAGATTCTGGTAGACTTACGCAAAAACCATTGTTTTCGAATTAAAGCAGGTATGAGGGGACATACAGGCTTTCTTCTTCTGTTCAATGGATAAAGTCTTGGAAACTTCTCTCTGAAGGGAGAGTGTCCGATTGAATCAGAGGACAACGAAGAGTATGGCGATAGTGAGAGAGGGGATGTAGATGTTTCATATGTTGGGCTTAAAGAGGTAGGAGAGGAGAAGGGCGATGATGATGGGGATGATACTGGAGTAGAATTATGCAACCTGGTTGATGCTGTCATTCGGAGCAGCGTTGATTCTAACATCCTAGTTTGAGGACAACGACAATACCTCTGTGGTAAATGTGTATAGATATGCTTTGTGGAAGTTGCGTGTGTTTTCTTCAATCTCAAACAAAACAGTAGGATCGGTTATTTAATGTTTCTAATGGTGGGA
Organism: Ogataea pignaliae; assembly: GCA_030570775.1. NCBI lineage: Eukaryota > Fungi > Ascomycota > Pichiomycetes > Pichiales > Pichiaceae > Ogataea > Ogataea pignaliae. The sequence goes on along the minus strand of JAJLWO010000027.1, from coordinate 710 downwards.
ATGAAGTTAAGAGAGACAAAACAAAGGAAGGATAAAGAGGAAGCATGGGTCTGATATGATGCATATTAAATCCCTCTCTTGAACAACAACCCCCTTTTCGCTCTTTGTACTACCGCGATAAACCTCCCGGACGGAGGAGCATAGAACCACTTCAAATATTTTGGAGAGAAAGTGGGGGGGGAGGGGGGGGGGGGGTGGGACACCATTTGCTGCCAAAAGACACACTCAACAGACACATTGTAAAGCAGCAAAAACTACTGTAAACACTGATGTGTAATCTATGGACATTCATCTATCGCGCGATTTACATTTAAAGGTAAATCGAAACCCAAGCGGTGCTGAAATTGCTCATCTGATAAGGTCATTTTTGTGCTTACATATCCTGTGGATCACTGAGCTTCGTCATCCGCCAACACTCTGTAAATTGATTCCCTTTGCATTTTATAGCTTCCGAGGTGTTTGAACCAATTGAGGGATTCTTATTCAACACTGTGAAAACAACTGATTGTACCTGAGTGGCTACTTTAGTGTAAGTTAATTATATTCTGTGTGTATTCTCACCACCATGAATTCCTGCAACAAATGAAGGTTGTTTGGGTGGTTGGGTGAGCTTGGTGTTGATTCAACCTCTTCTATGATAGGACCATCATGATCATGCTTCACAACACTTGATGATTATGATGGTCCTATCATAGAAGAGGTTGAATCAA
>JAJLWO010000026.1:0-125623 GCA_030570775.1 Ogataea pignaliae | reverse complement strand
GCGTCTGCATTTCAGCGTCATACTCTAAACCCTCCAGCTTAGAAAAAACCCCTTTGGGGAAAAAGCTGCCTCGTCTAGTACCAACCCTTTACCAATTCACGGCCCGGTAGGCTCGCCTATGGTTTTCCATTCCCTGCCGCGTGAAGTGGTCATGATTTATTTTCCCAATTTTAGTGTTTTGCACAGCCACGAAAATGCTGCTTGATGCTATAAAGGAAATTAAGCAAAAAAAGACAAAAAATATCCGATGTAGTGTAACGGCTATCACAGTACGCTCTCACCGTGCAGACCCGGGTTCGACTCCCGGCATCGGAGTTTATTAACTGTTTTTTGCTTCCTTTCAATTCTAAAATCAATCTTTTTGAGAATGTTTGATGAGTAATAAAGATTTCACTACTTTAAGGTAGTAACTCTTGAAGGATTTGATAAACTTACTTCTTCCCAGGCATAGGAGTAAAGATACAAGGTGTGACTAACAACTTTAGATGGCTGCAAGCATCTCAACGCGAAAACCTGTACGTCTCTTTCTCTGAAGTTTTGGAAGCACTTGTAAAGTTTTGCTACATAAACAGACTCGAAAGCATCAATGTGTAACCTAAAATAAAACTAAAGTAAAGATACAGATAGAAAGTGTGAGGTATAATTCAAGACAGTTACACAGGAAGATTCATACAAACGCTTCAGTTCAAATCAAACTTTTTCATCGGGAGCATATTTTTTCAAATAGTTCAAGCATTCCCCTTTCAACCCTTCATTATTACCTGCCTCTTCATGCATCACCTTCAACAGATCAATGCAGTCCTTCACAACTGGTGGTCTAAACATGATCAAGTATAACAACGATTGGAAGCCCAACTTTGACCTTACTGGATCGAAACAGAGCGATCGAATCTTAAAGATGAGTTCCTTGTTTAAGTACGGAAGTTCACTCAACAGCCTAATGAAAACCTTACGATCAGTCGATTCCAAGAATGGAATCATATTGTCCAGCATCAATGACGCATAGTGCATGTACTGGTCCTCCTTATCGCCTGAAAATCCAATCAATTCCACCTCCTTTCCCGCCTCCTCCGCTTCTTCTTCTTCGCTGTCGATGTTGGAAGTGTAGTACTCTTCATTCAGCCACTCTATGATTCCATCCATCTTGCTCTTCCAATCCGTCTTGAAGTGATCGAACAGTGCCTCTCTAATAACAATGGAAAGTTCGCCGTTATGGATTCCCCTCGTGGCAAGTCTGGAAAGCAGACGAATCCATGAATCATTGTTCCAGTTCGGTATGGCCACTTTCAACAGTTCGCCAATTTGGGAACTTGCGGCCGCTAATGCTGTTGAACTTGGTGCCTTTGAGGATGAGAGATTGATAAAGTTGCCTATTATTAGCCTAAGGTTATCTTTTTTGTGTGATATTTCGAGTTTTTTCGGAACGCGAGGAGCAAACGGCTCATAGTTGAAATCATCATCATCATCTACTTCTTCTTCTTCTTCAATCTCGCCTCCTTCTGTCTTCATCTTGGTGTCTTTGAAGCCTTGTCCAACGATCGGCCCTCTAGTGGATTGTGTCGCCGGGTTGTAATCATCATCATCAGCATCATCACCGTGACGGCTGTATGCAGAAGCGTGTCTCTTGGCACCTGGCTCTGATTTGACGCCAAACGGTTCGTCGTTTCTTGCCCTCTTTCTTATTGGAATTGAGTTTGAGCCCGTTAAAGATTTAGGAACCTGTGCTGAATGTGGAATTGCAAGCACAGGTGTCGAAGCAGAGGAAGGAGTCGCCGCTGGGGCAAGTGCCGCCGCTTGGTTGTAGGTCTCACCTGGTTTCAATGCTATATCCTTATACCTGTCGGATATCAGGCCCAAACCTTTGACCAACTTATCCACCTGCGTGTTGTAGAGAGCATTTACCACCATCGAACTCAACATGTCTATTGGAATTGTTGACATATCAAACTCGGAAAGGCTATCGTTAGGATTTATCAACGTGTAAATGGATTTGTAGTTGTGCTCCCTTGCTATTCTTGACTCGTTGTAGAAGTACAACCGTTCTTGAAATTGGAGCTTCTCAGCTTCGATCTTCTTTCTCTGTTTGATTCGTTTCACTTCTTCATCCTCATCCTCATCAAAAGTATCGTCCATTATACCTCTCTGTTTCTGATCTGTGGATTTTTCCACCAAGTATTTGAACTTATTCTCAAACCTTGTCTTTAGTTGCGGATCCTTACTGATGAAGCCTTTATTTAACAAGAACGAAATGAGACATTTGTCAATCTTGTCGTTGAACCTCCTAACCATTCTCATCTTCAACTTATCATCCTCTTCAAACTTTGGATTTCTCTTCAACTGTGATTCATAACCAAGCACGAAATTCATGAATTTGTTCGATAGAGCTTTTGGTCTATTCTTGAAGAGTACCAGAAGTGTTGATACTATCGTTGAAAAGACAGGAGTTGCAACCAACACGTCACCATTGATATAGCTGAACAACCTATCCAACAGATCCTGTCCTTGAATCCCAATGGCTGAACTCAACAAGAAGGGATGATCGTTGGTAATCATCGAGGTCGAAACGTCAACTTTGGATCCAGAACCTGAGGAGGTAGGAGGTGGAGTTGAAGAAGACGAGGAGGAGGAGGAGGAGGAGGAGGAGGTAGTTGGGGTGGAATTAGAATTAGAGCCTGTAGTATTTGAAGATGGTGCTGGTGAGTGAGTTTGAATGATCTTTCCCATAAGTTTCACTATAGAGTTTTTACAACCGATTGATCTTGAGTAGTCCGTTTCCTTGTTCAACGGTAGCAACGGGTATGCCGATAACCATTGTTCCATTAGATAGTCCCTGATATTCGTTAATTGGTACCATTTGTCTTCATCTGGATTGTTTATCATCTCTAGGAAAATGAGGTCATATGTGGAGTTTAGAATATCTATACATTTTTGGATGATGACATAGTTTGGCGTTCTTTCTTCAGTTCTGATGATGAAGTAGTCGAGGAGGTCAATCAACTTTGTGGAATTTTTACATCTTTGATGGAAGGATTCAATTTTCTTGAGAAAGAATGCTTTGTGGATGAAGTTGAGACATTGCCTCTGAATATTGAACGATGTCTGTGGAGTTGATATGCAGATTGAAATTGTTGTGTCTAAAATCTGGTCAAAAAACTGATTGTTCTCAAAGGCTAAATTTTCAGCTTCAAGTAATTGAGCAATTTGTTGATCAGCAGAATCATCCATCTTTATCGATGACGTTCCTTCCTGCCGCTGTTGTTCCTGTTTCGTAGACATTGCTAATTGAGATATGGATTTTTTCAGTACTATTGTTGTCTATTCCAACTGAGAGCTATAAGGTTGACTGGTCTATAGAGTTATATCCGAGCGATCAAACTGCACACGTACAGTCAGACAAACACACACAAAAAAATATACACCCAAATCCAATTGATTTCCTTTTTCCTCAAGTGACGGTGATTCAAGTTGTAGTAGGCAGAGAGATAGGGTTAAGGAGAAAGTGTCAAGGCTATCTGAAGTTTATAAACAGCGATGTACAAACTTGAATAGTTCTAGTTCACTTTCGCAAAAAAGGTTTGTTTATCTTTACAGCAGAATCAGTCACTATACTCAACAATGGAATCAAAAGAGACGACTGGTGAATAATGCCACTTTACAACGGATGGTAAAGAAGAGATGTTGTATGTGTGGAGTGTCTGTTTTGATGAATGTATTGGGAGGTCCATACCTATATACAAAGAAAAAGTACTGTTGTTTGCGCTGGTTCGAGTGCAAAACGCAGCCATAGTACAAGGCCTCCAATGTACACGTAGATAAACAATGACAGACAATTTGTGCAATGCTGGGTAGTGTTTAGTCACGTGCGTCCAAGATACACTTCTTCTCCATTGAGTCACCCCCTTTTCCTCGCTTTATCAGATCTGAAAATTTTATTTTTAAGAATCTAAGAGTTCTAGTTGATATTGATTGTTACTAATTGATATATGTGGATGTAAATATTGATTGTCTAGGGACATTCTACAAGTATCTAATTTACTTATTATTTCACTGAAGAAGAAATTCCAATCACTTTTTTTCAAAAGTACAAAGTTATAAACAAACGAACAATGAACCCATTCATTGCATATGAGGGGGCAAGTCTTTATTGCTCAAATGTGGTGGTAACTGTTGATCATTGTGCGGATCTCCATGTTCGTTATACTGCTGTCCTGCTTGGTACTGATCCTGTTGGACGGGAGGTCTGTATTGATCCTGAGGAGCATACTGTGAAGAGGCATCGTTGTTATAGTATTCTCTATAATTGGTCTGAGGGACGTATCGTTGTTGTTGTTGTTGTTGATAAGAAGGCTGGTAATCTGGGTAGTATTGATCAGACTGTTGCTGTGGCGCGTGCTGTTGGGGCCTTTCCCTGTAGTTATTGCTTCTATACCCGCCTCTGCCACCTCTACCTCCTCTTCTGTTATCACTATAACCGGTTCTTCTGTAATTATTGTAGTTTCCTCCCCTACGAGAGGCATAATTTGCATGGGGCTGTTGCCTCTGGCCACCATCGGCACCTCTACCGAACTGTCTACCTTCTTCAAATCCAGGATCTAGATCAATCTCCATCGTACTACCATTAATCTTTGTCTTGTTGAGAAATTTAACTGAATTGAGAGCACCTTTTGGAGAATCGAATATGATGAAGCAGAATCCTGTTGGTGTGAGCTTAAGCTTGTCCAATCCCATGATGATCTTTTTGATGATACCACACTTGCTGAATATTTCAAACAATTGTTCTTCTGTTGTGTTGAACGATAGCCTACCAATATACACCGTTGAAGATTTCATCGATTTGGTCAATTTGGCATATCCTTTTGTGGGATCATTTCTTGCCTTGGTCAGTAGATACCTGGATGGCCTGTCCAATCTGAAGGATGAGTTTTTGAAGTTTGGTTGGTCGAATTCTTTGAGGTCGGACATTTTCGATGGGGGACTTATGAAGATGGTGTATGAATATGGTATAAGAACCTATATGAGTTGAACTTTCAGCTACCATCTGATTAACCAATGGTTACACCGTATGAGAAGTATCATCGTCTTCTATTTTCTCCTCTCTCTGGTATTATATATACATACTCTCTGTCTCTCTGATAAAATTGACGGCCATCAACCGTACTATAGACACGCTAGTTATTAATGACAGATTGCACACGGCACAATCAGCCACTCAATAAATATTGTGGCGCATTATCCCCCCCCCCACCAGTGCGGGCAACGAGTAACGAGCAACAAGAAACGGGTGTCGCTTCCCTGCAATCATTGGGCGGCAATTCTACAGATCGAGAGATAGAGAGAGAGGCAGTTAGCTATTTGCAAAGATTTGCATTACTACTCAACCAGGACCACTTCTGTCGAGCTTTTCATCTTGTTTCCTCCTTTTCTTCTACTATATCATGATCACTGTCAACTAGATATAAATCATCGACAGACCGATAATTGCTGTCCCAAATCACTCGTATTACTATCACTATCACTATCACTATAATCATGTTTGGAAAGATCGCTGAAAGATTGGCCGGTAAGAACATTCTAATCACAGGTGCCTCAACGGGTATCGGCTATCATACAGCCAAATACTTTGCGGAAGCAGGTGCTGGTAATATCAAGCTTGTTCTAACTGCCAGAAGATTGGAAAAACTGAATGCTTTAAAAGAAGATCTAGTGAAACAGTATCCTTCCATCCGCGTGTTTGTTTCCGCATTGGATGTGTCAAAGACTGATACAATTGCTCCATTCTTGTCTGGATTGCCAAAAGAATTTTCTGAGATTGATGTTTTGGTTAACAATGCAGGTAAGGCTCTCGGTCTGGATCAAGTTGGTTCAATTCCAGAAGAGGACGTCAATGAAATGTTCCAGACTAACGTGCTAGGTATGATCCAGATGACCCAATTGGTCTTGAAGCAAATGAAGGAGAGAAACGTTGGTGATATCATCCAACTTGGTTCAGTTGCCGGTAGAGAGGCTTACCCAGGTGGAGGAGTCTACTGTGCTACTAAAGCTGCCTTGAGAGCATTCACTACTGCCATGAGAAAGGAATTGATCAACACAAAGATTAGAATTATTGAAATCCAACCTGGTAACGTTGCCACCGAAGAATTCTCCTTGACTAGATTCAAAGGTGATAAGGACAAGGCTGCTGCGGTTTACAAGAATACCGAACCACTTTATGGTGAAGACGTTGCTGAATTGATAGTCTTTGCTTCAACTAGAAAGGAAAACACCGTTATTGCTGAAACTTTGATCTTTGGTAATAACCAGGCTTCTCCATTCCACATCTACCGTGGTTAGGTAATTGAGTAGGTGTATAGCGTTTTTTTTTTTTTACTTCAACCAATAACTATATATATATGGCACCACAACAATTATTAACGACACTGGTCAACCTTCAACATTCAGACCAGATACGTAGATGTCATTAGTCCAACAGAAGCCAGCCAACCAGCTTGTGCTTTCACTGCCAATATGCACCAACGTGCCACCACCAGTCTTATCAGCCCGTTTGAATGTGCGCCCTTTTTCCCCGGGGGCCTGCCTCTTCTTATCATTTGAGGGCAAACATATCAACACAGTTCCTTCTTTCTTAGTGTCAGCCAGTGATTTATCAGCCTAGATCCAGACTACATCCCTCATTAGAACGTGTTATATCAACTACGAACAACCAAAAGATGAAGTTTACAGCGCAATTGGCCTCGTTAGTGGGGGCTTCGTTACTCCTCTCAACCTCAGCAACTGTCAATGCATTACCACATCCTGACTTGCAAAAAGTGTTGGGACTAGATGACAACAACAAGCCGGCATTACTACAGGAACTATTGACCAAAGGTCAATTTGCAACGGATAGTTTGAGTGAAGACATTTACGAAGGATGGAAGATGATGGAGTCTGTTGTTGACCAGGACATCATAAAGAAGTCAATAGACAAGTACCTCTCAGGCTCATCATCATGCCATCCAAAGAGTTCCCAAAGACTAAAGTCTACATTCGACAATAAGAATGATGAAATCTACGACTATGTCAAACTTCAAAAGCTTCCTCAGTATCAATTGAGGGTCAATTCTCACGTCATCACTAACCCTCTCTCATTAGGCGTTGATAAGGTGGCACAATCTACCGGTTACTTTGACATCAATGAACACGACAAGCATTTGTTCTACTGGTTCTTCGAGAGTAGAAACGATCCTGCCAATGACCCTGTCATTTTATGGCTCAATGGTGGACCGGGTTGTAGTTCCATGACTGGCCTATTTTTCGAATTGGGTCCATCCTCAATCAACGGTACATCATTAACGCCAATTTACAACCCATACTCATGGAACAGCAATGCCTCAATCATCTTCCTGGAACAACCAGTTGGTGTTGGGTACTCGTACAGTTCCGACTCTTCAGTCTCAAGTACTAAGATTGCAGCTCAGGACGTGTATGCTTTCCTCGAACTATTCTTCACCAAATTCACCAAATTCGCCAGCCACGATTTCCACATTGCTGGTGAATCGTATGCTGGCCATTACATTCCAAACATTGCAAGTGAAATTCTGAATCATTCTGACCGTAGTTTCGAATTGAAATCTGTCATGATTGGTAATGGTATCACCGATGCATTAGTTCAGTATGGATGGTACGGTCCAATGGCTTGCAATGGTACTCTATCCGGTTATAAACAGCTGATCTCAGATGAAGAATGCAAAAATATCGATGTGATGTATCCGCGCTGTGCAAGATTAATCAAAGCATGTTATGCCTCGCAGAATGCATTGGCATGCCTTCCTGCAAACATGTATTGTGAGAGAATAATGGGACCTTTTGAAAAGACAGGTTTGAACTACTACGATATTAGAACCGAGTGTGATCCAGGTACTGATCTTTGTTATAAAGATTTGGATTATGTCGATGCATATTTAAACTTGCCTGAAGTGATGTCGACTCTGGGCGCCGAGGTTGACTCCTACACAGGATGTGACGATACCGTCTTTAGAAATTTCATCTTTAGTGGTGATGAAACGAAACCATTCCAGCAGTTCGTCGCTGAAGTGTTAAATTTGGATCTACCTGTGTTGATATATGCCGGTGACAAGGATTACATCTGTAACTGGTTGGGAAACCTCGCATGGACAACGGCACTGGAGTGGAAAGGCGCTGAGACTTTCCGCAATGCGGAGTTTAGCGAGTGGTATAACTCAATCGATGGTGTTCATGCTGGTTCGATCAAGACGAATGGGCAGTTTACGTTTGTCAGGGTGTTTGACGCTGGCCATATGGTTCCTTACGATCAACCTTCCAATGCCTTGGACATGGTGAACAGATGGATTGGTGGTGACTACACTTACAAGTCATAAGTAGTCCAAACGGAATGGCTTTTTGCTTTGCTGCGTTATGTTTTCTTCAAAAGAAATGGAAAAAAAGCATACAGGACCGTGTATGTTACTTTGTTTAGTACCCAATTCAATTTTGATTCCTTTGCAATAGTTTGGTATCAATTGTACCAGTGTAGTTTACGGTAACTCTGTTTCAAGGCAGTGCATAACCTCCGAGCCTGCATCTTTGAAAAGACCGTTAAGAGGCCGCCCATCGACGACACCGGAGAGAAGAATGAACAGAGAGATTCCTCAAATAACCACTTTCCAAACTGTAGACAACTCCATAATCTTTCGTCAATTGGCTACACAAAACGGACAGGAGACCAGAGAAAAATATACAAGATGTCATCGAACGACTCGAAGATTGGCTTGGCCATAAGATCCAAGAACTATTCAGCAGCGCTAAGATTGATCCAAGCCAAGATCCAACAGTACCCACAAAGTTCCTACTTCTATGCTTTCAAATGCCACATCCTAGCCCTTTCAAACGATTACAAGCGTGCAATCGAAGAGGCTGACCAATTATTAGCCAAATTTCCAAGTGATCCATCAACGCTAAAGCTTCTAATCGAAGTCTACCAAACAACAGAACAGTACAGCGTCACCCCTGATTCAATCTTTGAAAAATCGTGCAGGAAATACCCAACGTTCAAACTCGCATACGAATGGTTCAACCATTCGATCGAATGTAACGGTGGTCCAGATTTACTAGGCTTGCAGAAATCAACAATGATGCTAACGAAAGCGGTGGATTTGAAAAGTGCCAACGTTGATGTCAGGATGGTGAGACTCTGGGCTTGTTTTGGACTTCTTCTAGTGTGTAATCTCTTACCCGCCTCTTTGAAGCCTGGGCTGGGTAAGCTGTATCCTCAGTTGGGACTAAGGTTGATGGAACAGGTGTCTGGCGAGCAGGGAGGAACTGGGAAATTCAACAACTGTCAGGAGTTTTATCTGTATTGGAAGCTTCTCGAGTTGAGCGGGAAGGAGGAGGAGAGGCTTGGTGAATTGGAGGCATTTTTAAAAAAGGAGAACGATTTGGAGTTAAAGCTGGTCTATTTGGCTGCTCTGGATAGATTGGGAAAGTTTGAACAGTTAACTTCTGCTTGCGAGATGTATCTTGTCAAGCTGCAAGAGGACGATTGGGATACTTGGAAGTTTTTTGTCAAGGGATGTTTCAAAACTGGCAGACAAAATCAATGTCTGAATGTTTTGGCAAGTTATGAAGTCACTAGGAATTCCCAGCTGGCATTTTTGGAGATCTCCAATTATGACTCTGAATTGGCTTCCTTTAAAGAACACTTTAGCAAATATTTGAGCAGGTTTGGCAATAAGCTGTGCTGCTTTTCTGATCTGAAGTTGTTTGTTGATAGGGGAAGTAAAGAGGAGGTTTTGGAGGTTTTAGAACTGGGTTTTACAAAAAGGAAACTGGGAGGGGTGCTGACAAAATCCCGTAAGCCACTAGACGGAGATCTCAACTTTATGGTGAATTATATGAAGTTTAAAGCTTACGTTGATAAGGATTCCATTTTCAAAAGTGAAGGATTTATCAAAGAGTGTTGCCAATTCTACTCATGTACAGAAACTCTCTTGAAGAACTTGGTCGAGTTTGAATACTTTGCAGGTTTTGAATTTATCATCCTTGCCGTTGAGTCTCTACTTGCTCAATCATCAAATCTTAACATCAGCCTGCTCATAAAATTACTGGTTATTCTGGAAAATGCTGCCGTTGAGAACAAGTATGAATTTCATTTGAAGCTCTGGCTAATATCAATATATTCGAAGCTCAATCTAATCTCTGAATCAATCCAGATCTTTGAGTCTTTGAAGATCAAGTTCATCCAGTTGGACACTCTATCACACTACCTAACGGAGAGGCTATCGACGGTAAGCACAAATCAAACTCCAATATCAAACCTTGAAAACTTTTTCACAAAGAACACAGACAACGAACTACCCCATATGGTTTCCAACTGTTTCCAGAAGCTGGCTTTGAACAAGGCCCAATCTTTCATTGAACTCCAAGCCAGGCTCAACAAGTCTTACTCCAAGTTTTCAAACATCCTAGAAATGGCCAGATCAAGAAGAATGAACCAAGATCAGAACGTTGCAATTGACAATGCTGATATTGTTTCGAAGCTGAGAGAGTGTCACAAGGTTTTCCTGCTGCAAAATCCAGAAGATAATATCACAACTATCAGTGATAATAGAGATACAAGTACTTTTTGGGACTGTGGCATTCACGAAAAGTTAAGCATTGCCGAGGAGAAACTGAACGAGATCAATCCTAAGTTGGATATTACGTACCTCAAACTGATGCTTTTGAAAGAGCTTGTCATTTACGATGTCAAGTCTGTCAGATATGAAGAGAACATTGGGGAGCTTATCGAATTGTTTAAGAGTGGCGAGTGTCAGTGTCTGACGCAGATGGAAAAATGGAACCTTTCCGTTCTTGTTAGTGTCTTCGATGAGTCGTATACAGTGCCTGCCATACCTGATACTCCTGAACATACCTTATCGTTCAATTTTAGCCATTATTACTTCACGTTGGTTGATACGGTGAAGCAGCTACAGAACATTGGCAAGACTGGAAGAAAGTTGACGGGCGCTGTGAGTAAACTGTTGAAACAGCTCGAAGCTGAGAATGTTAAAACCTTTAGAGCTGAAGCTTTACAGTTCAAGCATGTGGCTAAGAAAGAGATTCAGGATTTGAAGGAGGAGACTTTGGACTGGTTTAAGGCTGATGATATTGGAAGATTGTTCGAGATTGATGCCAAGTTTATCGGTGGGTGTTTTGATAAGATATCAGATGCTTCCGATAGGACGTTGTCATCATTGAGAAGAATATAGGAGGTTAGGTGTACGCGTACTTGTGTATAAAAGAAAATTAGACTAACTATATGTACAAATTCTAAAGCATATATTATTGATTTGGCATCATAATTATTGAAAACATGGTAGAAATCAATGCAACACAAAATTTACACAACCGATCTACTTCACTTCTTGGATGCCTTCACTCTAACCTTGGAAGGAACCAACCTCTCCTGTTCGCCAAAGACCAACTTGTGAGGCTTCATAAACGAATCCAACACTGTCTGATCCACCTTTGCCCTACTCTCCTGGAAGTTCTTGACAAACTCCTGAACAAAATCAATACAGATCTTCTTCAACTCACCGGAAAGCATCTCACCACTCTTATAATCATCATATATACTCTTCAATTTCTCATCGTCATCAAGCATGAATGACAAGTACTGATAAGCAACATCAACATCAGGATTACCACCGTACTTTCTATGGTCTTCGACGGTGACCTGTCCACCACTGAAAGCATACTTGTTGATCTTCTTTTGGATCTGCTTAGCAGTATCTGTCATGAAGATAGCTGTATTTTCATCGGATGCAGACATCTTTGTGGTTGAACCTTGCAATGCAGGGAAGAACCTCGAGTGGATCAAAGCAGGCTTGCTAAACTTCAATTTATCAGCAACGTCCCTACAGACTCTGAAATATGGATCTTGATCGATAGCACATGGGATCAAGCATGGGGTCTTTGCAGGTAGTCCTAGCACGTCAGGGAATGACGATGGGAAGGCAGTAGCAATTTGAACGGATGCGAAATGGACCTTACCGATACAGTCTGAATCCTGGAAGCCAAACACCGCCTTCGCTGTAGATGTGGTGATTTGTCTTGAGACTCTAACGACGTTTTCGTAAAAGGCTGAATTCATGTAACCTAAGTCGGAAAAGATGAAGGTGTTTTTAGGGTTGAAACCAACGGCAATGATATCCTTCACGTTTTCAGCGGCGAATCTCTTCACATCTTCGATGGTTAGTTTTGGCTTAAATAGGAACTTTTCATCATCTGTTATTTCAATGACTAATGGAACATCAAACACTTCCTGCAACCACTTGGTAAAGATGAATGGGATCATGTGTCCCAAATGAATTGAATCTGAGGATGGACCTCTACCGGTGTACAAGAAGAACTGTTCGCCATGTTCGTACATGTCTAGAATCTTGTTGAAATCTCTCTCTGAGAAGAACATTCCCTTTCTCATGAAATGGTGTGGTCTGTGTCCTGTGACACGTTCAAATCTTTCCATTGTTTCTCCTGAGATTTCCTTGGTACCGAACTGTTTGATCAATTTGTCGTAGTCTATGCCGATGGATTGTCCATCAACAACGGCACCTTCGACCTCCCATGGGGTGACCTTTTGTTCTGCCTCGGCAGCGATATTCAAGTTTGCCGCTTGTTCTGCTAGCTTGTCTGTCATTTAAAATAGATAGTTTTCTTTGCCGGACAACTCGATATTGAAATATACATTCTTTGTACAAGTTAGTAAGACTTAAATGGATGTTTATCTCATTTAAATTGTATGTGTGTTATGTGAGTCAAGAAAGCAGAGGCTGTTGAATTTTTCCACCTGGCGAAATAAACGGCTGTGCAGAGGGTGCTCACATTTGCTTTGCTTTGCTACCAACGGCGAAGATGATGATGCATTTTGTCTATCGAAACATAGAAGGAACCCACCCACTTGTTGTGAATAGTTCTAAGAGAGCTGTAAAAAACAAGAAAAGAATAATGTTACAAGAATAGAGCTGTAAAATAAAAAGACACATAGTATGGAGCCATCCATACCCATCAAACGGCAGTACCAAATGTGGAACTAACGCTACTTCTCGTGGACTCAGTGTCCGTATCGATCAACTCATCATCCTTATCCTCCTCCGAAATTTCGTTCCAGGAGGCATACGTCAAGAGTGCAAATCCAGTCATGATAAAGATATACCCACACATTTGAACCATGGTAATTTCAACCCCCCACATCAACCACTCTGTAATTCCAACGATTAGGATAGTAACCAAGGATGAAACGGAGGAGAAAACAGGTGAAGTCAAAGCCATCATAGCCAAGAATGACAACGAAAATGTCAAATTTGCAAAAACTGAAGCAAAGATAAACTTCCACGTCGTGAAATCGGATGGAATCTTGAACCTGTATAAACCAAACAGATGGACACAGAACATGGGAACTGCAACAGTAAAGAACGATCCAAATCCAATAGCACACATCGTAAAGTTGGAGAACGTTGCTTGTCTTCTAGCACTAACCTCGTTTGAAGGTGGACAGCACATCTTCTTATACATGACCTCGTATAATCCGTACAATATCGCACCGATTAGGATAATGATGTTACCAAAAAGTCTATGCGGATGCTCGTTCACTTTGTCGCCATCACTGGAACTATTACCTGAATAGGCCACAATGATGACGCCAAAGATGGCAGTAATGACAGAACTCATCTTCAACCATGAGAATCTCTCCCCTAATATTGGTATGGCGAACATGTATGCCGTGAATGCACTGGAGTTATAGATCGCAGTCACGTCTGAGCCTGTAGAAAGCGACATTGAAATATACCATGTTGATCCGGCAATGTTTAAGATGGCGGAGAGGATGAATGCCGATCGGATGATGTATCTAACTGCAACACTTTTGAAAAACTGGGAGTATGTTCTGAATGAGTGTGCGCCAAACTGGTTCAACTCAAAGTTGGGCACGTTAATCTCGGCTGTTAGTTCAGCACTGTGGTAGATGTTTTTGTGTTGTGCTTTGACGCTACTTGCGAATGATTTGATGATTCCCTTGTATTTCTTACCTGATGCATCTTGGTTGTGTTGTCCTCTGGTGTGTTTGAGATACTTCCGTGTTGCCTTGTAAGATGCAATTGTGATGAATTGGAGTGGCCACATGATACCCCAGGATCCATGGGTTAGTGCTAGCAGTAGGAGTGGTTCGTTGAATTGAAGGCTGGAGTAGAGGTATGCGGTGAATTCCGTCTGGCAGACGAAGGAGACTAGCGATAGAACAAACAGGAATACAACAAAGGCAATTTTGACGTATGAGAAAGAAACGTCGTGTTGTTCCTGATGGGTCGAGTTGTGCGCTAAGGGATTAGAACTGGATCCCAAGGCGCCGTTGCTCAGCTTTGGCCTTAGGAGTAGTTCAAGACTGAGTCTGCGTTCTCGTGTTTCGTTTGATCCGTCATCGGTGGAAGAGTTTGACCTTGTTGTCTTTTGAGGGTGTTGTCTGTTCTGCTGGGACAGGGAGTTTAAAGAGGCGTTATTGTCTCTACCGGGTGTTGTCATGTTTGTTGACTGTGCTCATCAGTAACGAGACGCGTTGAAAGGCTGGTGATAGTTGTTGTAGTTGTGATTGTTGTTGTCGGCTGAAGTCGTTTCAGATGGTTATAAAAACAAAGGAGAAGCAAAGATTACGAAATGTGATATGATGATAAAGATATGATGATAAAGATTTAATGTAGTAGTAGTAGTAGTAGTAGTAGTAGTAGTAGTAGTAGTAGTAGTATATAAATCAGTGGAAGATATGTATTGAAGATAAAGCCTACATGTGTATTTCTCTATGTCTGTCTCCCTCTCTGTTTGTCTCCTCTCTCTTTCTCTTTTCTTTCTTTCAGAAACAACCCAAAAAAGACTTGTCACGTGACTATTTATCGGGTGAGTTTCATCATGTGACCAAGCACTGTTGCTTAATTTTCCACAGGTTCAACTACAACTACAACCACACCGACAATAACAACTACAACACAAGAAGGCTTGACCAACAGCCAGATATAGAGACTCTATATATATAATACTACATAACTGTATATACACCCTTCCATACATAGTATATTCATCTTCTTCAATCCCAGGATGAATCACAATAGTTACAATAACGACAGTCGGTATGGCTCGGTGAACCAGAGGCGATACCAGAACAACAATAATGCATATAGCCAGAACCAAAATCAATACCAAAACCAATCTCGAACTCAAAATAGAAACCCCTATCAACAGGACGATAACGATGATGCTGGAACAGGAGCAGCAACAAACAGAGGACAACAGCAAAGGAGAACAATCGACTATTTCACACCTCTAGGCAAGTACATGATCTCCAAAACCGTTTTTAACAGACGCAAGAGGACACCAATTGGAAAGATCAGACCAGACATGTCTTATACGACCGAAATTCAACCTCCAAACATTCAACAACCAATAGTGTACGATCTAGCAACCAAGTTTGTCCATGTTTCATCCAACAAATCCAAACATGCAATCCATGCTATAAAATGGACACCGGATGCAAGAAGAGTTCTTGTCTCCTCTCACTCTGGTGAATTCACCATTTGGAATGGTCTAACGTTCAACTTTGAATCGATAATGCAAGCTCACGATGCCCCTATATTTTCTTTGGAATATAGTCATAATGGAGAATGGTTAATAAGTGCCGATCAGAATGGATGTATCAAATTCTGGCAGCCAAACTTTAACAATGTGAACATCATGAACAAGGCTCATGACAATGCAATTCAGGATTTGGTTTTTTCTCCAAATGATTCGAAATTCGTCAGTTGTTCCGATGACCAAACTTTAAAGATTTGGAATTTTGCAACGGCAAGGGAAGAACGAATTTTAAAAGGGCATCATTGGGATGTGAAATGTGCCGATTGGCATCCAAACTTGGGATTAATCGTCAGTGGATCAAAGGATAACCTTGTCAAATTTTGGGATCCAAGAGATGCGAAATGTATGACTACAATGCACGATTTTAAACATACCGTCATGACCACAAAATTCCAAAAGACGGGAAATCAGAGACTCTTAGCAGCAACTTCTCGTGATCATTCAACAAGAATCTTTGACATTAGAACGATGAAGGCTTTAACTGTCATTAAATCAGTAAATGATGTCGATATGTCAGCATTGACTTGGCATCCGGTTCATTCTTCCGTGTTATCCATTGCTGGTTACGATGGATCTCTAGCTACTTATGATCTATCAAGGGATATCAAGAAGGACCTGATTGTCGGTTCAACAGCACCATCCACACCAGCACAGACACAACCACAAGGAAGGTTCCCTGCACCACCTCCACCTTCAGGTTCAACTACATCACAGTTAGAGACGTTGACTACACCATTACACAAGATCCCACATGCACACGATAAAGCTATTCACACCATGGATTACCATCCTTTGGGACATATGCTTGTTACTGGTGGTGCGGACAAATCGATAAGGTTCTGGTGTAGGGCAAGACCAAACGATCCATTTGCTTTTAAAGATAGTGCATATTCTGGAGAGAGTTGGTCTGAAAAACAACAAACATTTGCTGCTGTTGCTGCTGCTAGGGATGGTGGTGATCATAATGGGAGCGTTGGGGAGGACTCAGGAAGAGTTGGTGGTGTTCTTGGTGGTGGATTGCCTGGTTTACCCGGTTTGCCTGGGTTCACCAATGGTGGTATACCCGGACTGATGTGAAGGGCTGACTCATGTCAAAAATAAAAGCGAAGCAGAAAAGTAGTTTTTAAAATAATAAGTTATATAGATGTATACATACACTATTAACAGAGATGAAAGATGTATAAGTTTTATAAATATGATAAATTGTGTGTGAGAGAGAGAGCAATGCAATGACTCGCCTCGTTATGAACAATCTGATGCGCTCGTTGTTATTTTTGCGTTGGTTCGTTCCTTCGTTCGTTTGTTCATTCTTCGCGATGTTTTAGCTTGTTGTAGCGTTGGTAAAGTGGGACCCGGTTATCCCCCATTTTTTTTTCATTCACTCCGCCGCGTCTTCAGTATGTGCACTCAACGTAACATCGATTGACGGAATCTTTGATAGTTGATTGTTCATGCTACCAGCGGTGGTACCAAACGACAACTCTGAACCTGTTGCAGCTGAAGTAGTTCCTAACCTTGGAGATGAAGGAAGGCCATTCATCATTGACGACAAGCTTGTTGCCGAGTTGCTCGATGAAAGATGGCTAAGTATCGGTTTGTACTTTCCCTTTGCATAAAACTCATTCACCTCTTCAATATACGCAATTCCATAGTTAAGCCTATACTCAGCCAAAAATCGGTATATCAGAGTAAGAGCATAGCTACTCTTGAACGATCTCAGACACTTGAAATTGTGCGAATGTTTGCCCAACACGGGACCATGCTCAATACCACAATCGTAACAAAACTTTTCACCAACGTTTGTTAGGCTGAAATATTTGGCATCCAGATCGAGAACCTCTGGAACTGTGACTTTTTCATAGTAGGCCTCGTATTTTTCAATCCTGCATAGGAAATCCAAAATGGCAACGGGTTTGGGGATGTTATGATAGTCAAGACTATTTGCCTTCTTATCAATGTTGAACCTTCTAAGCATCTGGTTAGGACATTTCACTTCCATTATTAGAGGCTTGATTTGAACACCACTGGAAAGTGAAACTTCCTTGACCCTATTGAACACTTTTAAACGTCTTAATCTTGTTGTATTTGTTGCATCTAGAACTCCAATGTCTATCGTGTCGCTGATAAGGCTTTGTGTGAGTTCTTCAAGCGCTTCGAATGCATACTGTTCTCGGAGTGTCTTTGTATCTTGCTTGCTAAAGTCGAAATCCAACTTCTTGCCTTCAGCCTCTTCTTTCTCATGCTTCCTTCTGACGTCACCAGCATTGAAAGATTTGATTCGAAGATGGTGTTTTTTTGAACGAGAAGCGAATTCAATCAAATGTTTCACCACCGTGGATTTACCACTTGCTGGAAGACCAATCAAACAAATAAAAAACTTTTCCGTTGGAGAATTATCCCTCTTGATTGCACATTCTTCTTCCAAAAGTGCCGATAGTTTATCTGCTGAGACAACAGTGCGATCGTCATCATCATCCTCTTCTTCCTCCTCCTCTTCTGTGTCGTTATCATCATCTTCTTCTTCTTCCTCCTGCTCATCATCATCATCAACGATTCGACTATCGTCTAGCTCGAGGTCATCATCGACATGAAGTAGGAGTCCCACTTCTGATTCAATCATTTGTGGTGAATAATCTGGCGTTGTGAGTAGTGTGTGTAGTGAAGATAGGGATGCTCCAGATTGGGTTCTTGTACTGCTCACTCCAGAGAGGGTCATTGTTGTTTCTGAACTTTGACTCCTTGATGGCATTGTTGAATGTAGAGGAGAGTTTGGTAGGCTGTGGCGATGGATCGTCATAGTGTAGAATTATATGTTGGTGGATGGGTGGGCGAGTGGGGGTATAATATTTGACAGCGTCGTGGGTTTGTTGATGGTTTGTGGATGGTTTTGGATGGATCTGTTTATTTATTTCAGTTTATATACAGGAAGGGATCTTTAACAGAACACGTTGACTATTGCTTGATTCATTATGAAACAGCAACAAGGAGAAAGGATATGTATGTATGTGCGCAAGCGTGTACAATAGAGCCTCCTTTTGAAATAGATAAACCAAATGAAAGTATAGAAGCAGTATTGTTAATCATAATGATTAATGAAGGTTGAAGTAAGAAGAGGGGGGGCAATAAATGTATATATATAATAAATAATATACATAGGAACAAAAGAAATGGGACGATGATGTTGATGAGGAGTTGTTTCTTTCTTTCTGTTTAACAACACCGGCACCACCAACGCTTGATCATCCAACCGTCATCAACACCAAGACCAAACAGTACAAAGGAGAACGAAACCCCGCTCCTGTGTGCCCTTTCGTGGTGGTGTTGCAGTGGTGGCGGTGGTGGTGGGACAGAACTCCGAAGGGTAAAAAAATAAAGGGCAAGAGGCACACACCACACGTGCAGCCACAGCCCCATATAGGCCAAAGACCACCGCCACCACCGTCGCTACCACCGCACAGCACTCTCAGCAAGCAGCGGAGTTCTGTCTCCTCCCCTCACGGTGCTCCCCTCTCCTCCACGCAGCACTCCTCTCCGGTCTCCTCGAGTTCCCCCCCCTCCCGGAAAAACCTAACCACTTTTATCCCTTCCTGCACACGGCTGTGCTAATGCATTCGGCTTCCAGCATAGTTAATCCGGTGAAAAACTATTATTTCCTTATCTTTAGCCTATCTGCATCGAATAATAAGCAACTCTTGTTGATGCTTCATTTGCAGGACATTTGTTATTTTCATTCTAATTACTCCATCTCTCTCTTCTTCGTAAAGAACATCCCCATCTGAATCTCTCTAACGATCTTATCCAACTCTGTATCATTCTTCCCTATCTTCTTCCCATTGTCATCCCGCATCTGCACAACCACCTCCAAGAAGGACTTCATCGTGTTGAAATCCTTCTGATTGATGTTCAAATGGCCCAACTGGTTCTTCCTATCAAAAAGATACACTCCTCCATACTTCAACCGTTCACAGGCAGGCTTAATAACAAACCTCTCAATCTCTCCTTCGCTATTTACCTTCATCTGAACATTGTTGTTGTCATGTTGTCTGTTGTCCTCCTCCTGTCTTTGACAATGGCCATGGTTAAAGAAATTTGACACCAACTTTCTCTTTTGCCTAAGCAGCCCGTTATACTTGTAATCCTTAAAAATCATCAACCCATAAATATCACTATCAACAAGTGCAACAACAGGAACATCATCAAAGTGGTTGCACAGATGGAACAAGAAAGTCTTTGTTAATCGATCTGCAAATCCCTTGGCAGTAATAACCAACTTCTTCTTCTCCCCACCTTCACCTCGTTCCTTCTCACAAACCTTTCTAAATACAGATTCCTTCTCAACAATGACAATCTCACTGGGTTTGAACTTCGCGTCAAATTTGAAATCCTCATGCTTGCAATCCAACATGATCAAAGGAATCATCTCGATACCCCCACCCCCACCATTGCAATCGCCTTTATTATTGCGACGAATGCTAAACTTCCACCCCTTATACTCCATCTCTAAATCCCCATAGATGAGTCCCTTTTGAGAAGCAACAATTCCAAGACGTTCAAGTGTAACACCCAATGAATCAGCAAGTAATTCGAGATATCTATCCAAATTACTCTGTTTTTGAAAAAGTGTAACGTCCTGATAGTAAAGTTGTCTCTTTGTAATGTACCCTTCCATAAAGTTCCCATTTGAACTAGAACTCTCAAAAGCACCACCATTGCTCAATTGTTGATGTATCAATCTGATCACTTTAACCATTGATACAAATTTTAGATTTGTTCTGGGGTCTAAAGTGGGGAATTCAATCTTGTTTTGATATGGCACGTTCGCACCTTTTCCATTGCGTTTGCGTTTGCGTTTGCTTTTTCTTTCTACAGGTCTCTTGAAGATTAGAACTATTGTTTCTCCATTCCTAAAACCATTTTCAATCATTGATAGAATGCTAAACAATTTTTCTCTCATTGATGAACTGTTCTATGGATCTTATGGGGTGTGATCGTTAGTATTGCGCAGTGGGAGCTATGGAGGGGTGGGGAGGTGGTCAATCGTACATGTTTGACTCTGAAAGATCAGGACTGATCATGATTGATCTTGTTGGTTCTTCTTTTATTTTGATTGGCATTTGCTGTTATCCTTTTTATTTAAAGCTGGTTTAAGCAATCAATGTACTGTGTTTTACGTTGTTGTCGTTGCAATGCAAAGGGCAACGCTTAAAAGGGGGATACTTTTTCATGAATAGCTCTGTGTCAATAAACATCAGCATCGATGAAAAGTTACCTCACTTCTGGTGTACGGGTGTATCCATAATTTTTCAGTTTGGTAGCAGGTTTTCCAAACTTTTCAACAGAATACACAAATCATCACCCCCTCCCTTTTTACCTTTTACTTACAAGAGAAACATTGTCTGTTGGTCGATCATAATAATATATATCTAGGGAATCTTTTCAAATAAAATATTAATCTTAATTACTGCTTGAAATGTATCTTCTTTCTTCATCAAGTTGCCTCTTCACGCGCCACCACCACCACCGCCACGATCAAAAATGTCTTACTTCAGCGTGTTAGATAGCTATCCAACCAATGGTGATGTTTTTGAAACTACCTATGAAGGTCAATTTTACAGCACTGAATCACCATTGCCATCACCACCACAATATACAAAGTCTGCTCACAAGGGGGAAAAGGTAGCCACGATAATAGTCTGCACGTTCAGCCTATCGATGGTCATCTTCACCGTTGCCCTATACCTAACAAACCAATACCACAAACACCTACTGAAACAATCGCCATGGAGACATTTCTTTAAATGGATAAACCCATTGAGATGGATAGGTATAACATGGCTGTATCGCAAAGCCAGGTATTACAACGTTGAAAAAAGGTTAAAAAGGGGAGAATACATTGCTCCTCCAACGTATTCTCAATCTCTGCCGTACGATATCAATCGGTTCAATGTTGATTTTAGATATGGTGATTATTTTACTGGTAGGACCGCCAAGCATTCATAGTCCGTTGGTGAATTGCACAGGATGAAAGGTTATATTGATTTCAAAGGGAATTTCAACAAAGTTGAAGTTACGAGGATCATGGATCCGGTGTTGATGCGGGAATTTGACGTTATTGATCTACCACCATGTTTGAATAATGAGCGGTGTGGATATGGGTATGGATATGGCTTGTCCAAGGTGTTGGATTCTTGTGAGTGCTTGGGTCCAGATAGAGACTATGCTCCTCCGTATGAGGAGGCTACTGAACTGT
Organism: Ogataea pignaliae; assembly: GCA_030570775.1. NCBI lineage: Eukaryota > Fungi > Ascomycota > Pichiomycetes > Pichiales > Pichiaceae > Ogataea > Ogataea pignaliae. Next base: position 103,722 of record JAJLWO010000026.1, on the reverse strand, counting down.
TGGAACCTGACGTTGCACATGTGAGAGATCCATTGAGGATGGTATAAGTCTATAAGGAAGGGCATTGTTCTTCTCCCATTTTTGTTTAGTTGCATGTTATATCTGTCAATGGTGATGTTTTAACTGACTCAAGTGTTGTATATGACAACGTATGGTCAAAAAAAGACCAAGTTCTCTCTTTGAGACCTTTAAGACGGGTATAAGCAGAAGAGAGAGGCTCGGGCTCGGGTTCTCTCGGAGATAACACAGTACCAAGTTTCTGCACAGCCCACACTTTTTAGATGTGCTGTGCCTCCTTCTGTTTCTGTCTGCTATTTTTCGTTTATGGTCACGCATCGCCTTCCAACCGCTGCCGCCCCTCAGAAAGCGCAATGGTTATCTCCATTTTCTCGTAAAAGCATGTTTTAGATGGCCCTTATTGTGATCATCAACCGTCATCATCATCATCATCATCATCATCATCATCATCATCATCATCATCAGTTCACCTTATCCCTAAACTGCTAACGACACTACTAGACTTATCCAGTTAGTCTCCCCATTGGAAAAATTGAAGCAGGAATAGGAATCATTGCCAAAGTTTAGGTTGCTCAGACTATATATTCATCACTTTATTTCTTAGTCCCCCCAAATAGACTCGGTGCACAGCAGAACCCAGAATTTTTCCAACACTTTTAGGATCTAACCCATCTAGTACAAGTTTTTCTTCACCACCATTAGAATACACATCGGATAAAGCATAGTGTAATATTTAAAAACAACTTTCATACTTTTTTACGGTTGTTCATTGTCCACCGGCACACAATACTTCTTGGTATCCCTTAACACCTACATCAGCATGCCAGCCATTCCAGATGCATCCTCATTCCAACTCACAAAACGTTTCTGGGGAACCTACGGAGGAACAAACACAGCAAACTATGCCTTTTTTGCATTCCTAGCGGCAGTGGTGATATTCTTCTTTGTGATAACCTGTATGATCAACGTCAGAAGGGCAAAGAGAGGAAACCAGGCCCCGTTGATATCCTGGTACTTGGCCCCACCTAGCTACCGCCAGGCCCAAAACATTGATCCAGAGCAGGATACGCAGCTACCCACATACACTGCCCAACCTAATCCAAACCAAGATATTGGATACTACGACCAAACTGGAACGTTTGTTCCATACAGTAAGGGCGTTCAAGAGGATGAGAATGTCGGTAATACCATGCAAGGCTCCTCTATCAATCCATTCGACGTTAGGCCTACCGGTGGTTCAAACCTTCACGGTGCCGCCAACACAACCACAACAGCATCGGATACTCCACTTGAAACCCTCCAACCTGCTCAGGTGTATCATAGAGATGACTTTGATTCCGATTACCCTAACTACATGGGTTCTTCCACTAGCAATGCACAGAGTGGTGGTTCTGTTGCTGTGAACGGTGATGGTACGGAGTTGCCTTCGTATAGTCCTCCTGAAGGTCCTCCTCCCTCCCACGTCAAGAGATGAGGGGGGATTTAGATTTTGATTTGGGTTGCTTGTCTCGCTTATGATCCACTTTTGGATTATGACTCTTTTGATTTTTTTGAACTCTTTTATGTGATCCAGTCAAACAAATACTTGAGGCAGGAAATACAGTTTCTACTGAACCACACCAGTTTTTCTTTATAATGCCTTCTTTCTCTTTGTTTATTCCTTTTGTCGACTTCTTTTTTCAACAGTTTCAGGGAATTGGAATCGTTCGGTGTCTTATTAATTTTTTGTTTTTTTCTCTCCACTTCTTGCGAACCGTTTATCATACATAATATTAATGGCGGGTTATTGACTTTTGAACATAAAGTACTCAACACTTGTAAACCATACCTCCACCGTCTTGTCATCAATCTCAATCGGCGATCGAAAAGTTCATATCTTCTCAACGAAGGACCTATCCTCTACTTTCTCAACGTTCAATCTTGTAAATTCGTACGAATCCGCATCATAAGTAGCACCAGGAGACTGCTGATACACTTGGCCTCTCACTAAAAGCACACCAACTATGCCATTGTCATTATTCTCACCATAAACGACAAAAAGTTCCAAAGATGTATTTCCTAGAGGGAGTTAACCTTTGAAAGAATCCTCGAACCATGTTTGATGTTTGATAGACATAAGTTAACTCACTATTGTACTTGTATGCAACCTTCCACAGGGGCCATTTAACAGGATTGAAAAATTCATCAAAGAAGTAAAAAAGTGCTTTTTGTAAGTCCTCGTTCAGTAAAAAGGATGATGGATTCCGCGGAATCTAGTCGACGCTCTTTCAAATGCTCTTTTTGAAGCTGCTGTTGCAAAATCTATGAGTTCCTCCTTGCTAATCTTATGCGACATAACTTCTTTTAGCTTTCTTCCCTGATCAACCCCTTTTTTCACCTGAGGTGTAGATTTCAACCTTAATGACTTGTCAGGAAGTTTCAAATCGTTGAAAAACCAACCCAAATATTCAGAAGCAACAGCAGTGTTCCACCATCTCATAAAGTGAGGATGAGATTTCCTCCATTTGTCACCATAAAGAATGGTCATTGGGCTATAGAACAAAGAAGCAACAAACACATCAGCCATGCTTAACCTCTCACCAACCAAATAAGTGTACTTGTTCAACCTACTGGCTTCCATGTTGTTAATCAGTACTTCCAACTTACATACTGCTTTATCGTACGCATTCTTATGGAACTCGACACCTATTCCCATGAATGGAACGACGGCAGGAGATGCGGTAGGAAGAGATTGACTAGTGGCAAACATCATCCATCCTATTATGGCAGCCTTGTCATTTGGCGTCGAACCCAAGAGTTTCAAATGTGCAAGGTTGTCACTTAGAGAGATGAGGTAGTTGATGATGGCAACAGCTTCGGAGGGTAGGTATCCATTGGGTCATATGAATATGAGCACTTTGCCCAGTGGATTTAACTTTTGGAAAAGTGGCTCATTTTGAAAGTTGAGAACTATGTCAATGTCCAAGTTGAGCACTCTTATGACGCCTCTTGCTGCCAATAGTCTCTTGATTGGAATCCTCTATATAAGGTTCACTGGGACATTGTAGTTTTGTTTTCTGATACCTCAACGGTGTGTTTTAGAGGATGGACATCAAAGTGAAAGGGGCCATGTTTATATAGAAGTCTCCATCTGACCGTGAGTCATAACAAGCATTCCTGCTCCTCCAACAAACCAAACCAAAGCAAAACAACCAGCCATTTAAGTCCGAAGAGCTTCATGGGCGCTGCTGAAGGAAGGAATGGGGAAAGGGGAGGAGCCTTTAATTTAAAGGGCTGTGCATTTTTAGTTTTTATCCAACTGCTTCACTTCACCTTCAATTTTTCACCCTGAATGAGCTGGTTTTGATTTATCTCTATCCTCTTTGATAACAATCTTTCAAATTTGGCTAGTCACAGAGGTAGCCACAGCCATCAGCAAAGGCAACACATCGTCTAACCCAAAACAAGATGAACAACCAAAACGAAAAGCTAAAGGCAAAACAGCAAAGACAACAATCCACAAACTCAAAGAGAGCATCCTCCTCAAAATCATCAACCCCAACAGCACCCCCATCACAATCCATAAAACAACTCGAACAAAAAAAGAAACAAACGTTCAAACCGATCCTTGTAAATCCATACACTAGAAGAAATGCATGGCCAATAATCAAACCGGAGATACTCCAGGATATCCTCGACATCCTCTGCAAATCCCTCCTTAATGAACTAGGAAGGTACAACTCACTGTCGAAAGAGGAAAGAACATCGTTGAATATCGAGCCACCAAGATTAGCAAAGTATATCACGTACGGATTTAACTCATGCGTGAAACAGTTAGAGGCACAAATTAAACGAAGGAGGAAGATGGGGAAGAAGAACGGACAGCAGCTAGAGGGAAAGCAAGAGGAATGGGCACTGTTGGATGGTGTCGCTTGTGTGTTTATCTGTAGACAGGACGTCACTTCTCCACTTTTGGTGTCTCACTTTCCCGTGCTTTGTCAACTTGCTGGTGTGAAGTTGATCCAACTTCCTAGGTACTCAAACTTGAAGTTGAAGGGGGCGTTGGGGGTTAAGACATCCGTTGAGTTTTTGGTCTTGCAAAGGGGGGCGTTGATGGGTGATGGTGATATATTGAAAGAGATCATCTTTGGGGGAAATGTTGATGATGTTAAGATTGGGTTTGTTGGGGGGTTGTCCAGTCTTTTTGATGCTGAGGATGGTAAACAGGGAGAAAGTGGTGGAAAGTTTGTTACTGATGTTAGGTTTTTGTTGAATGAGGGGCCTATAGGACCTAAGCGAGGAAAGAAGTGAGAATGAAACATAGAAATGAGTATATATTATGCCCTAACGCCAAAAAAAAGAACATGTATTATCATAGATAATAATGATGATGATGATATGAAAGAAAAAAATGAAGCGAGTTATAATAAATATGAGACAAAACAAGATCTCAGCGATGGAAAAACCTCCTACCAATACGTCCAACAACCTTCAGCATTTCATGATGAGGAGGAGAATGCAGATGCTTATGAGTAGAAGACAAATTGTTGATAATAGTAGCACCGGTACTCGTAGAACAAGTCTTAACGATAACGCTACTATCCCTACCCATATCTTTCAATAACCTGATCAAGTTCGTAGACTTGCGCAAATCAGGAGGCTCAGTGTTGAAAATAGGTGCCTTGTGCTGTAGGCCAGATGTCAAAGTCAACGAATCAGTATAAGACCTTTTAAATTCAAACTGTGGAAGCCTGTGAGAGGCAGTGTGGCAGTCGTTATTCCTCTCTGGCACCTCCAATGTTAAAGTTTGCTTGCTCGATGGTTGTTGTTGAGTTGTCCTAATCGATATCCCATGCGTGTTGATCTCATTCTGATAAAAGTCCGCCTTGGGAACTTCTCTGATGTGCTCGGTAATCTGGGCACTTGCTGATGCTGGTTTCTGAACCTCCTGGTCCAAGTTGGTGACGAACTGGTTGTCAAGTTTGTTAAAGTATAGCAACGATGATGCCCTTGTGAATCCCACGTACATCACTTTTCTTCTTTCGTATGAGTTTGCCAAGTTGTGATTGTTAGCGGCAAGGATGAACACAACGGGGAACTCCAACCCCTTTGAGGTATGGATCGTTGAAAAGTTAATCTCGTCATCTTGATATTGTTTGGTAATGTTTGTATTTGGATTGAGCAAAAGATCAGAGTTATAATTGTTAAGGTAGAACTTGAGCAAAGTTTCAGATTCCGGCTTGAAAAGTAAAGTCTTTTGTAAAGACTTGTGAATTGACTGTAGGTAATCCTCATACTCTGCCTTTTGTAACGATGTCAGTTTGCTGCTGTTGATCTTCTTCTGAAGTCCAAACTGGGATGCAATGGTCAATAGAGTCATCATTATTGAATTTGGATCATTTGGATCTATCGATTTGCGTGCTTGCTCAATGTACGATATAAATTTTTCAGTATTTCTAGCAATAGAAGCCGGCCTCTTGATGGTAGGGTCCGTTAGATAGTCCCATACGGAAAGATCCTGCTTGATAGCATTGAGGTAGATTGAATTTAGCGATGTTAAACCAATGCCATAGAGCAAACTGAGCGATGACAACAATGGAAAGTTTTGCCTTGGATCAATTATAATCTTGATATATTGTAGAATGAAGGATAGCTGAGTCTTCAGCCAACGTGGGGTTGAGCTTAACCTGTTCAGTTTAAAATCATCCTTCTCTTTGAAATAGTTATAGCATGAATCAATCTCTTTGTTCGTAAAGGACAAGATGGCAACATCGGAAGCTTTGATTTGACCCTTTGAGATCTCTGTCAATCTTTTGATCTCGTCGTGAATGAACTTATATTCTTCTACTTGAGAGTTGAATGAGATTCTCACCGGTTGTAGCAAGTTGGAAGATTTGACGCTTGTATGTAAGTTTGAGGACCTTAAACCCAACAACTTTGTGGATAATGCAAGTAACTCTGGCGTGGATCTAAAAGAATGACTCAAGGTGATTGTCTTTTTGTTCGCATCTTGGTAGATTGGGGTCACTTTCCCCCAGTTTTTCGACACTGTAGCACCAAGAAAGCCATAGATTGATTGGTTGGGATCTCCAGCGATGGTGAGGTGCTTTCCTTTGCAAATCTTGATGATTATATCGGCCAAGATCGGATACACATCTTGAAATTCGTCAACTATGATGGCCTTATATTTTTGGATGAAATCAGGTGGATTCGTAGTCAAGATCCCGTTGCACTCGATCAGTATATTTTCATAGGTGAACATGTTGTGACTACCAATCAGCTCTTTCAACCTCAAGAACGACTTTTGTTCAAAATGAAACTTTTTGAAAAGTTGGCTGTCTTCATAGCGTTCCAAATCTTTAATTGATTTCGACAGCTCGATGATCTCTTTAAAGTCTCGTATGGTATATGTTGTCTTTTTGTCATTTGGAATCAGCTCGTTTAACCTCTTGATCTCCTCATCTTCCAGGATCTGCCAATCTTCAAACTTTTCATTGATGATACTTCCGGCAAACGAGTGAAAAGTCATAACCTGAACCTGATGAACCAAGGCATCATCCATTAAGATATCCTTCAACTTTAGCTTTAAATCGTTGACTGATCTGTTGGTCATGCTGAGCACCAGTATCTCCGAAGGGTCCATTCCTTGACTCATGAGGTATGCAATTCTGTTGCACAAGGTACGTGTCTTTCCCGATCCTGGCCCTGCTATAATGTTGAGAAGACTATTGGGGGTCTTGTAGAGTGGAGAGGTGATGGCGTCATATTGGAGGTCTGTACAGGAGATGGTGACTTGTCTCTCTGCTGTATCTGTCGCCATGGCTTCTGTGTGTGTGTGTATTCGGAGCGATTTAGAGGAGAGAGTGATTCAGAAGAATACCCTAGTACTCTATTTAAGTATGATGTTGAAGAACAAGGACGACTGAGAGGTGTTTGAGCAGTACGATACGAGCTATTTCTGACTTGAAACAAGTCTAAAGGATCATCTTGTTTGTTGCCCTTTAAATGCTCTCCCTCCCTCTCTTTTGATCTCTCTCTCTCTCTCGCGTCGCGGCGCGGCACGGCGCGTCCCTCGTGCACGGTCGGCACTGGTCACTGAGCACTGGCACGTGGAGTGTGCGGCTAATGATCGCTTACTACTAGTCTGTTCTTTTTACACAGCCGTGCTTCTAGTTCTTGCTCCCTATTTCCATAAAATCAAAGATCTATCTATTATTTATTATTATTATTATACGTAGAAGTAGAAGTGGAAGTATTACTACCGTTAATGTTTGATGGCCTCTTGTACCAGTCTCACTTCTAAAATATAGTAGGGAGAGAGAGAGAAAAGAAAAGAGGATATTTCTACGCTTCATCAGGTATTTTTCGTCTTTCAATCTAGACTCAACCCTTATCCAAGTAATACTTCCTTCTTCTACACGCACAACAATTGGTTGGTTAAATTCTATCTATCACCACTGCCGGTTGTGACAGTGCCATTGGTATCTTCAAATCCTTGCCTTGCAACTTTCTCAGCCTCAACTTTGGCTCTTTCCGGATCCAAATAGTGAAAGGTATCGTTGATCGGAACGAGGACCTTTCCATTCTCCATATCATCTTGTTTCATTTCAATTGATAGAGGTATTCCATTGGGTATATTGATGTTTGATATAGTTTTATCGTCTATTCCGTAAAGATACTTGACGAGTGCTCTAACGATGGATCCATGTGAGACGACAAGTACCGTCTTGTTGGCCAACAATTGTGGTAGGATCTGTTCTGTGTAAAAGGGTAACAGTCTTCCCAGGACCATCTTTAAGGATTCTCCTCTTGGTAGTTCGGACTCTAGTGTTCCTTGGTATCTATGCTTATCATCTATTGAGTAGTATTTGTCCTGAGGTTCCACCAGTGGCGGACAACCCTCATATGCTCTTCTCCAGTACATGTATTTCTCCTCTCCATACAGCTGTAGTATGCTACTTTTGGATTCTCCTTGGAGTTTGCCATAATGTCTCTCGTTCAACCTCCAGGTCTTGATGACGTCTATATATTGAACGTTCATATCTTCGAGGATGATGTTTGTTGTTTCGATGGCTCTTGTTAGACGGGAGGTAAAACAGACATCTGGTTTTGCAAAGTTGGCATTTAGAATTAGTTCAGACGATCTGTGTGCCTGTTGGTGTCCCTTTTCACTCAAGGGAACGTCAACCCATCCACAAAAGAGGTCGTCCTTGTTCCAGAGGGATTGGCCATGTCTCACTAGTAGTAGGGTGCCTGGCATCGCGTGGTATTGTTGTTCTGTCCTTCTATTTAACCCACTGTTAAACCGTAATTAACGTTTGATAATTGAAAAGAAAGAAAGAAGATTAAAAAGGTACAAGTTAAAGCAACCAACCAACAAACCCAACCACTTTTATCCCTTTCTCTCTTTCTCCCAAAATCAACTGATTTATCAATTCAAAATACGTATCACGTGACTACAACTCCTTCTATCAGCTATCTGGGAGAGGCCTCGCCGGCCAACACAGCCTTTCTTCTTTTCTTCTTCTTCGTGTGTAGTGTGTGTGTACGTACTACTAGTAACGTACCCCATGCATACATACATAGTACTATTAGTAGTTGATTTGCTTAACTAATAATAGATGGTAACTAACAGTCATCTATTTGCCCTTACAACAACAACAACAACAACAACAACGACAGCAATATAACTATACACATCATATCAATTACTGATCATATCAACTGAAGCTCTTAGACTACCACTGACTTTGAAATCCTATTGCTATACGTCTCCTTCTTCTGAAATCCCTGTTTCGTTTCATCTACAACGCCCACCAACTATACCATGTTCAAACAGTCCACCTCTAGACACATTGGTCGCTCATCTGCGGGGCTAAGATCCATCCAAAGAAGAAATGCATCGTTGATCTCTTCTCCAAATGATCCCAAGTTAGTCAATCTGTTGACAAGACTGGAAAAGTTTGACTCAGACTCTCAAATCTTCAACAAGTTGGACGCCCTATACCTACTCTCGCAAAGGAAAGGCTTCTTCAACCTCAACTCCAACAACCTAGAATTCTTGTCAAACTCCTCTAAACTACAGACAAACTACAACAACTTGTATAACTTTAACAATTTGGACAAGCTAGTCACCACACATTACTCCAATATGCCACTGCTTCCGCCACCTTCCGCCACAGCAGCAGCAGCAGCAGCAACAAGCTCGGCAAAATCACAGCATGGAAAGAACACTGTGACAACTCTAACGGCAGTGCCAATGGTGGATCAGTTCAACTTTTCTCCATCATCACAGCCAGCATCAACAGCAACCGTGCCTGGTTTACACATGTTCAACTCAAGCATGCTACAACTATCGCGCAACTCTCAGGTGGAAAAATACCTTGACCTTCTACATGGCCTAGCCAAAAATGATGTTGAGTTGAAAGAAACCGTTGAACCGGTCCTAGAAGCCTTCAATAAGGAGGATGATTATTTTTTCAACTATGTTCTTGAGTTTTGGATCAGCGGAAAGAATTTCAACAAGTTGAAAGCTTCAAAGCTACAAGGCGGTCTTCCTTCGATATTGGTCAATGGTAACGATAATACAGCCACCAGTCTATGATTGGAGGATATCTTTCTGTGTTTTATTCTACCTTTTTATTGTATTATGGTTGGTCTCTTGTTTCTCAAATGTTGGTGCTTGTCGGTTGTTGTTTTTTTTCTTCGTATTTAGCTTTATTACACGTGCCTCTTAGATTCCTTCTTTTTTTCCATCTTGTGCCATTTTCAGTAGCATCCTATTTATTTTCTCCAATTCTATTCAAATGAACCATTTCTAAAACGTCGGTTACTTCACTTCATACTGTAGTTTAATGGCTACTCGCTCTCTCATTCCAACTTCAACTCCGCCCCTTCAAACTCGTCATCATCATTGCTTCTGCTATCATCAATACGCCTGAGTGTATTCCCGTCGCCTTCTTTCAACCCATCGTAAGAAACGTCCCAAATCTTTTTAACACCACAATCATCCAAATGTCTCCACCAGATAATCTCAGCAGGATCTAAATCAGGCTCACACCAAACAAAACCTTCCCCCATCCCAACCCAATATTGACGTAGCATGATCTCCTGTTCGGGTTCATTAACATCAAATCCAAACTGGGAAACACGATCAACAACCTCACGTGAAGCAAACCCTTCTAATCCATTAATCATAGCATCCGATTCAACAACTTTGGAACACATCATTAATGCTTGATGTTTCGAATACCATGATGTTGGTAAGGTTCCCTTCTTGAATTTCAACGCTCCATTTTCCAATCCTTTTGATGAGAAGGATAAAAATGCTAAAAATCCACAGTTTATTAAGTATGCCACGATCATAAGGTATATTCCATAGATTCCATAGAATGAAGCAACAAGGATTTCAGGATGGGTGAACAGTAAAGCCACATGTATGACACCTATCGTTAAAAAGGTTGCTCCAATGAAGGATGCAGTGTATTTGATTAATCTTGTGTTTAGGTATGATTGGTACTGCTGTGATCCTGTTGTTTGTTCAATTAGGGAAAGTGCAGGCTGGAATTGGCCGTTGTATATAAGATTCCGGAATGGGATCATTATGGTTTCCAAAGGGAGGAACTTTGAAGATTGAGGATCGTTGTACGTTTGAATTGCCATTGAGACTGTTGATTGGCTTGGTTTTAACTTGAAAAATTCGTTGATTAATGTTGGTGTGAGATTGATCTTTGACGATTTAAAGATTTGGCGGATTAGATCGTTGGATTGTTGTAAAAGTTTGTTCTCTGTTGGATTGAGCTGAGAGAATCCACTGATTGAATCTTGATATATCTTGCATGTCTTTAAGATCTCCAGTGTTTTCCTTTCAGGAATGAAAGAGTCGTTGGGGCATTCTAAGATATTGAAAGTTACCAAATCTTTGAGTGTTTTGAATCTTTCTTCGTAAAGAGTTTCTGAAGGCGTTGTTGTTGATGAGGAGAATCGAATATCTTGCAATTGGACAGGTTTGTTGAAGGGTTTAAACACCAAGGAGGGGAGAAGCTGTAGGTGATTGAACGGCCTTCTCCGAACGAAACTTTTCAAGAGCAACATTCTTCCGACTGCAGGCAATTGACTAGTCTATCGAATATTTGAATCACTAAATGGTTAGTTGAAGCTGATCGAGGATGAAAAAAAAAAAAGGAGAGCATTTCTTCGAGCTGATGTTTGGTTGTGATCGGTGAACGTTCATATGGTCGGTCTTCTTTCCCCACCTTTCCCAAAACAGACATCTTTTATTTCTTATCTCTCTATGGTGCAGAGGTGTCTATATTATGTATTCAACTTTTCATCATTTTTTGCTGTTTCGGTGCACGACCTATTTTTTTGTGTCTGTTTTTTTTTTTTTTTTCTTTTTTGATATTTTTTTTTCATCCTTGCAAGAAAGAAGGAAGGAGGCATCATCTTTGCTACTACTGATATCACTCCAGATTTAATAGATCCAATTATCAAATTAGTGTTAGTCCTAGATCTCAAGACTTCCAATCTTCGCTTCAATTGCTTTAATAACTTGAAAGACGATCGTACCACTTTCACCGCAAAAGCTTCAACAAAAAAGAAGACAGCATCACCTTTTCCGCATTAGTCTCTGTTCCTACCTTAGCTGTTCACAACGAATCCATAGTATATACTAGCCCCTCCCTCTGGTTTTTCATCTATTGCCGAAACACCAACATATAATACATCCATTATGGCTGCTCCAACTGCTATAAGCCAATCCGCACAGCAATCACCAGCACAACCTTCACAGGTTGACGATGAAGTGCTCATCGATGCAACCAACCTAGAATCTATGGAAGACGACGAAGATGTTGCCTCTAAAGACACCACCAAACCACAACTCCCACAACCAAACCAACTAATACTGGACGAATCCGGAAAACCAAAGTTTCAATCCCAGGCACAATCGGGCATGAAGGTCAAGTTGGAATCCCGTAAGGTGAGCATCCCACCGCATAGAATGTCCCCTTTGAAAGTGGCATGGCCAAAGATATACCCACCGTTAGTAGACCATTTGAAATTACAGGTTAGAATGAACCTCAAGACCAAAAACGTTGAACTAAGGACAAACGTGAAAACAACCGACCAAGGAGCCCTTCAAAAAGGTGCTGATTTCATCAAGGCTTTCTCGTTAGGTTTTGACATTGATGATGCGATTGCTTTGCTCAGGCTTGATGATTTATACATTGAATCCTTTGAAGTTAAGGATGTTAAGACGTTACATGGGGATCATCTTTCTAGAGCCATTGGTCGTATTGCGGGTAAGGATGGTAAGACGAAGTTTGCCATTGAGAATGCAACGAGGACTAGAATTGTTCTTGCTGATTCCAAGGTGCATATTCTAGGTGGATTTTCTCATATTAGGATGGCTAGAACTGCCGTTATGAGTTTGATATTGGGTAGTCCTCCTGGTAAGGTTTATGGTAACTTGAGAACCGTTGCTTCTAGATTGAAGGAGAGATACTGAGCGCTGATTTTGTTAATAAAAAAAAGATTTACTTATACTTTTCTCCTGTTTATTTCTCTCATTCTGTTTTGGTGTTTACTGTTTTCTCTTAGCAAGCAAGGTTAGAAATAGCGATGGTAACTTGTGATTTAGGGTGAGTAGTGTTGTAGTTCAATAAATCAATGTGTCTAGTGGTTGGTTTTTTTTTTTCTAAACTCTACCGATGGTATATTAGATAATGTACTACGTAATACAGAAAGTGAAAAGCAGCAGCGGTTATAATTTAATTAACCGATGCTTTCATTTGAGGGAGGTCTAACTTACATTACACACTCAATCGAACACTTTATCGTTTGTACTGCTGCAAAGGGTGTGGTAGTTCCATATCATTCGATGCAATGGGACTTTGGTTCCTTCGTAGGTTTGGAGGGGATGGCTGTTAAAAGTTCTTCCTGATAAAAAGGGCAACTACACGTTGAGAACCGTTTTGCGGTGTTGGATGATTGGCAGAAGGAAGGTTGCATAGATTGCATATAGGTTGTTGCGTTGCAGTTTGAGAGCCGATGGCTAATGTCTCACTCTGCTCTGCTCTGCTCTGCTCTGCTCTGCTCTTTCATCGCGTTGTATTAACAGTAGAAAGGGTGTGGTTGTTGTGGTCGTGTGACCAACATGGGATTTTCTTCGAGGTTGGAATAGTGGCCCTGCCCTGTTCCAAAGGTGTGCCTGTCTGTGTGGAGCGGCTGATAGAAAAAAAAAGGGTGTGTAGTACGAGTACGAGGGCTGCACTGCAGTAGAAATGGAGAAGAGGAGGGTGTGCCTTGGTGGGAAACAGTAGATCAAAGGGAGTTAGGATCATTAGAACTCATTTCCAATGTCAGGAGAGAAAGAGGTCTTTATCTATCCATATATATAATCTAATAGAAGAATAAGCCAATCAATCCATCTTGAGAAGTAGCCAGGTCACAGTGGTCAATGTGAGCCTTTTGGAAAAGCTTCTTCTTGCTCTTCTCCCCCCACGCCGTACGTGCATTGGTATGGTATGGTATGGTATGTATGCAGATAGTATCCATAATATGATAGATAACACAGAAGAAGGATGATAAACCATACAGGACATCTCTCTTCAGCGCCGATCTAATGGTAGAGAGGGATTCGCCACCCATCTCATTGTATATATATTATACAACAACTTTTGAGTGAGAATTCCCACCACCTCATTTTCCTTCAAATGGAGAGAGTGAGAAAAGCCAATCAATAATATCTGTAGTAGCCGCCATGAGTAAAGTAGTAAGACCGAAAAAAGACTCTATATGACCCTTTTAGCGGGATGTTTCAGGTGGAGACCGCGGTTGTCATCAACCCTTGAGAGAGAAATAGAGAGAGCGGGGGATTGGAAAGGTAAGCAAGCAGTCGTTTCTTTTTCTTGTGCGTGCATATAAAGTTTATTTTTTATTAGACTGGAACGTCTATTGTTTAAGAAAGTTTAAATTCCACGCTTTTGGAGGTTGTGTTTATAATTAGAACAATGGTTTTGCACTAAACTAGCAGCAAAACAGACACACACACACACACACACTCTGTCTCTCTCAAGTTGCCTTCCCTGCTTGCCTTCCCCATTCAACAAACGCACACGCACAGAAAAAAAATAAGAGATGACGTTTGATGATTCGTATCGCGTGAGCTAACTTTTCCTCCGGCAGGGGGAGGAGGATCTTCCTTCCCTCCCCCCATTCCCCCCATTCCCCCATTGCCCTCCCCGGTCGGGTTCTATCTGTCCTGTGATACCTCCTACCTTACACCCTGTTATTTTCATTTCTTTTTTTTTGACCTTCCATGTTAGGACTCCACTTCAATCTGTCCTCTCTCCCCCCTCCAAATCCATCCCAAATCTTTCAAATATTCCTCTTTCATCTTGTCTACTCTTGTTGTTGATACCCATCCAACACCTTGCTGTTGTTCTCTCTCTCTCTCTCTGTTTGTGTGTGTGTGTCCCCCCCCCTTTATATTTCTTCTTTTATCTCCCTATCTCATCCATCAGTAACTCTTCTTCATCAGGTTTTCATGTCGCGTCAAACTGCTAGATGCCAGACAATCAATCTACTTAAACCTAACCTCCGTTTGTTGCTTCCGAAACAGTCCTTACCCTCTCTCTCTCTCTCGGCCTTTTCCCTAATACCCCTTTTAATTCTTTATCAGGGCCCTGTTCGAAAAAAAAAATTCAATATCACCTTAACAGCTTGTAAAGACAACCATCTCTTTTTCAATCGAGCTTCCAAAAATCAAAAACAAATAGCCAGATCACTTAATAGACATTAGGTTACGTTCTCACACTTACACAACAACAACCAACAACAATGTCAAAGTTGAGTATCAGCAGTCAAAGCGGTAGTGATGACGACTTTACCCACCTAGAATCTTTCGAAACGGATGGAAGTGGACTACTCACAAACAACAACAACTACACCGCAAAACCAATGTTTGACAGATTGGCAGGTGCCAACGGTGGTGCATCAGCACCACATTCGAGTAGTACCGAAGGTGGAGGTGTATTGTACAGGATATGGCATACCCTTGGATACCCATTCGAAGTTGCATACAGCTCCATCATAAGTCTCTTTCCAAGGTCTAAAAACAACAAGGTTTCCTTGTTTTCAATATACGTTGCTCTAGTCATGGTGTTCATCATCCCAACCATCTTCTACCTGGACAAGGCAATCCTACTATTAAACGATTTGGATTACGAAATCACCAATGAAACATCCTTGAGGGCAATTCAAAGGCTCAATGCAGATCAGGTCTCTTATATCATTGTGCCTCCTCAAAGCAGCCTCACAACAGGTGAGGTTCCAAAGGATCTACTGTTTGATCAACGGTTACCAGTTGCAATCACCTTGAATAAGCTCAAACAGCATCTACTCAACAATGATGGTATCCTAGATCCAGCATTCCAGGTCCCATTCAGTTGGAGCGATTGGGTCGATCTCAGGTATAAGTTAACCTTGGATATGGAGTACGTTCAAAAGTGGAAAAATGAACACAAGGAACATAAGGATGTCGATTTCACACAGATGGATTGTAAACAGTTCAGAGTCTTGTTCAACACGGATGAATCAATCGAAAGATACTGTAAGGATCTAACACCAGTTGAGAAATCAGCCATGCCTGGTTACCCGTTCAACATCAAGTTTGTCTACAAGCAAGAACTTGGTGTTGAAATCCCAGGCAGAATCATCATGGGCGCATCGTACCTATACACTGCTGCTCCTGCTCCTCTAAGGTTGCACTTTTTAGGTGCAGGTATGGACAAATCAAGTTCGGTCGTTCTCGTTACAGAGAGAGACCAATTGACCAACGAACCAACCGTTCAAACCCCCGGTGGAAACCTCCTAGGAATGTTCAAGGATATGCTTACCGCAGAGGCAGAATCATCAAAGACAACGATCGATGAAGTTTATCGTAAAGGTTTTAGAGTGGACACGATCGTTCAAGAGGTTAAAGATGCCTATTCTCGCAATATCTCTGAACAGAACGTTATCGCAGAGGAAGACATGGTTATTGACCTGTCCCATATTTCAAAGTTACAACCCGCCGCTTTGGAAATGAAGGCTTTTGATCTAACCGAGGATGATTTCATCTGGAATGAGGAAGAAAGGTTGAACGACTTACAATCGGCCGTGAAGAAGGCCAAAGAATCATACCCTAACCTTTCGATGGAACATTCGTTGGACTATAGAGTCTTGAAGAGTATCGAGGCAGATATGGATTATGTTGCAATCAACCATAGACATCCAAAATACTTGATTGAACCATCATGCAAGACCACACATAAGTGCAGCCATTTCGATTGGAGATTCTTCAACGGTACCGAATACCCAGAGGTTTATAGAAAGGCAACTTTGCATAGGCTTGGAAGGGCATGGTTGAGATTCTGCTATCAGAGTGGAATCAGAGCTTTTGTTGCATATGGTTCAATGTTGGGTTGGATCCGTAATGGACTTTCGTTAACCTGGGATGAAGATATTGATGTTGTCCTAACCATGGAATCCATGTTTAAAGCTTCAAGAACCCACAATCAAACTTTAATTATTGACGTGTCACCTGAGGATAAATACCTTGCCGGTGTTGGTTCCTACTTGCTCGATCTAGGTCCAATGTTCTACGCTAGACGAAGAGAAGAAGGTGCCAATGCCATCGAAGGTAGATTGGTCGACACTAGAACCGGCATGTACGTCGATCTTACCACCATTGCATACACGGACAACTTTTACGAGGAGCATCCAATCGATGATCACATCAAGCAGATCATCGATAAAGATTACATGTCTCAAAGGGACAAAGTTCCAAACAGAAACGACTATGAGAACAAGTTGAACAAAGCTGCTGAGGTTCTTCAAGAATCCAAAAAGCTCTTCCACTGTAGAAACAACAATGTGTTTTCCCTCGATGAGATCTCTCCAATGGTTCCAACCATGTTCGAAGGTGTTAGAACGTTCATGCCACACTCGTACGAGAAGCTGTTGAATAGGAAGTATCCAGGTGCTCTACAGAGAAACACAGAGCCAGGACATACATTCAAGAAGAATCTAAGATTGTGGGTTAGCAATGACGATTGTCCTGATAATGACCGTGAGGGTGATTTCTGCAGGGATGAGTTTGTCATTCAGGAGTACCAGAGCACGAGAGATTATACTGCAAAGCATCTACAACGGATGAAGGATATCAGATCGAACGTGTTGCGTGCCGATGAGGAAACGGCTCCTTTGAGACACGACGAGTTTATTGCTAGGTACGCTCAACAGTTGGATGCCTCGTTGACCTGATTTTGTGTTTTTTTTTTTTATCTGTGTTTTTTCTTGTTTCTTGTTCCTGTTACTGTTGTTTTACTTGCATCTTTTGATTTTTCTTGTCCTTTACATTCCCTCATTAATTCCTTTCTTTCTTTCTTTCTTTCTTTTCATTTCCCAGGTTCACGGGTTTATTCTTTCCAGTTCTCTTTTAGGGAGTGAGCCATACGTGACTTGCTTGCCATTTTTTACACTTGTTTTTTCTTCTTCTACTTTTTTTGTTTTTTTACTCATTCATTCTGTTGCCCTTCGATGAGTTATACTAGACTAATACAATGTTCGTATATATATATATATGTCATTAATGAATACACTTTGATTATCTGCTCTATAAGTTTTCCTCTGCTCTGGGTTTGCTCTCGGCTGTCTTAGTAAATCACGTGGCTAACATCATCTGGTCTCTCTGAATGTGTATACACGACCTTTTTTCCCCCGAAGATGAAAAAAAAAAGCATACTATGGAGAGACGACTCATTGGACCCATTTGGTGCTCCAACAAGACTTGAGGTTCAGACGGGTTCACAGTGATAAGACACTTTGATGCCCTTCAACTTGGTGCTGGCAAAGTATAGAAGACGACGGACGACGACTCACTTCCTACCACTTCTCTTCATCAAAATGTTGTCCCATGCCTTACGCTTAAGCGCAAGGAGAAGAATCACGACTGCAGTCACCGGTAGTGCAAACTTCTCGAGGATTCAACATGCTGTTGTTTCCTCCCCCTCGTCATCCTTCACACTGCTCAAGAGGCTAAACTCAACAGTTACCACCACTGATACCGCAACAGTCGATGGGACTGGTGATGCTATATCTGAGAAGGATTCTTCAATGGCATCAGGTTCAAGGAAGCAAACCAGGTACAACCTTAGCGATTATAACACATTCCAAGAGGCCAAACAGGCAGGTCTACCAACCATTCCTAGGCTACGGGTCATCTGTAAAGATGAAACTTTGAGTGCCT
This sequence comes from Ogataea pignaliae, assembly GCA_030570775.1. Lineage (NCBI taxonomy): Eukaryota > Fungi > Ascomycota > Pichiomycetes > Pichiales > Pichiaceae > Ogataea > Ogataea pignaliae. The sequence goes on along the minus strand of JAJLWO010000026.1, from coordinate 85,433 downwards.
ACGATTTCATCAAGGCTGTTACCGATACATTGCATTACCTACAACCGGCATACAAGGATTCCAAATTTTTCAACGATGCCATGCTAGGAGTTGGACTCCTAATGTTTAAGAGGCTACAGATGATCCATTCTAAGCAAGAATCCTCTGCTGTTCCACTTTCCATCCTTTACAAGACCCTCATCACACTTTTGAAAGATGATGGCCTGTTGCGTGGTGTTCATCTCTCGGTCTACACCAAACAACTAACTGCTGAAAAAAAGTATGTTGAACCACTGGCAGTGTGGATCGAGAACCTTCCGTACTTCAAAGAACATCCAGAGATGTTGGATGAGATCAAGCCAGATCCAAGAAACATTCCCTTCAAAGACAGACACTACTTCTTCGGACTGTGCTACTACCTTTTATCATTAGTGGAGGAAAAAGCCAAGCCTGACCCACAGTTCGTCAAGTTGATCCTAGGGGAACGTGCAAATGCCCTTGGAAAGCTCAACCAGTCCCTTCATGAATGTTGCACCCTTCCAAAGACACTCCATCAGGCCGTATATGACACTTATGCGGAGTACATTGATCAAACTACCGATTTCAACAATCTTGCAACGTGGACACCTTCAATGAAGGCAGCACAGGAGAAGAGAAACGTTTTGGTCGATAGTGAGATCAAGAGGCTGTTACAGAGTGCCCATGATAGAGGCGTCAAGTTGACCGAAGAAACGTATGCCCATGTGATGTCAATTAGGAACATGGAAGGTTCTTATGATGAAGTGTTGAAGCTTTGGGTTATCATGACGAAGGAAAACGGTTTGGTTCCTAGTGTGAACTCTTGGAATCAGCTTCTTCTTGCGCATAGTATGTCTAACGCTGGTGAGAGGATGCGTAGGATCGATTCGATCTGGAAACTGTTGAATGATTCTGTTGAGCCTGATTCTGTCTCCTATTCCACGTTGATCCGTGGGTATATCAAGGGTAAAGATGTAAAAAAGGCAGTTGGTGTCATTGGAGATTTAAGAAAGTTGAATCCAAAACTTGTCACCAGTGAGGTCAGATTGGCTCTCCTTGGTGGTTTATTGGATGGTGGTTATTTGGAACAGGCAGATAGGTTGTTCCAAGGGTACTTGCAGGAGAGCAAGAAGAATGAGATTGAATTCAAGCCAACGATTCATTTCTACAACAAGCTACTTGCGCAGTTGTTCAGAGGCCACAAGGTGGATAGAGCAGGTGAGATTATCGATTTGATCTTAACTTCTCCGGGTTTGGAACCGGACGTTGCAACCTATACTACAATGGCTGACGTTTTGATCAAGAGGGCAAAATCTACAAACACCCCTGTTGACCAAGAGTTGAAGGGTCTATTTGACAGCATGAAGGAAAACAAGGTTCAAATCTCTTCTGAAGCAATCAGTATCTTAATTGCACATCTAATGACTGATCCTTCGACAATTGCCGCTGGTCGTTACATGTTTGAATACATGAAACATGCAAAGATGAGAATCCCATCGCAGACGTACGTTGCACTCATGGTTGCCGAATGCCGTAATGGTAATGTTGTTGATGCCTTGAGGTACTTCCAAGAAGCTCTAGATAAATCCGTGAGGTTAGTTCCGTTCTTTTACAATTCCATCTTTAACGGCCTAGTGAACAACGGCACCAAGGAGGACATTGTTGGTTTCTACAAGCTTGTGATGGCACAGATTAAGAATAGGAAGGAAGAAGGTGCGATGCCTCCTAATTTCTACACTTATTTCTTCATACTCAAAGGTGCCATGGTGCGTGAAGATGCTCAATTTGTCCAGTGGGTTTTGGATGAGCTTTCCAGTGCTAATTTGAAGGTTTACGGTAAGCAACTTCCGGTGCTATTGGGAGGGTTGAAGAGCGAAGGTTATAAGATACCTGGGAATCTTGAAGCGGTGATCAAAAACAGTGATTAGAGCCAGAGTGAGACCGAGAGAAAGAGCAGTCAGTAGTAGCGATTGGTGGTCTTACGAATGAATATTAGAATATACCTGTACATATTTTGAAACATGAAAATGAGCTTAGTTATTGTAGAAATGGTACAAAAACTTCAGCAATGACAGAGGATGTCTTCTTTGATTGCAGCCGCAACGCAAGTACCCTCTATGTATCTGTAGCGCCGAATCGCCATCATCTTTGCACATATTCTTACTTCCACTTTCCCCATTTGGGTAGTTATCAGATGGCACTTTGCTGTTGGTCGCATGTATTAAGTGTTATCGGTGTTGTTTATAACCTCTCTTGGGTTCAGTGGCGCTTCTCCACAGCAAGTCACCAACCAGCATCTCTACTAGAAGCAAGTTAGAATCCGATTAAAGCTGTGAACAGAGCAGAGGAGGCACACTCACTGGTGTTGTCTCTGTCGGGTTGTCTGTCTAGCGGAAATGTGCCACCCCTGCACAGCCGCGGCGTATTCCCCGTTAATTATTTGCAGCACAGGAGGAGGACAACATGGATGCATGAACAAGTTGTTGCAAACACCCCAACTCTTGTTCTTCAACCTTGGCATTGAACTCGTGATTGCTTCCTTGTATCCTACTCGATATATAACAGTATCTACTGTATCACCATTAGACAGGCCGCTTGTGTAAATAGAACACCGAACGGTGCCATAGCAAACTGGATTTTGTTAGACACAAAACATCGCAGCTACCAACCGACCCCTCACCAGAGACAAAATAGGTCAAACCCATATTATCCCATTTGAAGAACCACCAAAGTCCATCTAAACCTCAATGCTAGATTGTCACTTGTTCCATTGAACTGCATCTTGAGCCGTAGTTACTTCAACTCACGGCTGCCTCTCTCCAAGTGGTTTCGCTACAGGTTTCTCAAGCTCATCACTATTCGGCAACGATTGATTCTTGTCTTTTTGCACACATCAAACATGTCCTCGCTACCCTCAGACAAAATAACGAACCTATCTTTGGTAGGTCAGATGACCAGGAGTGAAGCGATCGCAGATGTTTTAACGACATTGGTACCGGGAGCGTTGTCACTTTTGTCAGGCATACTATCCATCTACTGGTTCAACAGAATGCATCCTTCCAAACGTGTCTTTAGACACAAGTTGTACCTATACTTGATGATCAGCAACACCTTCAGAGCTTTGATGCACGTCATATATCCGTGCTTTGCCCTTCATGCGATTGCCATCAATGATTACGCCTCCATCTATCTAACAGAGGATACATTTCCCTCATGCAACTTCTTTGGTTTCATGCTCAACGTTTCATTCTTATCGAGCGATTTTATAATATGCACCACTGCAATTCATACCCTAATGATAATTTTCAATGCTCAATCAACCTCCAAATTTTACAAGATATCAAAAGTCGGAAAGAGGAGTGATATCTGCTCTGTTTTCAAACATCTCTTTTATCCCAGCACACCGGCTAGCAACTTGAACGAGTTTGAAAAGACGTCAATCAGTAACAACAACGGCTATTTTGAATGCCCTTCATACATATATAAACAAGAGGCAGGATTGTACAGGTACAATCTTCCCATCTTGATATGTCTCATCATATGTCTCCCAATCATCTTGACGTCCCTCTCATTCGCTGATGGACTCCAATTTGCCAACTTTCTTGCCTTTTGCTTCAGTCCGGCAAAACCCATCTGGATACGGCTGGCTTCCGTATGGGTACCAAGGTTCTTCTCGATGCTTCTCGTTGTTGTTTCATACTTTGGCATATATGTCTACATTTATTCGAAACTTAGGAAAGTCACCATGGAGCACGATAGACTATTGAAGAACAAGATTGATGAGACAAACCGTCGGCTCGACTCAACGGTTGTTGAAGCATCCTCTGAACCAACTGGGTTCTTACGCAAGTTGAAAATGATGTTCCTAGATATAGTCATGGGTGTCTACTATGCCATCTTCAACTTCTCCATGAAGGACGACAACTCGTACCTGAACTCCTCCATTTCTTCATCGTCGATGAAAAACGACCATTCGGTAGCATTACATTTTGACGATCTGGACTACAGGGACGTCATCATACCAACCACCACGGAGGATCTCTTTCAACAGCAACAGCAGACAAATCAAGGCACAGCTGAAGACGAGCAAGCGCATCAATCAACAACGGCAAATCAGACCAAAACACAGACACCACAGGACATATCGATGATGATCTTCCTAAAATCACTACAGGACTTCAAGCTCCGCAAACAGCAATCGTTGAACTCGTTAAGGTCCATATTTATCTATCCGGTCTCATACGTCCTCATTTGGATCATACCCATGGTGACACAATGCTTAAGGTTTGCAAATAAGAGCGTCCCTAAACCCATATTATTTTTGACTGGGTTTTGTCAGGCCATCGATGGTGTAGTGCAGACTTTGATTTTTGCTTACAGGGAGAAGCCATGGAGGGTTTTCAAGGGGAAAGTTAAGACTTGGGAGGTTGGTGATGTGGAGACTGCTGATCTTGTGGGAAGCGCCAAGCTGAGAAAAGAGACCGGGGTGAGAAAGAAGAAGAGTGATAACGGTGATGGCGATGGTGATGGTGGCGGTGATGGTGACGGTGATTTGAATACTAAGAGGAAGACGCCACGGATTCGTGAGGGTAGTTTTGGTGTATTTCCTACTGTTCCCGAAAGTGAAAAGTTTGGCGATATTGAAATGAGCCATATGAAGCTTGAATCAATGGGAATGATTAATCGGGAAACGACAAGCGATAACGAGGCCGTTCTCGACTTGAACAATGATGCCTTGTTGTACTTAAATGGGAAAGATCTTGGCTCGCAAATGGCTTACAGACAGCCTCATATTATCGTTGAACAAGATGGTGAAAATGGCGCAAAGGGAGCCACGGGAGACCGTAGTGGTGTTGATCCTAGTCATAATGCTGCTGAAGCCGAAGACAGGCCGTCTTCCACTGACGAATCGATTGATTTGTTTGCAATGTTGAACCATGGAGGTTTGAGATGATATGGGGGGAGGGGTGGCCATGGACTATGAACAAGCACACGGTAGAACGAACTTGACTTTTTCAAGGTTGAATTGTACTTTTTTACTTCATCAAGTTTGCGTCAGGCTTTTGTTATAGTAGAATATTTACCTGTGTATATCTGTGTAAACCTATAAGCAGCATTTCACCAACAAAGAAAATACATCACATCACTTTTGACCGATGAATGAGTAGCGAGTATTCAGCTTGAGAGTATGGTATTAGCGAATGATATATACTTTCTAGCGCCTCAGTTTTTTCCGAATTTGAAGAGTAGTGAGCAAGATGATAGCAGGTATTGGACATCACTTTTCATTTTTCTCTTCAGGTGCTGCTATAGAAGCAAAGGAATGGAAAGCTTGGATGTCTAGCTCTCTCAAAGCCGTATCTGAAGTCTCTTAACTCTACTGTGATCATGCCAGGGACTGGAAACGGAAATTCGCACCTTCCTCGCTGTCCCAATTGGGATATATACGCTTCTTAAACCCGGACTTGCTTCAAATACTAGATGGCAACGGTTATTGCCAAAGGCTCCTTCTTCCTTTGGGCAATTGAGCAACGAGTTGGTTGATGCACTACAACATTGCCTCTACTGGAGGTAGCCCCTGCGTTGTTTGAATAGATGTGCTGGAGCAGATTCCCCGAACTAAAACTAAAGCCTCTTGGCGATAGAAGTTAAAGCCAAGGTAAGCACTCCCCTATGGTGGGCTGTTGCTAACTATCTACTGAAAGGCGCACGGAAAGTGATGTTGGATACACACGGAACAAGCTCTGGCCCAACCAATGAGTCTGTATTCAATATTTCAATGTATTTCACTCCAGCTAAAGACTTTTTTAGAAATCTAATAGACATGGCACTCTAATTTGGCTGGTTTGAGCTTCCAATGTAAGCATATGCATAAGCATTCCGTTGGGGTGGCCAGCCAGGCGATCGGCAGCCCACGCCTCAAGCAACGGTGATCGACACGCATTGCACAGCCCCTACTTTAAGCCTTGGATCCACGGTAGATAAGCATAACAATGCACGCTCACACAATTCATCTGTAATATATAGGATAGCAACAACAATAAAATGTTTGTTGACGGTTGGATTAGAGGTCGCGATTGGCAATCCTCCATGTTATATAACCGGCATGATGAGCAGCGAAATCGATAATCGACTTTCATTTGATGGAGACCTATCTGGTTCACCTACTTGCCCGTCCTCGCTGACCAGAGAAAGCTACTGTTGGTCCCATCTATTGGAAAGCAAACTCTCTTTGTCCTTGCATCGCCCAATTAACCTCCATGAAAGCAAGCGCGGTGTGATCATAAACGTTACGGGAAACTGGATACATTGACTGGAGGATCTATCCAGCAATGCCTCGGTTCTTCATCTCGGTTCTTCACGCCCTTCCGTTTATCATTCACCCAGTTTACATACACGGGTTTTAATATTGAGCTTTCTAGGCAAACGTGAAAAGTATGAGGACACACTGTTTTAACTGGGGGCAGCCTGAACTGCTCACTCGTGGAAATAATGATGATAGTGAAAGCGTCCATCCACACCTCCTCAGGGCACTGGGTCATATCCACCGGTATCTACATGCAGATGCGTATATATCTGTTTCTCTTACAGTTCGACCTTAACGAGGAGAAAAAACAGCTAATTATTACTATCCTCTCGCAGTCATCATTCATCCACGAGCGTGTGTTGCTTTTCCTCATTAGATCGGCATTCAAGCGTTAGGAGTATTTAATATATGTTCCCTTCAAAACTGGGATACAATATGCAGGAGGATTTCCCCATTTGCTTGCATCAAAGTTTAAAAATTAAGTTTCATAGTTATTCGGCCTACTGTATTGTTAAAAACTCATTGGTATAAAAGCTGCACGCAGCAATCCAAGATCTAATCAGAATGTAACCAAGCTTGGCTTTCTTCCAACATTCCTTTTTGTGTTGTGCTTGCTGTACACGAGTTTTTGTTTATATGTTTTCACCTCTGATATATCTCAAAGACTTTATGGGTCAAAGTCAAGCTAGCTCATATATAGCTATGTTAACGCTAACAAGTCATATCTTTACTTGAACTAAGCAATCGTATATATGATTCTTTTCTTGTAGTGAAAACCTACACTAATCAAAGCCTAGCTTGCAGCTACTATCGTTTACATTTGTTGATCCTCTCTAGGCAAACCAGCAGCATAGGTTAAAAAGTGTTACCTATCCACTGGCTGTATATATTGAATCACCTATTTCACCCAACTAATTCGTCAGTCGCTGAAAGAAACTTGCTAGTCCCCGCTTTATATACATATACAAACACTCATAGACAGCTGTCGAAACCCCACTTGAAGACCTGCTATGGAAACACAGTCAAAGGGGACAATGTTTCCAAAGTTTAACAGTAGGAAGCAGGGCTCATTTAAGGGAATATCAATCTCCAGCCCTTTCAACATTCATCACACATCAACATTTTTGTCTAGCATAGAGCAGCGTAGCAGAACACCATCAGCATCATCAGTTTCTTCAACTGGTAGTGGCACAGCATCACCATTTAGCTCTTCCGATGACACTTTCAGCTTTGAGACACCTTCACCTATATTGATAAATTCAAATACTTTTCAAGGAGATGAGAAAAATACCATCTTGGTCTGTGTCTCCACATTTCATTCTGAAGCTTCCAATGAGCTGAGTGTGAAGGAGGGTGAGTTTTTGAAGATGGTTTCAGAAGAGGTTGTGCAAAACTGGATTCTTGTTCAGCCTATTGGTCGGCTTTGTGAACCAGGCTGGGTTCCTAAAGACTTTGTGAGAAAGATTAATCATGCTTCATACACTGCTGCTTCAATGATAGATCCTGCTACTGCCGCTGCAAATTCCTTGGAAGGACCAATACATTCGATGCTCCCACCATCACCGGTAAGTAGCCAAGCACCAAAGCTACACCAATATCAAAACCAGCTTCATTCCAACTATCTTTCTCAATACCGCCACCACTTTGCTCCAAAAACATCTCCCATGTTAACTCCTCCAACAACACCAACTTCCCTGTCTCCTTCAAAGTTTTTTCAAGATAGCTCTAGTTTGTTTAGCTCTAGACCACCAACCTCATCTGATGAAGAGAGGTTTTCTTCAACTTCAACAGGGTCATCTGCTTCCACTGTTTCATTGAATTTACCATCTACGAATTTTCAAAAAGACTATGAACCATCAAATACAAAGCTTGCTACTCCTTCTCAGGCGGAGCTTTCAGTGCTCTTCCCTTACGCTTCTGTTCAAGTTCGTTCTGCCCATAATCACAAGTTTAGATTCTGGTATAAAGTTGAGCTGGTGGAAAAAACATCATTGCCAAAGATTCATTTATGCAGGTACTACCAAGACTTTTACGATTTACAAATAAAACTCTTGCAAATAAACTCAAAGCCAAAGGTCACATTTCCAAGGCTACCGAGTATACTATCTTTGGTTGAAAATGCAGGTGAAGAATCAATGAAGAAGAGATGCAAAGAATTGGACGAATTTATCAATCAAATTATTGCCCTGGTCAATTCAAGTAGCTTGGGCAATAACGGTCTTCAAATGATGACTGTACTCCTTGACTGGTTCAAAATTAGAACTGGGGATTTATCCCTGACTAACATGGCTAGTTCTAGGTTAAGCAACAGTAATTCAAAGGGGCTACCTGAAAAAACTCACTCCTCTGTTTCAACCCCTTCATCGCTCGAATCCGATAAAATCAACAATCAAAGAGACGTGTTGAGTCCTAAGCCGCTACCGTCATTCCTCTGCAAAGAACCTATCTCAGACCAGCTGAGTGACCATGAATCGAAAAAGCGAAGATCACGCTTGGCGATGAGGTCAATATCTTCCATTGATCCTAGATCTATGGATGCTGCAACCACCGCAAACATTTCCAGGGAACTCTTCGAATCGTCTGGTCTTGCAAAAGATACCGAAGCTGATGACACACCAACAGAACCATTGTTTGCAAGTACGCCACCACTTTCACCATCTTCTCAAATTTCTCTCAGTGGCATTCCATCCTCACCCTCATGGTCAACCATAACTCAATCGCCTACAATGGAGTCCATGAAAACGTCCACCTCACAGTTAGTAACAACGGTGCCATGGCCGACGGAATTGCTCAAGAAGCCAACATCCTACAACCAAACGATGTCCAGCCCACAAGAACACAATTTTCAAGCAACACCTCTTGTTAGATCGCCTTCTATGCTTTTCAGAACTGAAAGAAATGTGTCCGTCTCATCAACTGGCTTCGGTGATTTACAGTCTTTATTTTCCACCTCTTTCGGATGTGAACACATCAAAATCAAAGTCCACCATGACGGTGATGATATATTCATACTGAAGGTCAATGTAAAGGATATTAATATGTACTACCTAAAGTTGAGCATATCTGGTGAGATCCAACTGTTCGATGGCTTTGATTTGTTATTCAAGGACCCTACGGATGGATTGTTCAAACCTCTGAGAGGAAATGATGACCTTTTGAGGTGTGTCAATACTTCTGTGAGTTACTTTGGTGAAGGGACGAGGAAGGGTAAGAAGATCACCTTGAAAGTCTGTTAGGTCACCAAGGTTGAACCCTATTGGTAGGCTAGTGTATCTTTGCTACAGCTAGTTCTTGTTGTATATTATTTTTGAAAGCTCCACTGCTTAATCTTCTTTAGGCTCCCTACGTTGTACTATAGTTATGTTTTATTTCCTTTTTTGCTTTACGATCTTTCTTCTTCTTCCTCTGCTTCTGTATTATCTCTTTCCAAGCTTGTTTTTTTGGCTTTTTCCTCCGTCCATACCTTTTTCTGCTCTTTTACTCCCGTTCGAAACGATTATCTTGTTCAATCTTTTCTTTCTGCTCTAGTAAAGTTAGTAGATAATAGGATATATCGAAAGGTAAAAAATAGGATTCGCTAGAAGAAAGACTTTTGACAGCATAGGATCGAAACGTATTCACTCACAGAGCGCCCGTCAAAAGCATACTCAGTACGGTGCTAAAGTCTCTTTATAATAAATAGCTGGCTCTGAGCAGATGCAATTGGAAAGAATTTAGAAGACAGCATGAAAGACTCTTGCCTGCGACCTCCCGAAGAATTCAAGAGATGAATACACAGGATATGTGGGATCAACTAAAGCCACTCTTTTTTGACATGCAAGTGTTATTCTTGACAGTCTTCGGGGAGTTCATGTACTTAAAACTTCTCTGTGCAACATTTGGCTTTTGGTATCGGCACGGCCGGTTTGACTGATGTCAAAGTTAAATTATCAGTTCAAGAAGCCAATTTGCCACCTTAAGTTATAAGTTACGCCTCTTCTTTTTCGTGATGCCGGGGATTTAAGGTACTATTCCATTTGCATCGAAATGCAGATGATTGAAAGAATAAGGGAAGCATAACTTCGCCAATTTTCTTCATTATCAAAAGAGAGACTAAAACATATCTAATCAAGCCTTCTGCGTTGATGTCATAAAATAAGGTTTTGAAAGTTTATGGGCCGATTTTGGTTCTAGTCAATAGCTGCAGAGTTGTACAAGGCGAGACTTCAAGCATGTTTACCAGACGGCTTTTACGAGACGGCGGTAACTTTGAACCAGGTTGAGAGCCCTAGTGTTTACTTGACTGAGATATGGAACTTTACTATGGCATTGTGGTGGAGGAGATAGGACTTCCTTGGACGTGGATACATAAACAACGATTGGTTCTTGGTGCTACCAGAAGCAACTATTAGATACACAACTTCTGAAATTTTCATGCAAGTTAGGTTTATAAGCTATTGTGAGGCTTTGCGGTTATTAATGCTGATTTATTAGCTCCAAAGTTTATTACTATCTTTTCGGCCTAGGCGTCAACAGCAGTAACCGCAGGATAATAAAGATATTTCGATAAACATAAGAAAAGCAAGCTACTTTTAGGCATATCGGCCGTTAACTCTCTACGGAGGGAGTACATAGAGCGAGTAGCTTTGGTGACACCATCAATCATCTCCTGTTCACTGTATTCCAAACCGCTACTGTTGAACTTCAATTTTTACTTCAGTCTCTTTTATAGCAATCTATCGACGCATCTTCAACAAGTCCTTTTAGGGAACATGTTTTGTAATTAACGGTTAACTGCATAATGGATGGTCCAATTGAATGACGATGATGCACCTCAAGGGAACTGAGACAATAGCATCACTTAGCAGCAAACCTGACCTTTGCGTCAATTTATTGCCTATTGTTCGGTTGGGACGGGTTGAGACAAAATACTGAATTAGGGGTTTGGGGATTGCTATTTGCGTAAGGGGAGGACAACAAAACGGTCCAATATGGCAGAGAGTTGTACAGAAGGATTGCCTTGTTGCTCTCTCCCAGATTCAATTGCTTAGTCTAGTTTTCAATTCGATTCCGCAAATTTAGGGTTTCAACTATTGGGGGCATCATCTTTGGGGTATCACAATTGAAGTCACATTGAGAAAGCGTTGTTAGTACGGGCTGAATCTATCAATGTACGAAATATGTACAAATTGGGAGTGGAAAGAAAGGACAAAAAATATCAACTACAACCCTCAATATTTGCCTTATAGGTTAGACTAGGTAAGGCTAACTCATCAATGCAAAGTTAACTCTGATATTTGAATGGCAGAAAAAAAGAGGTGATTCATCCATCATACACCCAGTTTAATTGAGAAAAGATAAAACTGTCCACATAATAGAGAGGAGCTGGCTGTGTGCATGTAGAAATCTACATCAACCAGATTAGGTTGATGCCTTTATTGTGCATATGCACGCATGGTATGCATGTGGTCAAGGCTGGACAAAACCTGCATGAGATATGCACACCAGACTCTCTCCCAGGATGTTATGAGGCACCACTAATTTTTACTTCCTCTTCCACCTTTCAGTTTTACCAGAAAAATGAACGTCCGCTTGAATGTCAGGTCATTTATCTCTAAGCAAATCATGTTGGTTCTAGTGAAGCTAATCACAGGATTAATCATTACCAAACCAGAGTACTGCTGGATTATTTAAGTCGCAAGAGAACTTCGACATATATGATTTATTGAGAATAACTGTTACCTAGACGGCTCAAACTAATAATATCACCTTGATCCTTGTTCTCATAACCAGCATTGATGTGGGTACCTGATGAGGTCCATATCAGAGTAACCCATCATTTGAAGCTGGTCTGCTACTGAAGCTGAATATATCGACGGCAACAAACCAAGGTGAGCAATGACAGATAAAACGCTATCTGCTTTAAGATTTGCTGTGTTGTTTGGAATCAATAGCTCTCAGGACCTTGAGCTGTTATCACCTCCCTACATCCGCCTATCCTCCTCTTCTTCACTCTGAATAGCAAATCACCGCCAGGCAGCAGCCCTCTTCAGAACAGATAGAACAGAGTTGTATAAATGTTTCATCTTGTACGTGGAGTGTGAACATTTCAGGTTTTAAAGCAGGTGGATATTGATTATATATTGCGTTTCTAAACGCTTTGGTTCTTACAACAAATGGCATGTTGATCTTTCCATCACTCGATATTCTTAGTATCTGCCATTGCACTCCCTCCCCTATTATGCAACACTAAAATCTCAGCTAAAAATAGCCGCACACCCACAAATATAATTCTGAACTGCATTTATGGACTAGTAGTAAAGAGCGCTGTGGTTGGAGTTGTTTGGACAGGCTGCTACCATCTCTCTAGATAACCAATGTTTTAATTCCTGATAGGTTGAAAGATTTTATGAGTATCAATGGACTCTATAGAAAGCATATTTACTACAAAGATCTGAAAGAATCGAATTCCGTCAAAACAATTAAACTGAACAGCCAAAACCTAATAAGTAGATCTTGAAAGTTCCATGTAAGACTCCGGTCGTTACATATTGTTCTTTATTACATTCTTCAACGACATAAATAAAGGATCGTATTGGATAACAGATAGATTTCCCCTCGCCACACTGAAGTTTTCTATCTTTTGAATCTAAGGCTGATCAACAACTATTTCTACCAGGTCAGCTGCCCATTATGTAGACAGCAGGAACGAATGGACACATAAGACACGTGTTTTTTGGATGCGAAACTACACAGAGCTTAGGGAGTCTGATCAACCTGGGAACGTCTCCCATAAGAATGTCTGAGACGATAAGCCCCAAGGAGATAAGACCACTTGATGTAAGCAAACAGAACCTGTACTTCCAGTCCATCAAAGAGTGACAGGCTAGCAAACAAAACAAGAAATGTACTGCTAACCCTGGATTACAAATACCTTCTCCGTCATATGAAAGTGACAAAAACAAGTCAAAGCATCAATCACGGAAAAAAAATAGGATTTAGAAAGTTTTATTTTGAAGTTCTCTGATACATAACCTTATTAATTTTTAATTGTTTATGTGGTAGATAAATCTGTGTTCAAAAAACGGGCAAAAATATCACCCAAAAAATATACCATTCAACACCCATTTTGTTCAAAACAGTCTTCTTAATAGTATCATCAAGATGTAATATTGGAATGGGAGTAAAATGAGCATCAAAATGACTAAAAACGGTACCTGGAGAACAGTAGGGTAAATAGGTGACAGAATATTTGTGACAAACTACTGCCGTTTAGAAAACTTCTGCACTGCCTGAAAAAACTGGCGTACGCTTCAACTCCCGTGCCCGGCTTATACCCATCCCATCTACGCAAAACCAGCACCATGTAACACTATCATCAAACGAAATCTCAGTCTATATACTGTATTTTAAAGGTTCAACCATTCTTCCACTCAATCCACACTTCCAATAGTCCACTACAAATCATTTCAAAGGTTCGCAGCTGTAGCATCACGACCAGCAATGAGAACTTTTCAATTTCTCTGTTATTTCGGCTGTTTTTTCTGTGCCAACGTGTATGGATTATCATTTGAAACAGACTCCAGGTACAGTCTTATAATCTCTTCCAATGATATAAGACAATCTATTGCATCAATCAGCTACAATACAGGAGATGGCGGATGGTCAATTGAGGGTGGGAATGGCGGACAAATTCCTCCCGATGGAGCGTACTGCATCTCACTAGCAGACGAAGATGAATCCCGTGAAATATTACCTTGTTTCAACTACAAACAGCTTCAATTCCCTCTAAATGACACCCTGGTAATTGAGACTAGAACGAAAGGTGATTTTAGAAACATCGATTCAATATCACTAATTACTTTGCCTTACTCCCAATCTCTGAGTCTGAAAGTTGACACCACTAGATCTATCTCTCTACCCTTGAAGAGAGGAAACGAAAGGGTAGTTTTAGGCAATGATGGCAAAGCTGTCAGTACAAACAATGACGAAGTCGAGAAGTCTTTCATACAGAAGTACTGGATGTACATTGTGCCTCCGTTGATTCTCTTTATGCTCATGTCGCCTCAGTAGTTGGATAAGTTGGATAGACAACATTGATTTTGAACGAACGTTTGTGTATACTATGAAGAAAACAACAATAATGAAACGATATGATTCCTCTTTAACTCTCTTTCCTGAAAAGATGCTGGCAATAATCAGTACACCCTTACAATTGGCCAATAATTTCATAAGGAAGGTGTACCTTACTCTGAAAGGAAGGCTCGCCAGATCGCTTTCGAGGGAGGGAGAAGCAAGCGCGGCGCACAGCAGTAAGAGGGAGGAGACAAAAGAGGAGAGGTCCTCTTTTTGTAACGTTTTCTGCAGCACTATTTATCAAGCCTTTCATTTTCTTAACTGTGATACCACACATTAGACCAGGGCTGATACCCCTATTAGGATTTTCAAATCTCATCTCAAACTACAAAACATGCATTGCTCAACAGTCATCGTTCCACTTCTTGCTTCCCTCTCATTCATCGTAGAAACAACAGCAGCAAGAGGAATTACCAGTGCAGTAGGGTCAACGTGCCTTTTTGTCGCCAACAATGCCTCCATCCTACCTTTCGACTGTCCAACCTCCGATCTGGCGTTCAAGTGCAAGTGCCGATGCCCTGCTTTCATGGGCACGGTGCTAATGTGTATTGAGAACTTTTCCAATGATAGCCTTACACTTACAGGCGCCTACAATTACATCTTGGATGTTTGTGAGAATCAAGCTTTGATGAAGTATCAGTTTGGGGATTTGGTGAAGTACAACCAGAATGCCACCTCTTTTGCCCTCTCATACTCTCAAGTTGGAAATCACACCGTCTTGTTCCATCCCGTCAATGTCACTGAAAGTTTATACTCCACAACATACAAAGGAGTAATCACACTGATGAACCACAGACGTATTGCTACAAAGTACGGCCTCATACTGTTAGGATATTGGGGAGTGGTCATCGTTACCGCCATGATCATCAACATTGGACAGTGGTGTTTCCCTTACGCTTTCTCGAACATTTGCAACTCCAAATCCGTGAGGTGGTTCAGAAGACATTTTATCTCACCCCAATTGATTAGACCTTCCTATGTCCCAAAGAAAAGGGTCGAAGAATCTCCACTTGTCAAGGGGAAGAGACTTGTGTCGGAAATGCTACAAAGGCTACCCATTAGGATTCATGCTATTGTCATCACAATTTACGTCGGACTGGCTATTATATTATGCTGTATTAACTATAAGATTATACCAATGAACGCCGTCTTTAAGTGCTCCAAAGGACAAAAATATGTCAACTATGCAGATAGGACTGGTATCATGGGAACGATGCAACTACCAATAGTGTTTATGTTTTCAGCAAGAAATAATCCATTGATGGTGGTAACAGGCTGTTCATATCGTGAATCCCAAATGTACCACAAATGGACTTCGAGAGTCTTCTTTATTCTGATCCTGATGCATATCACTTTTTATCTCCTTTATGTTGATGCCAAGGGTGATTACATTGCAAGATGGGGACTTTTAAAGTGGAGATGGGCTAACACTGCATTCATCGTTCTTTGCATCACAACGCTGTCTGCTTTTGGGAGGTCAAAATGCTACGAATTGTTCAAGATGACTCACAAGCTGTTACTGATTGTCTTTGTTGTTGGAATTTGGTACCATTGTATAACTTTGGGCTGGATAGAGTACATTGCCATTGCGTTTGCGATATGGGGTGCCGAATATGCGATAAGGATTTCAAAAATCATGGTGAGTGGTGGTGTAATGAAAGCCAAATGTTCAGTGCTCTTTGAAACCATCAATGCAAACGAAGGAACATTGGTAGAACCTGTATATACCAGCATACCTCATACCATCAGAGTTGAAGTCAATCATTCTGGTTGGTGGAAGCCATTTCCTGGTACTTTTTGTTGGATATATTTCTTACAACAAGGATTGTTCTATCAGGCTCATCCGTTCACTGTGGTGAAACCTACTTTGGAACAGAACTTCAACCAGTTAGTGCTGATTATTAGAGTCAAGAAGGGATTGACAAGAAAACTGGCAGATATAATTGCAACGAAGCCCAATGCGGAGGCCTTCATCCCGTTGCTTGTGGAAGGACCATACGGTGCCACCATCCCGTTCAAAGCTTATGATAACTCTATATTTGTTGCTGGTGGTGTTGGAATGACGGTTGTCTATACCGTTGCCATGGACTTAGCACAGACTTACAGGGCACAGATAATGAGAGGTCAGAAGTTTAAAGGGCAAAAATCAATGGCTGTTGTTTGGATGGTGCCCAATTTTGAGTTTATCTACAGTTTCAAGAAGGAGGTTGAGTCAATCCAGCGGTTTGAAGGGTTAGTTGAGCTGCAAATATTCATCACTAGGAAATTGGTTGATCCTACAATGAAAAAAGTACAAGATGATGCCGAAATGATGGAGATGGGGAATACAACGACAGCCAAGGAGGAACAAGAGGAAGAAGTGCCTTTGCCACATAGTATGCCAACTGCGACCCACATCACCAATGATATTCTGGAGTCATTGCCAAGACTTGAAAGAACAAGCGTCATCAAAAACATCTCCAATACGATACAGCAACAGAGTAAAGAGATGGGTGAATTCTTGGAAGATCTACTGATGGACAAGGTGAAATTTTTCAGCTTGAACATTGCAACGAAGCCCGAGCTGAGAGTTGAATTGTCAGCCTACATCAAGAGTCTAAAAGGTAGTACTGCTGTAATTGCATGTGGTCCTAGAGATTTGAATGCCGATGTTAGAGTTGCCACGGTGGAATGTTTGAAGGGTGCCGAAGGGAACGTTGATTATTTTGAAGAAGAGTTGTTGTGGTGACTGTCTCGTGCTTCAGAATTTTTTTTTCTGTTTTTGTCTTCAATAAGATTAAGTTTACACCATTCTTTTATTATTATTTATTACTAATACTTCGATCTTGTATTCGTATGACAGGAGGTGGAAGCCGAATGTATGATGCCGGAGATACAGGCAGCCGCATATAAGAGGAGATAACAGACAAAAACCGGAAGTAGCTGTGAAGCGTTCAAGAACCTCTTTGCTCGCCTGGAGAGGGAGAAGGCGGATGACAATAAGAAGATGAAGAAACTGCTCTTGGGCTTAGCACTTAACAGTAATGCAAAGGGAAGGAGGAACATACATAACCATGAGTGAGTACCGAAACAGATAAAACAGAGTAATTTGCCGCCAGTTTTACATAGATCTGCCTTTTACGTTGCACCTCCAAATCCAATTGATCATCTCAAGAATTATAAAGAAGCTTGACAACATCATTAGCTAACACCTATTGGCTTAGACTACGAATTCAACCACTATCTACAACCACTTTAACAATGAAAAGCAGTCGCCCTTCTTTTGATCCATCAAAGACTTGGACCTATTCGGAACCACCAGCACCTTCTTGGAAACCTGGTGATGGTGCCTCAACGAAAGAATGGGCCAAGTACAAGAAAGTGGACATTGATCCCTTTGAGGATGGAAGACAGCCGTTCGATAACTATAGATTACTCTCTAGTGCCATTGTTCCAAGACCAGTTGCATTTGTTTCTACTGTGAGTAAATCAGGAAACAGAAACCTGGCACCCTTTTCCTACTTCACAATGATAAGCCATGACCCACCAGCCTTCGTCGTCTCTACTACTAGTAGTCAAGGCCAATTCAAGGATACCTGTGTTAACATCCTAGAAACTGGTGAATGCACTATCAATATCATCAGTGAATGGTTTATCGAGGCTGCCAATTTCACCTGTATCAATGCCCCTCCTGGCGTTGATGAGTGGAAGCTATCAGGACTAACTCCTTTGGATTCTATAGATGTTAAGTCAAGCCATGTTGCAGAGAGTGCAGTTTCTATCGAATGTAAGCTACTACACTCGCAGAAGTGGTATTCAAAGAGAGATCCAACTGCTCAAACCGCTACCACGTTGACATTGGAAGGCATAAGATTCCACGTTAGAGAAGATATTGTCAACGACAAGAGAAACGGCGTTGATATTGCAAAGCTGAAGCCTGTCGGCAGACTAGGCGGTGGAAACTACAGTAGAACCATGGACGGTTATGAGTTTGCTAGACCTGATTTTAAGCTAGAAGTTGAGGGTAACGAAGATGCTTCAAAGTTGATTTGATGCCTCGTTAGCTCCAACTGGCTGAAGTTGATTTCTGATAAAAAAAGCTCTTTATTCCTTATCTTTGATCCTCTGCCCCCTTTGCTTTGATTGTTCATTTCCATTCTAATTTGACCTTTTACCCTTTTGTTGTGATTGGTCATTGTTTAATCCGCTATTCATTTTTTTCTCCTATCTTTGATCTCTCATCTTTTCCTTTGCAACAGTCCCCATCTTGGTGGACTGAATAGAATCAGGCTTCCCTCCATTTTTATGTGATGTGTTAATTCTTCACTGGTAATCATGGTCTTCAGGGAAAAAAGATCCACGATTCCTGATTTAATATAGATTATTATCGTTGTCTACGTCAGTCGTATTATTGGATGATTTCACTAAATAGATGTACATCCGGGATTTTTTCCTCAATTATAAAAGTACACATGCTGCTTTTATTCTCTTGATCCCCTCCCCAGTCACAGGTTTGTTTCACAAAACTTCTAAAAGTATATATGTGTCATGTAGAACTTTATCGTAAAACAGTGGTCCAAGATGGTTGGTTGGTTGGTTGGTTGAGTTCAATCCAGTCACAGAGCACGAGCACTCCTTTCTCCTTTCTTTGGTACGCACGCAGCCTTTACACCAAAGTGAAAAAAACGAAATTTCCACCACAATCAATGTATGGCGGTTAGCGCTCACATCCACCCATATAAAATACATATATCTACATCGTTGCAAGGATCATCAGCCCATCAATTGCTGTTAGCTTTGATCGACCAGATAGCAGCCAATCATCAGTATACTAATATAAACGACACGCTCCCCCCCAAATGTCAAGCGCAAAGGCCAACAGCAGCTCTTCCAAAGCAAAGGGCCAAAACTTCCAAGCCATGGTGTTTGAAACTGAAGGTGAGTTAGAAACCGTGAGATTTGAGAAACAGAGAATGACGACAATCAGTTCCTTTACTAACACTAATATCATTGCTTATACGTATTTCTGTGTTGGCATTGAACCGTCCATCTCTCACGTTAGAATCAAGACTCATGCAAAAATGCAAAGATCTAAAGCAAAAGATCCTCGACGTTGAGGAACAGAACGAAGTCACATCAATATCAGTATCTAGGGCCAAACATGTCATCAAGAGACTTCGGTTTGAATATGTTCTACTCCTGGAAGTGCTCGAGAAGAAGTCGGCAGGACTCAGCATTCCAAACGTTGAGAGCTTGACAGCATCAGACCTAGACACAACAGAAATAGAATCCTTAAAATTGTCTGATATAACCCACCTACTTACAAAGACACCATTATCAATTGCAAAGGCAAACTTACAAAAGAACGGGTCGGCATCTCTATCATCTTCGTTGATAGGATCCGTGACAGGCTCATCAAAGAGGAAAAGAGGTAACCCTGAAAACTCACTCAAAAAGCAACGTCTCAAAGACCCAAACATCCCAAAGAGACCAACCAACGCATATTTGATCTTCTGTGACCACGAGAAGAACAACGTTAGAGAAATGATTGCAAACAAAGACCCAAGCATCCCAGGTGACTTGTCAAAGGCATTGACTGAACTATGGAAGAAGCTAGATGACACAAAGAGAAAACCATTTTACGAGTTGTACGAGTTGGACAGGCTAAGGTACCAGAGAGAAATTAAGGCTTACAATTTAAAGAGAGGAAAAGGTCCATTGGCAGTCAAGGGTGATCTTTCCGGTGATGCTGGAGACGACAGTTCTGTTCCAGTGACTCCTTCTGGCGATGCAGATGGAGATGTTTTGGACGATACAGTCATCAAAATGGAGGATGGTGAAGGTGATGTGTATGTCGATGCAGATACATCTGTTGTTGGCTTTGAGGAGGAAGCTGATGCTGCTCCAGAGGATGAAATCTATGATGATGGTGAAAATGGTAAAAGTTTGGAAAAGAAGCCTAAGCTATCCAACGGGGATCCTGCTTACGACGCTATCACTGCTGCCACTTCCGCTCCCCCTGGTGAAAACGAAGTGAAGTCTGAAGAAACGAAACTTGATGAAGGAGGAAAAGTGACAGAACCAGAAGTAGCAGCAGCTGATGCGGCAGATTTCAGTACTGCAGTTGATCAAGAGGTCTCTGCCGAAGCTATTGCTGAGAGTGCTGCGAAAGAGACCGAATCTGTTGAGTAGCACTCATTTGTATTTCTATTTGTATCTTTAAGTTAAGTACACACGTACTAACTGCTTGCTTTTAACGGCCCCAGTTTCCTCTCCTTCGTACTATTATCTTCTTTGTATTGTACTGAACTACATACATGACCCGGAAAAAATGCTAGGGGCTTACATCCCTGGTCAGCCAACATAAGCCAACATAAAGAAATAAATGCAAACGAATTGATATTATAATACAGAAATGTGAAGTAAATTTGCCATTCTCTACTCATGCTCTCACAGTCTTCTTTCTCTTGGCCTTGTATAACCCATTCTCATCCTTATCGGCCTTTCTCTTCTCTCTAAACCTAGCATGCTTCTTCAACTTCCTGCTGGCGGCAGCTGCAGGATTCTTCAAGCCAAATTGTGCCCTCTTGGTCTTTCTCTCTTGCCTTCTCTCATATATTGCTTTCTTAGCAGCAGAATAGATCAAGTTGTACTCAGAAACACCAAGCTTCTTGGAGATCAAATCCATACACTTGGTAGCCATACTCGGCAAATTGTTGTCCTCATCGGTATCTTCAATAACGGCTTCTTGTTCGGAGAGATTGATCAATGGAATCAAAATTCTTGCAGAAACAATCTCGGCCAATTTCTCAGTCTCCAAGAATGACGTTAAAAATGCACAATATTGAATGATTGCCTTTTTGGAGATTAGCATGTCCTTGGTTGGGCTTCCCTCGTTTTTCAAGATTGCACTAGCCCTGTTAATCGCCCAGTCAATGGCAGACTTAAACTTGTGCTCTTGATTAGCCGCATCTGAAACTTTTTCTTCATGTTCGTTGTCATCTTCATCATCATCACCACCATCATTGGAAGCACCGTGTTTGAAAGAAACAAATTTGGAGTTGTCCCTGTTCCACTTTTTGGAGATATAGACCAAGTTCTTGGCGACTTGAGCGGCAAGCTTTTCTGAGATGTTGGAGGCACCCAATTGACGGAATAGTCTGTATGCAATGGTTTGCAACTGAGCGTCATCAACCTCAAACTCAATCAATTTACAGTCGTTATCAACTAGTTCCTTCAACAATATGGTGACAACTCTTGACGATAACATTCTCACCCATGCATGAGGGTACAACAGACTCTCAACCACACTCTGCCATATCTTCTCAAACCTTGAGCCAAACACATTTGTAGTTTCACTTATAGACTCAAATGTGATCAAGGACGAATAAGCCAGCTCCCAGCTCACCTCTTCCAAATCGTCAGATCTCTTGGTTAAGTACATCACGTTGTTGATCTTCTCAATGGCAATCTCGTTCAATTGAGGGTTCCTCTTGAAACCAACAGAAGAAATGTACAAAGAGTAGGCATTCAAACCACACCTTGTCAACAGTTCGTTTTTCTTCTGCTTGATCCACATGGCAATATACTTGTCGGTAAATTGGAAGTCTCCGTCAACCTTATCAAGCTTTTTGAAGATCAACCCTATTATTTCGGATGCCATCTCTCTGCAAGAGGCTGAATCATCGGAAATAGCAACACTTGATAACGCAATAAAGAACGACGATGATAGCTTCTGCAACAGCTCTTTACCAGCCTTGTTGACGATCAAATGGATCAATTCCATGACAGACTGTCTACCACTGTGAGCAGGGTATTCCAAGTTGTTGATCAGCATCTTGAATTCTTTTTCCAACTTACCTCTACTTTGATCGTATTCCATCAAGAAGGTGAAGAAGACACTTCTAGCCACTTGCCTAATCTCCGCAGATGTACTGGTGATCATGATCCTCGAAACAATTTCCATGGTTTCATATATCTCAGGCAACATGACATGCTTAGAGATCAAACTCTTCAAAAAACCAAACGCAATACCTTGTCTTGATGGTGCATCAAGATCAGGTTCAACCTTTTTCAAAATGTAACTCAATGCGGTATCTTTCAACTGCAAGTCTTCCTTATGGCGAATCACAGCACCCAAGAATTTCAAACAAGCCTGGCATAGATCATTATTGGTGTTGGTCATGTCTTTGACAATCTTGAGTGTCGCTCTTGCACATGCAGTGAGCCTACTTCCAGTCTCTTCGGCAAACTCTAACCTGACCATCAATGTGAGAACCTTCAAAGCGGACATTATGACACCTTCATCCTCAGCAGACAAGCTCTTTTCCAAGATCGGTATGAAGTCAGACAGGTTGGAAGCAGTATATAGTGAATCATGCTTGGTGACAGCAGTTCTGAGTAACTCGAAAGAAAACTTTTGCATCGTCTTGATGTACAAAGAGTATTCCACCTGAGTTTTGACAGGCCTGGCGTCTAGATGGACCAAGAAGTGATCTTCCTGCTCAGTCATTTGGGTCTCCTGCTTTGAATTTTTGGTCACAATATCAAGCGATTGGTTGTATAGCTCGTAACAGAGAATCAATATGTCTGTTGAATTTGACTCTTCGTTCTTGTTCAAACCAAGAGAAAATCTTCTCAATAACTCGTCTAATCTGTTTTGAGTCTTCAAAGCTAGTCTCTCTTGTAGCAAGTACTTGACAGGAGTGATCAAATGTCCAAAGTCTTTCAAAAAAATGTTGCTTGCCATCATTTCACCGGTATCATAACTCTTGTTGTGCTTGATTTCCTTCATCTTGTTGTTGTAACCTTCAGCCTCTTTCTCTTGACTTGCAGTACCAAATATGTCGTTCATGATGACGTCGATAATAAGATCGGCACATTCGCCAATCTCACCATGCTGCAACTGACCGTCTAGCACAACAAGAATGTAATGAATGGTGAAACTCAAGATGTGAACCTGCGGACCTCTTGCTAAGGCACTCTTCAACTCCTTCAAGATGAACTTCAAGTATGAAGGACCTAACGAGAGAGCAATTCTACCAAGATGCTTTCTAATGGTGTCTCTCAACTCTTCAGACTTTGCTCTCAATATGTGACAGATGTTGGTCAAAATACCTGGTAGTTCGGTGTTGATCTTCTCCTCTGAACAGCACATGACCAAAGAAGTTAAAGCCTCGGATAGAGGTGCTCTGTAAAGCACAGTCTCTTCAGATCTCATTGTCAAAACCTTTCTAAGAGGTGGCATCAACTCAAAAATTATGATCGAGTCTAGCTTTTCATTGGATGCTGGGAAGTCTCTCACTTGTTCTCTGTTACTGGATAACTCTTTTAATGATGCTGATACATTGACAATTAATTGCACAGAGTCCCTCAACAATGCGTGATTTTCCTTTGATCTGGCCTGATTCATAGCAGACACATATCTTTGATAGATGGCCTTGAATTGATTCCAAGATAGGTGAATCATCAATTTGGAAACAACAACGACAGTCTCATTTGCCATGTTTCTATACTTTTCATCAGTCCAATATGCATAATGTTCGATCATTGGTAGGATCCAGTGGGATATAGAAATGCCAGTCAGCTCACCACCGTAGTCAACGAGCCTACGGATGGCTCTTTGTCTTCTGTGCAATTGTGGATGGCTGATATTCTTGAAAAAGTTAGCCTCTTCATCACCGTTGTGCAACAATATCTTCATGTCATCAAAAGCATGGAAATACTTTGCACTTTCAACGATATGACACACAACATTAATGTATTCAGTCCTGACTAATTCATGCTTGTTTCTCAAACCGGTTTTCAAGTGTGGCAATATGGTTTCTTTCAAAAGATTAATGTATTCCTGAGCCTGCTCTTCGGTGTCTTTGGAAGATGAAGAGTCAATGAATCTCACTAACGTGTAAGAGGCAGATGATCTCATAGATTGATCTTCGGTATCATTGATAAAAAATAACGCTGTAAACACAATTGGAAGCCATTCTAATGCTGTCAAGTTGATGTACTCTGTTCTGTTAACCATGCTGAAAGCGTTTAATCTTCTTTCAAAATCAGCTTCCCTGATTCTTTTGGTGGAGTAAGAGTTCAAGTCAGACACCAAGCCAGCCACCTTTTCAAACTCATTGAATCTCTCACCTAAGCTGATGAAAACTTCTGAAACAACAATTCTCATCTCTCTCTCTGGATAGACTCTGTATAACTTGGCGATATTGGAGTATAATGGTGTGATCTCATCAAGTGAACAATCAAAGTCTCTAACGACAGCAGCAAGAATCTTGATAATCTGAGCCTTGACGTTGAGTTCCACTTGACTGTTTGGCTTTTCAAGTGCAGACGACAATGAACCAACTAGCATTTTCCTAGACTCATTTTCGGTGACATAGTCTCTGTCAACTAACGTCAACAAGATCTCAACAGCCTTGGAATTGATTGTTCTATCTGTGCTATTCTCGAACAATGAAACCAAAGAGTTCAAGAACTCAGATATAACAATAGCTAGCACATTAACAAAATCATCATTATCATCCGATGAGTTTTCCAAGAGAGAAATGATGAAGTTCAAAACAGCCAGCAAAACAGGGTCCTTAGCATGAACATTAGGCAAGATCGCAAGCAAGGATTTCACAGGTAGATAGTCATCATAGAATAAGAAGAAGTGCATGTTCTTCTGAGACCACAACGAAGTCATCAATCTCAAGAGGAACGAAGGAGATTGCAAATTTTCCTCTGCAAAGTTGTTCATCTTTGGCATGATCAGGTTGTTGTACAATGCATCACCATATGAGGTCCAGTCAAACTTGTCTCCCAAGTAATTTGTCAACTCATAAAGCACCTTGAAACCTTGCTGTCTGTTGTAACGTGCTATTTTGTCAATCTGCGGTTCATTGGCGAATTCGTCTTGGTTAGAGATGGCATGTTCAGAAACTGATAGAGCATATATGAGTGGCTTTATGATCACCGGTAATGATTGTGAACGTGCTTTACCCAACGTTGGCAACACCTCCAACACCAAGTTCAAGAAACCATTCATCTTTGTAAGTAGCTTGAGCGAGACCTCGTCAAGAAGAACGCTCTCAGTCTTGTAGAACTCGGCATAGTTTAATTTCTCAAAAGAGATGGCCAAAAATTCAGTGATGTATCTGTCTGGAAGGTTGCTCAAGATCTTTATTGCTGCCATCTTTCTTCCCGACTTAGTTCCACTGGTTTTCAAGGTCTGAGCCCTACCAAACAAGATTCTAATGACCAGCGGCATGATGGTATCAACGTCCTTTTCTTCAAGTGTGTTATTCTCTGAGTTCTGTAGGAAGTTGATGACCTCGTCACGGAACAACGTATCATCAAGCATACTCCTCAGATTGTCTTGATACTTGTTGTAAATTGGATTCTTCCAGTTGAGTAAAGAGTTCAAAGCTAGTGTTTGAACTTTAGTACTCTTGTTCGACAACAATCTCAGCAGAAAAGCCAAGACTCCATCGGAACGATAAACGGTGTTCAACTTCTTGAAGTGTGTCAACAATTCGATCAAAAGGTTTCTATCAGTAGTACTCCAGTTCACCAAGGGAGAAGTTGAGTCAGCACCGTCAACATCCTCAATGTCTTCGTTGACAACATATGGGTAGAGAGCTTCAAAACGAGTCTCAGCTATGGTTGGAACCTTGATCAACAGTTTGATCGACTGCCCTCTGTTAAAGTCTGTCAACTGAAGACTTTCTCTCCTGGATTCGCTGAACTCAACCAATGACAGATCAACCTGTTGGTAAGATTGGCACAGCTTTTCGCTGTTTTCGCAGTTGGTGAGTATCCTGGTATCCTGAGGCCACCAGTTGGATCTGTCACTCAAAGCACTCAAAGAGTTCATTTCCTGCTCCGAGTAGACCTCTTCTTGCAAGGCACTGTAGTTCATAGATATCATTTTGATTGCCAATTCCCAAACTAAATCTGCCACTCTACCAATGATGGAAGTCACAAGTTCGTAGGCACCTTCCCAAGATGGCGAAAACTTGTTGGTCAACTGACCAAAGATAAACTTGACAACAATTGTGTTTATCATCTTATTTGAAAACGCTGCTTCATATTGAGCTTTGAAGCTTCTATATCTTATCAATATGTCTCTTCCGTTCTGTAGAATCAATGGAATTTGTTCGATGGTTCTACAGTTGTTGATCAACTCTGGTGAGCTTCCTGTGAGAATGTGATAGAGAGAAATGATGACATTCAATGATAACTCTCTGGATGTGTGACTTGTAGTGATCAGGTTGTCCGATAACTGATATAAGAGTGATTCGTTGTGGGCTTCCAAAAGTTCAATTGCCGCTTGGCTGTTGTTCCTATCTAGCTTTTGAAGAAACTTGTCAAAACCTTCGAGGAATGCAGTGCTCGTCTTTGCTTTTTCGAATCCACTAATCACAGTTGAAAGAATATCATACAGTTGTTGATCATTCAAGTCTTGATTTGAGATGGACAACAAGACAGATCCACTGATATCAATTGAAAACAAATCATGGAAGGACTTGTTTGATTGTAGCAGTTTGAAGAACGTCACAAGTGAAACAGGGGATATTTGAAGAGATGTATGTTCCAAAACGATGAGTCTCCAGTAGATATCAAGTAGATCTTCTGTTCCTGAAAGGCTATCCATCTCATCAAACTTACTCAAAAGAAACTCGCTAAATTCCAATGGTATGACAACGTTCAGTGTTTGTGGTGTGTCTTCCTTCACACGTATCAGTCCCTTTTGATTCATCCGGTTCATGAAGTAAGCAATTTCTTTGTACATGGTTTTCCAGTTCTGGGCGATGAAACTGGTGACAAACTTTTTGCAGTACGAAAGCGTCCTTTCCTTTGTAAGGCCAACAGCTGTATCGATAAAAGGCAAGAAATGAGCACCTTCGTTAACGTTTGTCATGGTTGTGAAAATATCAATATGGTTTTTT
Source organism: Ogataea pignaliae (assembly GCA_030570775.1). Classification (NCBI taxonomy): domain Eukaryota; kingdom Fungi; phylum Ascomycota; class Pichiomycetes; order Pichiales; family Pichiaceae; genus Ogataea; species Ogataea pignaliae. Next base: position 58,100 of record JAJLWO010000026.1, on the reverse strand, counting down.
GAAAGTTCGAGTGAATCAGCGTTTCTGAGCAAGACGGAGCACAATTGGGACATGGAGTCACCATAGTTGATCCGCATTAGGGCATCATTGTCATCTACGACCATGAGGGAGACTGAGACATCATAAAGCTTCTTGGCAAAGGTAAGTAATTCAGACCAAGAACCAACTTTCTTACCGCTCTCAGCGAATGCCAGGGTTGTAACAGTTTGAACTGCAGAGGTTAGTCGATCGTAATCCAGACTGTCCTTGGTGGTGATGGTTGCATCCAGAACATTAATAATTGCAGTGTATAGCGGTCTGGCAAATTGAGGAGATTCGGCGTGGGATGAAACCGTCATTATTATATCGGAAAGAACAGACTGAGACGTGGCATTTTGTAGGCACTGGATGGACAGAGGGGTCAATATGAGTGTAGATTTCGAATGTAGGGTACCTCCTGAATTTTTCAAAGCTTCGCTGAAAATAATCACTAGAGATCTGTGGTAACTCTCTAGATTGTCCTTGAGTAATTTGTCAGAGTTAAAAATCTTATGGATGAATTCTTGCAATGCCGACGGCGTTGCCTTTCTAACCAAGAATGAGATGGCCTGTGATGCGAATCTTGTGATGTAATCCTTCTTGTTCAAAATGAGTAAAGGTGAGAGTTGTTCAAAAGTTGGAATTAAGTCTTTAGATAGTTCCTTTGATAGATACTTGAAGAGATAAGCCAATGCATTGAAAGCCCATTCTAGAGGATCCGATTCTGTCTGTTCCATTGCAATCTTGTTAAGAACTGTCAATGACCTTGTGTAGTATGGCATAAAGTCTGGACCCAAGTCATGACAAAACTGTGATAGTAGTTCCAAAGATGGCTGTAATGATAATGGGTTGTTTTCGTTGAGTGTCTGTTCCAAGCTGTCGAATATCTTCTTTTGATAGAACAAGAGCTGTGGTAGACTGAGACAGAGTGGTTCGATGGTTTCAACGAGATCCGAAAATGATCTTGACAAGTTGACTTCTTTCCAGTGGTCCAGTGTTGATAAAAAGTGTGAGATTTCCACATCATGGAAGGATTTCTTCGTTAGATGAAGCGTGGGTTCGATCTTGATGGAGTCAACACGATCTCTAAAGGAAGAGTAGGTGAACTTCCTGTATTCGGAGATTGTTCCCTTCTTCTTGACCATGTCTGTAATATATTATTGATTGTCTCTCTTAAAACAAGAATGCTGCTGATGGATAGAATAGCATAGGATGGGAAGTGGTAAGATAGAGGGATGTCTTGTTAAAGAGAGTTTAAAGAGGGAAACAAGGAAAATAAATCGGAATTTTATTCAGAGAGCAAAAAAAACAAAAAATAACAAAAAAAAATTTCCCTGTGAAAAAGTCGACAGCGTCGATCGACGCCAGAGAACCCTCTACTAACTCAGCGCTAACAACCCAATAAAACTTTCAAGGCTTGATTTGTGTTTGATTCTTTTAATACAAAGGATATCCTTATCTTGCCCATCCATCCATCCATCCCAAACACAGTTCCTACTGCTCATCATCACACAGCTTATCATACTTACACTAACAATTACATGCACATATACCATAACGCTCTCAAATGTCCGAACCCACAGAGTCTACATCGCTTTTATCCGACAATCCGTACGCTATCAACAAGGACCAAAACTCAAGCGATCATGCCTTGGAATACAGAGACCACCAGCTTTACAGCAATGCTGCAACCAATCACACAAACAACTTCTCACCAAAATTGCCCTCATCCGCCCCAAAATATCCTACCCCTACCTCACCATCATCATCAGCGTCACACATTAAAGGAGCATCAATGGGACATCAACCTTCGTCCCCACGGACTCCAATAACAACAGCAGGAGCTGCAGGAGCAGGACAATCATCAACAACGACAGTACCAGTACCAGCACCAACATCAGTATCTACAGGACAACCAGGAGTAGCACAAACGCTAGCAAAGGAGCTGGGACCAAACATTGCCCCTCAAAGAGCAGGCCGTACCATCCAAAAGTTGAAGCTTTTACCAGATTCTCTAGATTACACCTCAATAGACAGCAGCGTCAACAAGTCGTACTCATTACAAAAGATTCAAGATAGACCAGCACGAAAGGATGCCGAAAGACTAGGAAAGAAACATAGGTCATTGCTACCTAGAGTCACTGCATACTGTACTGCTGGTACTTACAGGATGAGAGATTTGATCAGATGGTTAAAGGATAAGAAGAGGATCCATTCCACCTCTCCCAAGTTATTTGACGAATGTATCTATACACCTTTTGCTTACAAAGACTGGAGGAATAATACCGGCGGTGGTAGTGGTAATGGTGGCGGTGGTGGTGGTGGGAGTAATGGACACGGAGTTGATTTAGGAAGTGGCAAGAGGAACGGTAGCTTCCAAGACAGCGAGAAGAAGAAACTACCCAGAAGCGATCTTATTAGGTTGGACGATGAAGGAGGTGAGATTGACGTTGGTAAAAGATCCACCGAGGTTTTTATCTTTGAATATGGTGTTGTTGTCCTTTGGGGTTTCAGCAAACGTGAAGAGAGTGCATTTTTGGATGACTTGGCAAGGTATGAGAATGAGAAGTTGGCCGATGAAGATGTTCAGACTGAAGAGTTGAACTACTACATCACGCAGAGTTACCAGCCTCGAATCTACAACGATTTTATAACGCTGAGGGATGATTCGAACTACATGTTAAAGCTAAGTATATCGTACGCGATATCGCAGTCGGTCAAGATCTCATTATTTGAAGAATTGTTGGATAATACCATTGAAGATACACAGGACATTCCTCAGCAGATTGCACAAACCGGTAAGGTGGAGATGACGAGGGAAGAGATCATGAAATCGATCGGTGAGTTGTTTATCCTTAGGATCAACATCAACTTGCATGGATCTGTCTTGGATTCACCAGAGTTGATGTGGTCGGAACCTCAGTTGGAACCCATCTATCAAGCTACTAGAGGATACTTGGAGATCAACCAGAGGGTTGCCTTGTTGAACCAAAGGTTGGAGGTCATCTCTGACTTGTTACAGATGTTGAAAGAACAGCTTGGTCATTCCAACGATGAGTATTTGGAATTTATTGTTATCATGTTGATTGCAGCTGAGGTTGTGGTGTCGATCATCAACATCATTGTTGATGTTTGTGCAAAGAGATGATGGTGATGTGCTTGTTCTTTACACACTTATTACATATATTGATGCTATCCATTTGTTTTGGACAGTGCCGTTCCCATGTCTTCGCATGTATAATATTACCTTTCTCTTGAATAATATGATAACGTAGCTTCAAAAGTTTAGTTGAAGAAACTTGATATTTAAACACTAATATACACTCTTATAATGGAAAACTATAAAAATTCAATGAAACCCATACCCCTTAGTTCATGGTAAGACTCACATGAACTAATAATAATAATAACCGAAAGAAAAAGTACAAGACTTTTTTTTATACTTATAATTCTTGAGAAGCCTTAGCCTTGGCCGATTTCTTTGGCAACAAGTTGGAGTGAATGTTTGGCAAGACACCACCTTGAGCAATGGTGACATGGCCTAGCAACTTGTTCAATTCCTCATCGTTTCTGATGGCCAATTGCAAGTGTCTTGGAATGATTCTTGTCTTCTTGTTGTCTCTGGCAGCATTACCGGCCAATTCCAAGATTTCAGCAGCCAAGTATTCCAAAACGGCAGTTAGGTAGACTGGAGCACCAGAACCAACTCTTTGAGCATAGTTACCTTTCTTTAGTAGTCTATGGACTCTACCGACTGGGAAGGTTAGACCAGCCTTGGAAGATCTTGAAGAAGAAGCCTTATCAGAGTTACCTGCTTTACCACCTTTGCCTGACATTGTATGAATAGTTTGATGAGAAGTTATGTGTTGATTTATAATAGAAAATCTATATGACAAAAGGAAAAAGAGAAAGGAAAGAAAAACTTTTAAAAGGACTTTTAAACCAACGGAAGCATTCTTATCTGTACTGTTTGATTAGAGGGGATTCGATAGTGCTTATATATTTGATTGATTATCCATAACCATGTTGTGTGTTCAAAGTTCAAGTTCAAGTTACCACCGCTCCCATCAGCGCTACCACACCAATTGCGTGTGCGCGTGCATGCCCAATATTACACACGCGTAGTGTAAAATCCAGCACGCACAAGAGCAAGACAGAGGAGGCCCATCATTGTTAGTGCTAGATATTACACAGACAGCATGTATATTCTGGAACGCACATCTCTCTTATTCTATCTCTGTGAGCTCTCAGCCATTCATTTTGGAAGCGCGTCGTCTTTTTACAACCGTTAAGGCTCTGGCTTGACTTTGTTTTGTGGTATCGATATGGATATATAATCATTCAAGATTCCGTCTAGATGTGCATTTCAACTCGAGCTGTTAAGGATACAATTCCTTCCCTTCTTCCTTCTCTCTTTTTTTCTTTTCCTTTCCTCTTCTCTCTCAAGTAAGTTTTAATCTTAAATCAAAACATATACATTTATCACTATTACAATGGCACCAAAGGCAGAAAAGAAACCAGCTTCCAAGGCTCCAGCTGAAAAGAAGCCAGCAGGTAAGAAGACCGCTGCTTCTTCCGAACCAAAGAAGAGAACTAAGACTAGAAAGGAAACTTATTCGTCCTACATCTACAAGGTCTTAAAGCAGACTCACCCAGATACCGGTATCTCCCAAAAGGCTATGTCTATCATGAACTCCTTCGTCAACGATATCTTTGAAAGAATCGCTTCAGAAGCTTCAAAATTGGCTGCTTACAACAAGAAGTCCACCATCTCTGCCAGAGAGATACAAACTGCTGTTAGATTGATCCTACCAGGTGAATTGGCCAAGCATGCCGTCTCTGAAGGTACAAGAGCTGTTACCAAGTACACCTCTGCTACTTCTGCTTGATTTAACAATTCTTTCGTTTGAATTGTTCTATTTTGGGAAGAGTATATAGTATTGGTTTTTTTCTTGTTTAACATTCTCTAGGTTGGTACGTATCTCTTTATGTGTGTTTTTTATGTGTTGTTTTGTCGTTATTTATAGTTATATCTACTGTATAATTGATTGTATATTAGGAATGAATATGGTTCAAATTGATTATTTCATTATCTTTTTTTTAAGGTTGTCAGTTGTAGTTACGCCACACACATCTAGCTGTAGCCAAATAACTATGCTAGCATTCCCCAAAAAATGAGTGTTGCTGTAGATTATATGAAAAACAAGCATCGAGAGAAATCGAAACCCAACAGACAACCTTAATCAACAGTCATACATAGCAGTCTAGTGTTTGGAATTGAACGACGTCAATCTATATGACCTCACAAAAAACAAATGGCATATCTCCCCTCCCGGGATCGAACCGGGGACCCTGAGATTTCTATTTTCCAATTACAGTCTCATGCTCTTCCATCTGAGCTAAGGAGAGAAATAACATGTGTTTCATGGAAATATTCGTGCAGAAGGATGTAATATCACGTGACATTGACACGTGAGCGAAATCACGTGTATGTCCATTTGCTCACCCGTCGATTTGAATGGCAGAGATGAGATGATTAGATCACCAGATGCCAGCCGCCAGTGGTGGAGAGAGGAGCATCCAACTTTTCAAGTTTGAAAAGTTATCATCGAGGAAATAACGGAAAGCATATATAAAACACAATGCTTGGATGGAACGGTGTAATAGTGAACAACTTTGACTTACTTGGAAAGAGCACTTCAATTCTACCTTACCCTACCACCATAACATGTCACAATTTGATTTGGAAGAACCATTAACTTCTACTGCACGTCCATGTAAGTACGCTTTTCTTCATTCCCCCTCCCTCCCCATCTAATGAGCCATTGACTAACCAACTTGTTAATGCAGTGGGTGACTCGGTACTAACGGTGCGTATAATAAAATCTTTTCCATATAGAAACGTGAAGAATCATATCTTTCAACATGTGGATTTGAAAAATACAACACCACGTCAACTGTTTGATCTAATCATCAAGACGATCAATACCACCGGTGGATTGAGACCGTATAGAAACGTGGATTATGACACATTAAAGGTGTACACGCATGCGCACGGTTCCAAGACGATGAATCTTGTGATTAACCTGGATCATGATGAGGATTGGGTGTTAGATTTGGAAGCCAATACTAGGAGTCTTTATAATTATGGAGTTGAAAATGAGACGGAGATAAGTATTTTCAACAGGTCACAATATGAAGAGTTCAAGAAGAATCCCGAAGAGAAATGGTGAGGGTGTTTGTGTGCATCACCTGTTGTTGTTGTTGTTGACGTTGATCGACCATGAAGTCGAGTTGAATAGTCGACCTGCTTCTCATCCTTCACTATCTGCACTGTGTTAAAGGTTGTTATAAAAGTAGGGTGGGGTGTGGAAGGATGGATGATGCCACAAGGGTTGAATGTTCATTTGTTTATTTACCTTTTGCAGGTAGCATTGGTAAGAATGTGCGATGGTGCAATCTATAGTGGTACCCTGATGGTGGCGACTGATTGATTGTTTACCCGTTTTGATGCTCTGACACATGACCAGAGTGGAAGCAGGTTGCTCTCTGTCTATCTGGTGTGTGATAGGAATAATGTATATACACCCACATACATATTTTTATTGGACTCTCCCTCTTCATCACGTTGATCCTCAGGTAACGCTTATATATGTATATATTATACACATACCATCTAAGCCTTAGTCCCATAAATCCAAGTGAAGGTTAGTAGTTACTACTCTTTAAACTAACCTCAAACCTATTGCTACAAACCCCGAGAGATTATCACCGTAAATCACGACAGTACAGCAATATTACACCTCTGCACCAACTATGGCGCCACACTTTTTCTCTTCCACTGCAACAGCCTCATATTTCTTTCCTTCTTTTTAGAAAGGAGAAAGGAGAGAGGAGATGATGAGCCTTCTCTATTTGGTGCTTGGATACTTTACTTTAAGACTTTCCCCTTTTTCTATAGATACGTCCTCCTCTTTGAAATAAGTAATAGGTTTTATTATCGCCTTCAAAGCAACTATAACCGCGTTTACGATTCATGAACTATCTACAGAAATCGTGCAATAGCCCCGAGAGTATCCACCTCGACATTGTGCTAAACAATAGCATCTCTAACCATCCCCACGACAACAACAACAACAACAACAACAGCAATGATGCACAGCGGGAACTTCCAGTAGGAGGAACATCTTCATCTTCATCAGCAGAATCTTCTAAAGATTTATCTGTCGCTATACATACGCTGTTGCAACCACCTTTGACTTCATCAACAACAACGCCAGCGTCCTACTTGTCACCATCCACGCTATTATCACCGTCTTCTATACCTCAATCTTCAATGCCGTTTATTGGCAAATCTAAAGTCTCCAAACCTAATCCATTATCAACACCATCGCACAACACCAGAACAAGATCACAGAGCCCATCGGTCATAAGCACACCCATACTATCGGCTGCAACAAGTGCGACCCATCAAAACCTCACAAGTATCACCAATACTCCTTCTCTAACTTACAACGATGACGATCTCTCAACAAAATCAGTTGTAACGCCTTTCTTATCCAGCCATTTGAATGATCAAACCATAAATTCGAGCGAATCAAGACACAAGTTCTGCTATAGGCATAACCCAAACATCAAATGCAACAAGGTTGCCGATGAGTCAAAGGTGCGGGAGATCCAGTCAAACATTGAAAAATTGCCAATTAGAGACCAAGAGGCCATTACTCACGTTTGGTCCATCTTTTCAGCAGCTCCAAATCAACATAGAACACTCATCTTACAAGGCCTATTAACACAGTGTTGTTTCCCTCAGTTATCGATGGTTTCTCAGGAGGTTTCTCAATTGATCAAAATTGATTTTATTGAAACTTTACCTAGTGAGATCTCATTAAAGATTCTATGTTATTTGGATTGTCAGAGCTTATGCAACGCTGCACAAGTTTCAACAAAGTGGAAGCAGTTGGCTGATGATGATAGAGTCTGGAGGTATATGTGCGAACAGCATATCGATAGGAAATGCCCACAGTGCGGTTGGGGTCTTCCATTGATGGCTGTTAAGAAGTTACAAGAGGGTGGAAGTGGTGCAGTCAAGAAAAGAAAGATTGAAGAGGTTGTGGATCAAGAAACAGTTGCTGAAAATTCAGTTGAAAATCTTCCTCCGCATTTGAACGAATGTTCCAAGATTTCAGAAAGGGCAAAGAGAGAAAAACTGATGAGAAAGACAAGGCCTTGGAAGGCAGTCTATTCTGAACGTTACAAGGTTGAACGTAATTGGAGAAAGGGAATCTATAAGATCAAAAAGTTTGAAGGCCACAAGGATGGTATATTGTGCTGTCAGTACGATAACAACAATCTACTGATGACAGGATCTTATGATAAGACAATCAAGATTTGGAATGTGGAAACAGGAAAGTTACTTAGAACTTTGACTGGCCATACGAGAGGAGTCAGAGCCTTAGTGTTTGACGATCAAAAATTGATCACTGGTGGGTTGGATTCAACCATCAAGGTTTGGAATTACAGAACAGGTCAATGTATATCCACCTATACCGGTCATGACGAAGGTGTTGTGAGTGTCGATTTCCATGAAAAGATTATTGTCTCTGGATCCGCAGATCATACCGTCAAAGTTTGGCATGTTGAAACAAGAACGTGTTATACGTTAAGAGGTCATACAGACTGGGTCACATGCGTCAAGATCCATCCAAAGAGCGGTACGTTGTTTAGTTCTTCGGATGATTCCACAGTGAGAATGTGGGATTTGAAGACAAACGAATGCCTGAAAGTGTTTGGAGGCGTTGAAAACAACGGGCATATTGGTCAGGTGCAATGTGTCATTCCATTCAGCTTTAAAGATACCATCGTGACAGATTTCGACGATCAAGTTACCAACGAAGATGCGAGTGGTGCTACTGGTGTTTCCGCTGCTACCACGGCTACCACTGCAGCGTCCACCACTACTACTGCTACTCCTGCTACCCCTGCTACCTCTGGTCCGTCCGCGCTGGCTTTAGAGGAACGAAGCAGCAGCGCTACACCTTCACTTCATACAGCAGATGCATCAGACTCTGAATCTGTGGATGGAAGTATCACAGATAATGACCAATCCGATTCGTTTGAAAAACAACACTATCCAACACACCTATTGACAGCATCTTTGGATAACACCATAAAACTGTGGGACACCAAAACCGGGAAGTGTGTGAGGACCCAATTTGGCCATATTGAAGGTGTTTGGTCCATTGCCGCGGACACTTTTAGAATCGTCAGTGGTGCTCATGATAGGTTGATCAAAGTGTGGGACTTGCAGACTGGTAAATGCATGCATACCTTTGGAGGATCCAGTTCACCTGTGAGTTGCTGCGCCCTAGGCGATTCTAGGTTTGTCTGTGGATTGGAAAATGGTGAGGTTAAAATGTACTGCTTTGACTGTTGATCGTTGCAATTTATTCCGCTTTTTTTTGTTTGTTTCGCAAGTTGCTTATCTGCTATAGTTATATTAATATTTTGGGATCCTTTTTTGGCTTTTTTTTCCTTTACTCTTATCTGTCTCCTTTTTACGGGTGTTCTTTTTTTTCCTTTCATTTCGGCTTACTTGGCGGAAGGAGTTTCCGATGCTCATAGCCCTTTGTAAGGTGGATCCCTTTCGCGCATAATACTTTTTTTAATCCTTTATTTTTCATCTAGAAGCATAAACAAAACTTTGCTTTTCCCAAATATATGTATCGAATTGATCATTAAACTACCTATTAAACCAAAATCAAAGATTCACCAATTAGAAAGAAAACATGCAAGAATCCAGTCCCCTACACACAGCCACCAATCAAAGCAAGATACTAGTCATAGAGTACGATGTGACAACGTTGAACAAAACAATGATCAAAGCACAGGTAAAAGGAATCCAAGTAGACATACTAAACTGTCCACTCTTATAAACCTCAGCAATTAAAACTCCAGAAATAGACCCAGCAACAATAGCCTGACAAAGAGCAACTCCCAAATAAACAACCAAAATACCAACCAAGAACCTAATGTTGTCTTTCCTACCTTTTAATCCATTATAATGTGTAAGTATTGCAATTGATGCCGAAGCCAGGTAGAATGCACACAGAAAGATAAGGGACCAGTATACCGTGAATCTCCAGATGTCTGAGGTGTAATACAACAACGAATTCTTGTACTTTTCCGTGGATGGACCAATTGGCCAATGTAATGATGGGAACGTTGGTGTCGTATAGCCTATCGGTGCATTTCTGTTGTTTTGCCGTGAAGGGTAGATTGATTGGGTTAGTATATCTGTGTCTTTCCTGTTGGTGGAATGGGAGGTCTAGATGGTTATAAACGGTGACATGTACTCACGACATTGTAGTGTTGATGGTGTTTCAACGGATCACTGTTGAACTGTTGTGGATATGTCCTGAACTGTGGAACTTGGAAGTCTACCGAGTGTATGTTGGAGCAGAGTGAGCTGACGGTGGTCAATTGGATCTTGATGTTGTGTGGTTTGGTTTGGTTCGGTTTGGCTTTGAATTGATTGATTGACTGATTGATTGTTGCCCTGAAACGAAACAGTGCACTGCCTTTATTTGAGACTATGTTGGATTTTTCAAGTGGTGTGTGTCCACCCCCTTTTTCACATCCAATATGATTCAAAAGAGGTCCTATTGTAACATATATATAGTGTTCAATCTATTACCTGTAATAATATTTGAGAAGAGTTTTGTCAGCTTAACTTCAAAAATGCCTTTTTAGATGAGATCAATCCTCTCTTGAAAACAATTCCAAATCATTTTACACTTCGTTATCTTTCTAAATGTCTATTCAAAACTAGGCATTTCCAAAGTTTTAAATGTCTCCCTTGCCCTTCATTAGATTGACCGTGGTACCAAGGGCAAATATTCTAGCATCTATGGCACTCATGATGACATTCTTCATGCCTAAATCGATATAGGTGTTGTCCTCAACTTGCAATAACCGACTCAACAGAACAGCAGTGTTTGCAACAACCGAAATTCCACAATCGGACCCATTGATCTGCTGTGGGGTATGAGGATCTGTAGACACTCCAAACTTGAATCCGAAGTACCGGTCTAACTTCTCAACCAAGGCCAATGATTCTCTCTCGTTGGCAAACGTCATGGAATCGTATATGATACAACGACGATCCTTGACGCAACAGAGTAGCAGGGACCAATGAGATCCACCTTCTGCGGTTTCCAAGTCTTCGTTATCATTCACCGGTAAAAAGACAAACGAAGCATTCTCAATTGGTGGTAAGACTCCTTTCAAATCTGCTGGTGATGGATGGTTGGCCAACAGGAACGAAAAGGTCGGCATGAGGAGTATTATGGAGTTGTTGATTTGATCGTTTGATGCGTATTTCATTCTATGCTTCAAAATTGGAACTATCTGAAATCTGGTTAGATACTCATAGATAAATGCAATATTGTTGTCGTTCAACCATTCGTCATCTAGCAAGTTGTACAAGTCTTCTCTATAAACCGTAATGTCATAAAACTTGAGCACCTTGTCACTCGTACATGCGTCTGCCTCCTGGTAAAGCGTTTTCAAAAGGTTAAGTTTTTCCTTGGGAGATGATGTTGATGCTGATGCTGGTGTTGATGAGTGTTGTGTTGTTTCTATGTTTCCTCTTCTACTCTGCTTTTTGGCCTCCTTCAACTCTTTCTTTAGCTTTCTAGCTTGCTTTCTATCGTCCTTTGAGGCTTTCTTGCAGCCAGTAAGCCCTATTCCTTTCTTCAAATTTGCTCTTGTTCCCTTTTTCTTGTTCACTATTTCTCGAAGTTCACCACTGTCATTATTGCCTGTTTCAACATTGTTGCTAATGGGAGTGTTATTTGCCGGTAGACTACTGCTTAACTGTGAATCAACAAAGCCTGTAAGGGCTACGTAGTTCGTATCGGCCGAATGCTCCTCATACGGGATCTCATTCTCATCGTCCTCATATCCATTTTCATCATACTCATCGTTATCGTCATCTTCTTCATTATCATCATCATCATCATCATCATCATCATCATCATCATCATCATCATCATAGACTTCATCATATTCAGCAGCAGCATTTGCAACTTTCTTATCGTCCTTTTCGTCACCATATTCTCCATCTCTTTCCTGCATTCTCATCTCCTCTTGAACGCTACGCCCTGAGTACTCATTGGTACCAACATGCCCATTAATTTCACCGCTTTTATGATAGGGAGTGCTCCTCTTTTGATAGTTACTTCCTGGCCATTTCAGTTGATCAAATCCATTCGTTATCAACTTCGTCGTCAATAATCTGGCCTCCTGTGGCGAATCCTTGGTCGGGTTGGGCAGGTAGTAGCCCTTGTTCGGACTGAAAATTGTCTTGATCATCGTCTATAACTATGATATCATCCAATTGATCTCTTAAGAGGTTGTTGTTTTTGCCTTAACCACATATAACTTCCGTTCCCGTTCAATTCCCCTGAGGCAGACTTTGCTGGATCAACACAGACTAATAATCCTATTGAGAAGCATTTACAACACAGCCTGAAAAATACAGTTAGTTGTTCTCGACAGAGTCAAGGGATAAGTCCGTGTCTTTACTCACCTCTCCCGCTACGGATTTTATATTTACCAGATCAGTCAAACCAAGAAATAGAGACAACAATTATCATGATTTAATATTCACCAATACGATAAAAATGAAAAAGTGAAAGTTTGAGACATGTGGTAGGAAAAAAATCAAGATACACGCAAAAAAAACGACAACCCTCACCCTGGTACAACACCCATCTAGACTTTAGACAGCTCCACTTAGTAGAGCCTCAATGGCACCTTCAACTGAACCTCCGCTTCTCCTCAAAGCTGTAACGTTACGATCAAAATCAAAGAAACCCATATCGTTCAATTGACGTAATTGCGTTTCAAACTGTTCTTCTGGTGGCCTGTTATCAACAGGAACAGAAGAAGGGGTATTTCCTCCTGCTCCTGCAGCATTGCCGCCACCCAGCATACCGAGCAAGGCAGGGTTCAAGAATGGATTTGCTCCACCAGCACCGAAGGCAAAAGGATTTGGTGGCATACCTGCTGCAGCACCAGATCCAGCACCAGTACCAGCACCAGCTCCAAACAAGGCAGCAAATGGATTTGCAGCTGGAGTGGTTGCACTTGCACCAGAACTAGCACCAGAACCAGCACCAGTCTCAGCGTTAGAGGAAGGCTCAGAGGTGGCCATTCCACCAGGAGCAGGAAAACTAGACGTACTGGCACCGGCAGCACCAAACCCACCAGCACCACCACCCATGGCCCTCTGCATTTGCCTCATGTTCCTCATCATCTCAGGATTAGTCAACATGCTTCTAAAGTAATCACTCTGGAGCATCTCTCTAGCTGCTGGTCCCATGGCGCTCAACTCCGGTGATTGTTGGATCATGTAGTCTAGCATCTGAGGATCGGAAAGCATTGCTCTCATACCTTCTTGAAACATTGGATTTTCCATCATTTGCTCCATCTGGTTCTCATCTGGTAGTTGCATTCCGTCTGCTCCAAACCCTAGGGATTCCATCGACGGCATTGGAATGTTGTAACCTGCATATCTTGCACCCGTCAAGCCAGCCAGTGGGTTGAATGAGCCTTGACCTGCTGCTATGTTCTGTGGGACTGCTGAGGCAGAGTTGGGCTGCTGCTGCGATGTAACAGTGGAGTCTGATGTAGATGCAGCTGGTGCTGGCGTTGATGTTGGTGACGTGCTCGATCCTGCTTTGACTGCTCCTTTGACCAAATGTATGATGTGTCCGTTTTGGACCTTGTATGTTTGTAATTGATCGGCATCCTTCAAGACCTTTCCTGAGTATATCAACCTTTGCCTATCTGCAGAAATTTCGGTCTCTGAAGCTATCTTCTCCTTCAACTCAGCAACTGTCAACAATGTTGAGACTGTGATTGGGTATTTCTTATCACCAGAAGATCTGTTGGAATGCGTAGAGGAGTATCGATTGAGTTAGGTTAGTATATATATGTTTGAGGTGAGTACGGCAGTAACAGAGCATGGGATAGCAAATATAACTTACTTGATTGTGATGTTAATCTCTTCCCCTTGTTCGGACATGATTGATGTATTTGATGGACTTGAAAAGTTTGCTTGGCTTTCAACACTATATTTGAATGGAATGATTTATGCTATATAAGAAGCAAAGTAGTGTTCAAGTGTTGATTTTAGTTGTTTGATGATAAGCATTACGGGACGGGCCAACTGGTGTTTCAAAGACGACACTTTCTTCTCCGTCGAGAAATCGAAGCAACGAGAACAAACAGCGTGCAGACGCGTCGATCGACGCCAATCAGCGCACTAGACACACGCAGCGGCTCTATTGGTCTATATACTTAGTATATATATCCCTATTTAGTCTTCGTCTCTTTAACTGTACAATCAGTGTTTTATCTTTTACTCTTGATGAATGATGATGACGATGATGGTTTGATAATGATAATAGTAGTAATATATAGCATCCATCCCTATAATATATACATGAACCCCCACCCACCAATTTCATATGTCTGATCCTTTACCAATGAACTCCATCGCTTTCTGATCTTTATTTTTCAACAGTGGCTCGTCCAATACGTCCGCCAACAGCTCCCATGGATCCTTGGAGCCTCCCCACTTTAACACCTTCTGCTTGAATTTCTCACCACTTGGTCTGTCCAATGGATCTTTTGCAAATAGATGTGCCCATATCTTGGATGCAATTGCTCTGTCAAATAGGTACGAGTAGTACAACGAGCCGTAGGAGTACAGGTGGCCAAACTTTCCAGGCCAATTGGAGATGGAATCATTAAAGATCTTCAAGTGGGACTCCAAATCATGATAGACCGCAATAGGATTGAAACCCCTATCCAAAACCATGTTGGAATGCAACATTTGGTCAAGTAGGGCCATTTTGATCTGTCCAAAGGTTTCCGATTTGTTCAAGAATGCATTGTCCAACTGATACTTTTGTAGAAGGCTCAAGGGTAATGGTTCTCCAGTTTCATGATGTCTTGCAAAGGACAAGATCACTCTTTCATCCTTGGCAAAGTGCTCCATCAAAATTGAAGGCAGCTCCACAAAGTCTGTAGAACATCTTGTACCACTAACGTTATGAAGATTGGTCCTTCCAAGCATCGAATGCATTGCATGGCCCATCTCATGGAATAGTGTTTCCACCTGGGATAGCGTAAGTAGAGTGGGCGCGGATGACGATGACGATGAAGAGGAACTAGCAACAAAGTTGCACACTAAAGAGATAACAGGTAGCTGGAATATATCACCCTTGTATTGGTTTGTTTGAATCGTTTTCAGTTTTAGGTTGAACTCATCCTGTGGGTTCAGTTCTTCCGGATATATCTTTCTCGAACAACACACGGTGAAATGGGCAGGGTTCAAGGTTTTGTTGTCTCTGTAAAAGAGATCAAGGTATATGACACCAACTATTCCTTCCTCCTCACTAACAACCTCAAACTTTCTGACATCGCTCGACCAAGTCTCCCCAAGTTTTGTCTTGACAGGCTTTAGCTCTATACCATAGATTGATTTGAAAAGCTTGGATAATCCACCAACCACTGTTCCAACGGAAAGATACGACGAGATCTCTTCAAGATTATGCGATCTTTGCTTCATCAGGTGCAAAGTGGTGAGATAGTCTCTATCCCATGGCTTGATCAGTTTCACCAGTTGCTCATCCGTTGGGTTCTCCACGGGCTGATCAGGCAGATATTTGTAAAGCAGCCTGAGTTCTTCCATGACACTGGGCGATATATCTTTCAACAACTTTTGTAAGAAACTCATCACATTTTCTGGAGTTTTGGACATCTTCTCACTCAGTTGATACTCGCTGTAACTCTTGCTACCCATCAAATGTGCCAACACTCCTCTATACTTCAAAAAGTTGTCCAAGAACATTATCTGATTGTTTGGAACGCTGTGCAAGGTCATCCAAATCTTCTCTCTAACCTGCTTATTCGGACAACTCCTCAAGATTTCGAATGGAATCCTTCCATAAACAGGGATTTTCAAATTTCCCTTTCTATCGTAGCTTAAACCCTTGTTTAAACCTTTGCTTATATCACCATCATTCAAAATGTCCTTTTCAATGAAGATGAAATCTTCAGCGGTATCGGCAACACCATTGCTGAAATGTTGACCAGTGATGGCAATGTGTTGACTCAACTCAACAAAGTTATTCCTCGCCTCTTCACTCATGTCTATTCCCGATTTCTTGAAATCAGAGTGTAACAGCGTCCCAACGGCAACTTCTTCCTCAGAAAGATGTCTTCGTATCTCAGGATCAGTCAAGACTCTTTCCAATTTATCGTACAATTCCTTTGAAGTGTTCAACACGTTCATATGTTGAAACATATCCTGATGGCACTCCTGTGCAACATTCACAAACGATTTGTTTGGATGTACGACACGGATGAACTCACAAAGATCAATGACACGGCATAGAATATCGCTCAATCTGTCGAGATTCCTGATGTAGTTCCGCAGGCCTTCCTCCGAGTTATCCTCAATCATGTACTGCGTTAAAATCTGTGCTTTTTCCAAAGACTCAGAGCTGAACTCTTTCAAACCAGATGGTCGTTTCAAGTATGGATTTTGGAAGAGTCCAACTGAGTCGGACTTGTAGTTGAAGAAAGATGATGACGACTTCTTTCCCTTGGACTTTCCTGATGCTAGGTTGTTGAACTGTTTCCAGTACTGATCATCATCAAAGACTCTTCGAGTGGTTTCATCAGTATCGTTATTTTGCAATCGTGTTGTTGTTGTTGTTGTTGCCTCAGTTGCCAATAGACGTCTTTGTATGTGTGATGTAGATGTTGAGGTGATAGTGGCTCCTGAAACAAGTGACTTTTTCAGCAGTGCAAGAGGTCTAACCGATGGTGGACTTCCCCTCTTCGTCCTGGTGGCTGATGTTGTTGCACATCTCTGAAGGTACTGCGTGCCTCTGAACATGCTTTGAAAAGGAGCCGACTGATGTAAAATGCCACCACTATGAGTGTAAGTGGTTGTACTGTACTTTTATTCTAGGAATATTTCTGTGGACCTTTTGCTAGTGACAAGGAGAAATTGCAAATCATTTTCATCTTTCACTTTTCCGTCTCGACAAATTCTCCACAGACAGCGCTAGCTTGCACTTGTACTTCCTTCCACAGCCTTGAGAAATTGAAACTCTCTCATGTTTTGCTTTGAAACTAATGCTACCGATTCCACTACACTTCATACCAATTAATCACGATCAGGAATAATTAAACAAAAAAAGGTACTTTAACTCAGAAAAAGAACATAAAGAAATTTTTTCTTTTAGAAAAAGGGAAACCACCATGGATACAACTCTTATCGCTTCTCTCTACTGTAAAATTCATCCCATGCAGCCTCACAAATCTTCAAAAAGTCCTCCTTATCAACCTTTGAATCACCTTTAATCAACAAATCATAGCTGTAAACATCGCTGTTCATCTTCAACTCCCCAACGATGGTCTTTAGGGATGATTCATTACCAACAGGACTAGACACGGCACCGTCTTCAATGGCAAGCGACTCAACATCACTCGTCCCTTCCTCATTGTCAACCTCGCGATCTTTATCAGTACCAACTTTGGATGGTGGTTCATCAACCTGTCGTTTCAATCTCGTTGTAGAAACCGACTCTCCTGGCTGCTGCTGTGCTGAACTAGCTGGATGGAAAGGATCGTAGGCAAATGGAGAAGAATCGACAAAATGTGGATGTGGATAGAATTGAGGCAGCAATATCGCTGGTGGGGGAACGCCATAAGGGGTAGGATAGTATGGTATCTGGGCAGGGACAGGGGGGAAGAACGGGGAAAGTTCTGCTGGTAATCTGTTCTGCATTTGCAACTGTCTAGTTCTTAACTGGTACTGGTACTGTTGATGTTGCGGGTGATGATGATATATATCTGACGTTTCAGGAACAACCGGCGCCAGGGGCGTGCTAATGCCCGTTGGAAGATCTGAGACTTCCAAATTTTGCGTTCCCTTCGTCCTGGTTAGTTTGTGCCTCTTCAACTTTGAGCCGAGTGCCGGATTGGCTGTTGAGGTTGCCGTGGGAGTTTGGCGACTGGAGCTTGGAGGCACAGGCAACTGCTGAAAGGAATATGGATATGGATATGGAGGTGGAGGAGGGTACGATATAGCCGTTCGATACTGTTGCTGAGTTGGAGGAGGAAATGGAAGTGCAGAAGGATTTTGTTGCTGTGATGATGGAAAGTAAGGTGGTGCTTGGATGGGAGCTGTTCTACGCTGTTGATAAGGATGCTGATGTTGTGGTAGTTGCAAATGCTGATACCTTGGATTCGTACCTCCTCTCAATGGAGCCGATTGGATTAGCGGGTTGGATATACGGGCGGCAGGATGTATTTTCAACGGTGGTGGTCTCGGAGCCTTTGTTCTTGTTATCCTCTTGTTAGGCGTTATAGATGACTCTGCAAGAGCCTCTTGTTCTATCGAACGTTTCTTAGAGGCCCCTTCTTCAGGAAAGATATCGTCCTCAGCAACACTGTCGTTGGTGTCTCCATTGGTCCCATGTTCAGCTGCATGTTGGTCCTGGGATACATCACCTTCACCTTCACCATCTTCTTCTTCTTCATCACCATTGTCGTCGCCGTCATCATCATCAGCATCATTGTCATCGTCATCATCAGCATCATCCAGTTGGTTGGAGATAATAGATTGAGTTGATTTTGAGGAACTTGAGGATGACGGAGTTGCAGAGAGTGATCCTGCTCTTTCGCTTATTAGTTTCCTCTGCTGAAGTTCTATGGATTTGCTCAGCAGTATTGCACTCTCGTGCTTAGCACTCAGTGGTGGTAAACCTGGAGAGACAATCTTGTATGCCATCTGTGTTAGTGAATCAGACATGCTGCCCGGGTCTCTCTTGACGGTCTGCTGTTTGAGAGATGTTAGGTTCAACTTTTCAGGCCTCTTTGAGTTTGAAGCTCCTGTCTTCCTTTCACTAGGAGACTCGCTCATTGTAGACATGTAGCAGTTGATGTTGCGGGGCTACTCTGTGAAGCGACAAATATAATGCCTTTATATTAGTCCTGCAAAATTGATGGTGGTGGCGAAGTGGAGAGTTGGAGACAAGAGGTTGTGATCTGTCGCAAAAGAGTCTATAGTAGTCTTTCTGATTCAATGGCTCCGCTCTCCAATTGATCAATCTGGAAGCAATTGCGATAGCAACTGTAATATGAGTTATTGCTGAGTTTGAACAAGCACAGGATAGCCGATAAATCAATCAATCAATCAATTAATGGTATATGGCCAGTGGGAACAAACGGTTCAGTTCTTTGGTTATAGGAGATGTGGTGGTTGCAGGAAAGGTATGGACGGATTCTACCAAGCTTTTTTTTGTTACTCTTGAAAAAGGTGAGCGATGCAAAACTTGTACCAACTACTGATAGAGAAGACTATTTTGATGCTTGGTTCTTATCAATATGGAGACAAAGCAGAAAAGAAAAGAAAAGGATTGGAACTAACTATAAATCAAACACAACGACAAAACAACCAATGGACAAAAAAACCAAAATTAAATTCTGAAACAGCTCTAAGCTGTAAGGGGGCGTGCGGCGTATTGTTCAAACGGTTTCAGAGTTTTTTTTTTTCTCTCCTCTCTTCTACGCGTTCTCAGAGGTTTCGGTCTCGATATTCGACCCATCCAACACCAAGCACCTGGAGAATTTTGGCCTCGTCAAAGCTTTCTACAAGGGTGGGTTTGGCTTTGTCCCCATTCAATTTGAACAACCCGTTGTTGCTCAAATGCATCCCCTTGAACTGTGCCAACATCCTAAGGCTCCTGTTGAACAGATCGTTACCAATGAAGTAGATCATCGATGCTCCAAGGCTCTGGTATGGAACAGCAATGATATCGAGCCGTCTGCACTTGTTATTATGACCACCACTTTTCTCTCTCAAGCTGGCACCTCCCATGAACTTATGCATGCCGGGAGACACATCCACTAACGAACATTCAAGGTATTTAATCTCTTGAAGGTGCACAACCAACCTATATAAGGATTCACCAACCAGTTTCGTATCATCCACATTCTCCTTATAGATGAGCAAATCAATATCTCCACAATCCGGTGCATCTCTCATGTATGAACCTAACAAGTTGATCTTCAAATCGGGATCCAACTTGTGCGATTCCCCCAGGATGAAATCATAGTGCTGTAAAACCTCATCCCTTGGAATTCTCTCCAACCAATCCTCATAGTAGGCAACACCCAACTTTTGAGGTTTTGTTAGAGCATCATAAACCTCCTTGTTTTTGGATATATCCTCAACTGTTTTGATCCCAGCTTTTACCAACTTGTACGAAGATTTATCGGCAAACCCATGAATCTTGTTAAACTTGTAAATCAACCCAAACGTCTTATCCTTTGCCACTAATCTCTTCAACTCCTCATACTTTGCAAAAGTTCCCGTACTTATAATCTCATCAATGTGTTCAGCTATACTACCCTTCCCGGAAACAGCACCACCGTTTGCAGCCAAGTCTTGGGAAGATTCAATTGGATAGTTGCATCTTTCCAATTCGTTCAATGCTGCCTTGTAGTTCTTGATTCGAAATGCGGCATTCTTGTCTATCAATTGAAGGCTCTCGTAGAGTTGTATCATATGCTCAAAGATTTGTATTATTTGTAAGTTTCTCGAAAGTGGTTTAGTTGAAGGTTTGACATCGGTAGAGGAAGATTTTCTATCCCTGTTTATTGTGAGTAGCTTGATAATATTCTCAACCTTTTTGTTCTCTTTCCCCATGTTGGCCTTCTTGCTAGGTTGTGGGGGTGGGTCGTTAGAAACCGCCACTTGCTTTCTCTTTTTTGTTGGGGACGAGGAGGAGGAGGAGGAGGAGGAGGAGGGCTCATTGGTGTTCAAGCTTGACAAAATCTTCTTGGACACCTTGTATCTGTATTGATCCATCGGTAGTGGATGACCAGCCTCTAACGATTCGGTGACCCATTTCACAGTAACTGTATTTTCCATTAGCAACTCATCCCATGCCACTGACTGGCCATCAGTGTTGGACACAGCCCGTTTAAAATCTGTGGGGTTCACTTTGGAAACGTTAATAACAAGAACCACTTTTTCAAATTGTCCATTCGTGGTGTTGGGATCCCCAGCACCATGAAACTTTAAGGCATCGATGAGTCTGTAGAATACGGTAGCGCCGTTCTCTTTCCAAATCTTGATTCTGTGGGATTCCAACCTTGTGCCTAGCCTTGGAATGACAACAAATGCCAATGATTTAAACATGCTAGTAGATTAAGAGACCTCAATTGGCTTGGCTTGCCAGGTGTGATATACTGCTGTTATTGCAAACTTGATAAAGACTAGAGGAGCGAGTGTAATGAGGTAGTTATCCTTTCAGTCTGTTATACAAGAGCATCAGCCACATCGTGGGGAAAGGAAAAACTGCCCCCCGCCAGTATTAATATGGTGGCTGAGTATACTACATACAAGACACAGCATGGACAAAAGAGCACACCACCACAACCACCAACCTTTTACTTTACAAGGGATTGCCTCTTTACCCTTTACCCTCTACCCCTTTACCACACCCACAAACCCTTCCATCACATCACACTGGTTCAGACTCTATCAAAGGTAGACTAATTATACAAACGTGCCAACAGGACAGGAGAGGCACATCTCTTTTTTTTTTCCGGACTTTTGCCTCATCTCAAAACATTGTCCATTTCCCGTCTCAACCCAGATAAGAGAAGGGCAACTGCAAGTGGAAAGGGATCAAACTACACCAATACCTCCACAGCCTAAAACGGCATACACATATATAAATAAAGAAAGGAACAGCCTGCCATCCACTCGTCATAGCTTTTCATCACCATCATGGCAACACCGTTTCCTGGGCATCTGACTGACGATACAAGGACCAACACCAAGAGTAGCAGCAGCACCACCACTGCCACCAGCAGTAGTACCACAACCACCACCACCACCACCACATCTCTTCACCACTCTTCACCTGGTTATAACAACAACCATACTTCCTCTTCCCCTTCTTCCCGCATATCTTACGCTAAGAATGGTGCCCCAAAGATAAGGGTGGACAACTCGTCACCACCCCCGGAAACCAGCATCTCCAACGTTTTGTCTTCTACGAGACGCTATTCACTCACCAATCTCTCAAGCAACAACAGTACAGTGATCAGCAACAACAGCAACAACAGCAACAACAACAACAACAACAACAACAGCAACAGCAACATCAGCAGCAACATGGGCAATGTAAGATCAAGATCAGGTTCAATGAAGTTTTTTAGGCAACGATTACAATCATTCACGAACCACCCTACTGCCAACGGAAACATGGGATTCAATCAGGCCGGTTTTGGTGCAGGCACATCATACTCTCCAAGAAACTCAATCGACATGAACTCGTTCACCCTAAGTACAGATGATATGACCAGTGAGCCTGGACCTGACTACATCAGACCCAACCTGAGATCGTACAACGAAATCTTGATCAACTACTTGATTGAACAGGGATTGAATATCAACCCATTGAGGATGAAACAGCACAAGATGAACAAGAACATACTCAAGCTTACATCTTCCACAGGACAGCACAAGAACGTGGAATCGTTTCTAACCGGAAATGGACAGATCTTGTTCTTGCCTTACAACCCTGCCAAGAAGAGAGAACAACTAGCTGTTGATGCTAACGAGGAAGACGATGAAGGTGATGATGACGACAGCGAAATGTCAGACTCTGAGACAGTTCCAACAGTTGACGATTCAACGAGGCCAGGACATATCCGTTCAACAACACATAAGACACATCATAACGTGACGAACCATACCTTTGCTGTCATTTTGAAACTTTCAAAATTACAATCGTTGACTTCGATGGTCAGGGCCAAGTATTTTGTCGAGGCTAATACCAACTGGACTTCTGGAATCATGGTTGATACAAGCAGGGGAAAACAAAAGTTATCGTTCAAGGAGAAGTATAGAGTGTCCAAAGATATCGATTGGGAGATGGATTTGAAGACTCCTGACTGCTACATTCCATTTAAAGAACCAGATACCAACAATAACCGCAACCACAACAACAGCAACACCGCCAATGGTAATAGCAATGGCAATGGCAATGGCAACGACATAGACGATCTGAACTTTGAGTTTCAACAGGATGTGGAATCCACAATGACTGGTTCTACAGATAAGACTAAAGCCTCTGCCGAGTTTATTTGCTCAGAATCGCCAACGCAAGAGGTGAAAACTTTTGAATTGCTCAGTCCCAAAGAGTATATCAACGAACTAGATGAGAATGGGAGGGATCTGTCAAAACATGAGAATCTGTTTGTCAACGACAAATCCGAATCCAACAACTTCCAGCCTGGTTACTACATATTCTTGTTACCAGTTGTCTATCCATTGAACACTCCGGAATCGGTCAAGACACCACTAGGATCAATATGCCATCGCCTTGTTGTCCAAGTTGAAAAATCCCAATATATTCCTTCACTTCAACCTCCTCCAACGGCCTTCCTGTCAACCTCGCCTCATCACCAATCGAAGTTTGACGATCCTACAATGGAACTGTTGGGTCAGAATACCTTATCACCACATTCACCTCCATCGTCTCACACCTCAACGGCAAAGAGCTTTTTAAAAAAGATTGGAGGTGGAAGACGCCATTCTACATCCAGTACAACGGCTTCCGGTGGCGGCGTTGCAGCAGCAGTAACTGCTGTTGTTTCCTCCTTTGGTAACACCAACGCAGGATCCACCAGTGGAAGTGGTAGTAGCATCTTTGGAGGCAGATCGGGTAACTCATTACACGAATTCAGGCACGAGTTACCAACGGTCAGACTGCCACCTTCTGATGCGACTTCGACTCTAAACAAGTCCATCTATGTCAACAAGATCTGGAACGATTCTCTCAACTATGAATTGCTCCTACCTAAGAAGTTTGTCCAGTTATCGCCTGCATCAGGTGTCAGTGATAGCTTTATGAAAAATGACACCTTTGTGCTACAGATGAAGCTCATTCCTTTGGTGAAGAATCTATCCCTGAAGAGAGTCAAGATTAACGTTGTTGAAAAAATCACCTATGTCTCAAAGGATCAAAAGTATGAGAATGATGTGGGTACTACAGACAGATCAGGAGTGAAGGAAAGAGTTGTTACGCTGATGGAGATCAAAACAAAGGAGAAGGGAAACTCAACAGCAATGAACACGCAAATAATAAAGGGTTGTGTCAATGATAATCTGCTCACTTGCTGTTTCGATAATGCCAATCTGCTGGCATCCCAACCGGAGAAAGCTGGCAAGAGAAACAGATCGGGTTCGGACCCGCTATCCAGGAGAGGACACAAATCATCAATGGATTCCACTGCTGCGGTACAATCTGGCAATAATAACAGCAACAATAAGGACGTTGTCATTACCAATCCTGTGAAGTTGCAGTGTCCAATGACTTTTATAGCGAATGACGATTCTGGTTTTATCAGCGAAGCACACGAGGCACTATGCAAAGGTTCGAGTGATATTACCGACCTTGCTGAGTCCGAATGCCTGGGTGGTAATAGTGGTAATGGTAACATCAACTTTGGTGGAGACGACACATCCATCTTTTCTGTGAATTCTCATAACACAATGGATGCATCAGCCATCGATGATGACAACGAAGATGCTCCATCTGGATGGTTTGCCAAGTCGCCAATCTTGTCTCTAATCTTGTCGCCAAAAAGGAACTCCTTCAGCAGACCGTTAGCCAGAGAAGAGGACAAGCAACCACATTCTGAATTCTCCTTTTTCCCAGACGTCACGTTCCACAACATACACATCAGGCATAGGTTGCAGATATGCTTCAGAATCAGTAAAGCTGACGAGACACAGAAGAATTCCGACGGAGACCCAAGGATGCATCATTACGAGGTAATTGTTGATACTCCAATTGTGTTTGTGTCTCCATTTTGCGTTGGTGATAATCTCTACTTGCCAAGCTATGATGATGCCATGAGATATGCAAGTTATGACCATGCACCGGAGGAAACCGATTTTGCTTTTGGTAATACCACTGCAGAACAGGACATTTACACATCGGCAGCACAAGCAATAGGAAGAGGAGGAGAAGTTGAAGAAGAAAATCTTCCAACGTTTGAACAGGCGATCTTGCAACCATCCTCACCAATGTTATCCGGTTATAACATTCCAAACAATCTTTCGGGCACTGTGAATGACACGACGATGCTCTCCCAATCGCCATTTTCAATAATTTCGGGTTCCTTACCACCAAACAGTCCATCTTTGATGTCTCTGGGTCTGAACCGGGCATCCAGCATGGTTTCACGAAATAACGACTCGATAAGCTTCAACAATTTAGATTCCTTGGTTCAAGGAGACATGTCTGCATTATCCCTAGTTGACAACCATGACGACATCCCATCCACATCGTTGAACAACTCTAGTCAGAATAGCGGAATGTTGCACCGGAAATCGATAGTTGATGATATGTTTACAAAGAAGACCGTAGGTGGTAACGCGGGTGATAAATATCCCGTGGCGTCCCTTACTGGTCAGTTGAGCTCGTTGTTAAACCCTCAACCCCAACCTCAATCATCTCAACCAAAGCAAGCGGGGGTAGTGTCACCGTATTCACAAGGTGCTCCGTTGGACCATATACCTAGTCGGTCGTCACTTGAGTTTTACGAGAACGATTTGCCCACCTATCAGGCAGTCATGGAGCAGGATTCCACGAATTTTGAACTAGGTGAGGAGATTGGGTTGTTATCTGATGATGACGATTACATAAAGGGTCAGACGCGTAATGGTGGTGCTGGAGGTCATGCCAGGAGTGCTGGAAGTGAGGTTGATCTAGGTGATGAAACTTTACTATTTGACGATAATGCTGATGCTGACAATCAGAGCTTGAGAACGTTGAACGATCTCCAAGGCTTGTCGGTGACACAGGTCAGCAGGATCCTGAGGTGACCATTGGTCACTGATGCTTTTCATACCTACTTGTTTTTTGTTAATCTGTATACCTACTACTCACCTGTACCTGTTTAATTTAATCCATCAACTGTATAGGGAGATATATATACATCCTCATCTTCAATTACCCCCTTAACCTTAACAGCCCATAGGTCGTGCCCAATATCCAATACCAAAAAGTCGTGCGCCAGACTGCAAATTTTTTCTAAATTGTTCAACGTTCAACTTCGAACTTTCTCTCTCTCGCGCTGCTGTTGCTTCATCCTCCTCCTCCTCCTTACCCAACACTTCCTTTAATATATACATACCCCTTTGTTCTTCTTCTCTTTTGTTCTTGTCTCCCTTCTTCTACATTTACTTGATACGATTCCTTAGATATCAATCAATCCATCAATCCATTTATCAACCATGTCCCAAGGTACTTTATACGGATCTGAACAAACCAGAGCGTTGGTTCCAAGAGGTCTAATCACTGTTCTAGATCTAGACGTTAACGTTGTCCAAGACACCGCCAACGATGCAACATTCAAGGCTTTCAACCCACTAGGAAAGGTCCCAGCCTTTGCTGGCCCAAAGGGTTACAAGTTGACCGAGAGTATTGCCATCATCGTTTACTGTAAGTCATTTTTATTTTCTTCATGATAGCTCCAATTGCTCTGATACTTCTTTTTCCAATTGCAACAGCTTATTTCGCCTTGACCAAGACAGAGGCGGACTGACCCAATTGATCAAACTTTGATTGCAATGATGATAAACAATTTTTCAAATATTATACAGTTATCCCTGTCTTAATAAATCGTGTCGAGAACTTTTATTCTGAAATCAAATCTGCCTCCTGTTATATTTTGTTTGGCCATCGGGTGAAATTTGGCCGTTTTGCATCTGCGAACTGAAGGAGGAAATGGAACAAAGCCCAATCAATCAATTGATACTAACATCAGTATAATTTCTCATTACATTCATACAGTGCTATCTTTGAAGGAAGGTGAACATAAGCTACTTGGTAAGAACACCAAGGAGTACGCTCAAGTCTTGAAGTGGATGTCCTTTGCTACCGGTGAACTATTGCCAGCTGCCGTTCCAGCTTTTGCTCCATTTCTAGGTAGAAGTCAATACAACAAGAAGGTTGTGGATGACCATCTTGCCATATTGGAAAAGCAGATTGCTTACATTGAATCCAGATTGAAGGATTACACCTACTTGGTTGGTGAGAGACTAACCGTTGCCGACTTGTACTTGGCCTCTATGTTCTACAGACCATTCACCATCATCCTCGGTGAAGAATGGAGAGCTTCTCACCCAGTCTTGATGAGATGGTTCAACACCGTTGTTGCCACCGACTACCTAAACTGGTTCTTCAAGGACCTAACTTTGGCCGTTGCTGCACCTGAACCACCAAAATCCACCAAGAAGGAGAAGGCTCCAAAGGTTAAGGCTCCAAAGGCCGACAAGCCAGCCAAGGAAGCTCCAGCTAAGGAAGCTGAAGAAGAACCAGCTTTTGTTGAAGAAAAGAAGGCCAAGCATCCATTGGAGGCTCTAGGAAAGCCAACCATTCCTCTAGATGACTGGAAGAGAAAGTACTCCAACGAGGAAACTAGAGAAGTTGCTCTACCATACTTCTTCAACGAGTTCTACAACCCTCAAGAATGGTCCCTATGGAAGGTTGCCTTCAAGTATAACGACGAGTTGACCTTGACCTTCATGTCAAACAACTTGGTTGGTGGTTTCTTCAACAGATTGTCTGGTTCCACCAAGTTTATGTTTGGTTGTGCCGTTGTCTATGGTGAAAACAACAACAATGGTATCATTGGTGCCTTCCTTGTCAGAGGACAAGATTATCTACCAGCCTTTGACGTTGCTCCAGATTACGAATCTTACGAGTTCACCAAGTTGGATGCTACTAATGCCGACGACAAGGCCTTTGTTGAGAACATGTGGACTTGGGACTTGCCAGTTGAAATCAACGGTGAGAAGAAGGAGATTGCCGACGGTAAGGTCTTCAAATAAGCGTGATGTATAACAATTCTCTAAGTTTTTGATTAATCGAGTTATAGCCCTTCGCCATATATACATATCACCCCTGTCTTTAGTAATCTGGATCTGTTTTGTGGGTGTTGACAATAATTAAACCTTGCTAAGGTCAATCAACCACGCACTTCCTCTCGTTTCGAACGCTAGATACCCACCAACCTCTAAACTCTCCTTTGCAACATCGCTGATACATTTAAACCGAGAAGGACCTAATGGAACACCACCGTACCATCGGCTCACAACAACCAAGACATTAACGAGCTTCAGCCTGTCCAAGAGACCAAGAAGTCTGGTGCCTGATCCGCCCTCACCATTATCGTTGGAACCTTGATTGATGATGAGACCAGAGGTGTTCCTAATCATGGCATCAGCAACGGGTTTACAAGCTGTGTCCTTAACTGGATTTCCCCTTTTCCTTCTCCTTGTATTTACTGATGATGATGATGATGGGTCGCCATTGCCATTGCCACTGCCAGCTTTGTTGGATCCAGAAGATGAGGTTGTCTTCCACGCCAGCATGAAAGGATGAGATGCTTTGTCCAATGTCTTATCCAACAGAGGCAATTCCGTCAACAACTCTTTTAATTCAGATTCGTGCGTCATTGGAATACACCAGCCTTTAAACTTGGATTTGTTTTGAACCAGTGTTGTTGATTGGGACCATTTTCTGTTGCTAATGCTATGGCTGTGGTGGTTGCGGATGCGATTGCGATGTTGAATGCTGGCCAGCAATGCGGTTTGCCATGATGGTAGCCTATTTACCACCCGTACATATGATCGTACCAAAGGCATTGTATTCTATTGATGTTTTAGCAGAATGATAGCTGGTTCGTAAGTCTCATCCTAACCATCATCATCATCTTCTTCATCGTCGTCATCGTTGTTTGTTCTCTGTAGAGACTTTTCAACCTGCCAAAAACAAGTCACGTGCACACGTACACCACCCAGAAATTCATTGCAAAGAAAGAAAGTGAGAGGATTCAACCAGCACTTCTTCTTCTTCTTCTTCTTCTTCTTCTTCTTCTTTACTTGAACAAGGCTGACTGATTCAATGGCTGAACCTTCACCATACTAACCATCAGGACACATCAATTAACTAAAAAATTACATCAGATGAGCGGAACAGCTACAACAGGGGCATCAACAACAAGGGCAAACGCCATAGTGGGCTCATCAGGAGCCAGTCTCATGGGCACAGGCACTACAGGCACTACAGGCACTAACACAGGCCCAAACAAGAGCACAACAACATCGTCAAAGACCGCCGCGGAAAGCCATAGAGACAGACACAGGTTTAAGTATAGGATCGAGATCCAACAGATGATGTTTGTTAGTGGTGAGACGAACGATCCACCAGAGATGACAACGGCAGTCATTGAGGATATCGTTAGGGATCAAGTTGTCGAGCTCGTACTACAGTCACAAAGGACCGCTATTTGTCGTGGTCAGAGGTCTATCTCTCCTGAGGATGTAATCTTTTTGATTAGACATGACAAGGCAAAGGTTGACAGGTTACGGACGTACCTTTCATGGAAGGACGTTAGAAAAAATGCAAAGGATCAGGAGAATGGGGAAATTGGTGCAGGTAACGATCTTGTTGATGATCCAAGTGGTGGTGCTGGAGGTGTTAATGGTGGGAGTGGCAGTGGTGGAGGTGTTGGCGGAGGTGCTGGAGCAGCGGGTGGAGTTGACAGCAAAATGCTGAACAAGCATAAGAAGTCACAGATTCGACTTCCATGGGAGTTGGAATTCATGTTTAACGAACAGCCCCTGGATAATGCTGATGATGGAAACAGTGAAAATCTTACTGCACAGCAGCAAAAGGAGATGGAGGATGAAGAAAGAGAAGCCATTCTGGCGCAGTTGAAGAGGCTCAAGCAGAACGACGATAGGACGAAGAACATGACACAGAAGGAGTACGTGCATTGGTCGGAATGTCGTCAGGCTAGTTTTACCTTTCGTAAGGCGAAAAGATTTAGGGAGTGGTGTGGACTGTCTTCGATAACGGACAGTAGACCAAACGACGATGTAATCGACATCCTGGGATTCTTAACTTTTGAAATGGTGTGCTCCTTGACGGAGAAGGCATTGGAGTTGAAGAAGTTGTCGATGCATGGGAAACTAGGAGAGGTTGAAGGTAGCATCAACAAGAAGAGGAAGTACTTGTTTGATGAACCTAGTGACGATTCAAAACCCATATTGGCCAGCCATATCCAGGAGGCATGGAGACATCTACAGGAGGTTAGCAAATCAAAGAGGGCACTGTACAACTTCAGAGGTGGTAGGATGAAGAGTCGGACGAGTCTGATATAGTTATTGGAATTGAGTAGTAGTTTTATTCTATAGCTAGAATGGAGAAAGTTTTAAAAGAATGTGAAAAGGTGGGGGGGGGGGGGGGGGATGTAAGTACGGCACATACACCAGGAATGGCAGATATATAGCTAGACTCTCTCGGCTCTTTTCCCAATCAATCCAATCTCCTGTTCTTCCTCGGAACAGAACTTGAGCAGACACACAACTTGATTATATATAAGCCGTTGAGAGTTTTTCTCAATGGTAAATCATAATCATATATAGGGTCAGCCATAGGATGACAGCAACGTACCAAAGAACAACGGCATCAATCGATCCAATAATCAACAATGCTGGACCATTCACCGATGAGGATTACACGAGTGACTTTGGAAGATCTCAACTGGAAACCTCCAAAGTGTTGGTGATTGGAGCAGGAGGACTTGGATGTGAGATACTGAAAAACCTTGCCCTTTCAGGTTTTAAGCATATCGAATGTATAGACATGGATACCATTGAACTTAGCAATTTGAACAGACAATTCTTGTTCCGTCTTAAAGACGTTGGAAAGAGCAAGGCGGAAACCGCGTGTAAGTTTGTCACTGATCGTATCTCCAATCCAACACTTCACATCAAACCTCACCATGCCAAAATCCAAGACTTTAACCATGATTTTTACAAACAGTTTTCAATAGTTGTTTGTGGACTAGATAACATCGAAGCTAGAAGATGGATCAACATGACACTAGTTGAAATTGCATCGATATCAGGAATGTTGATTCCATGGATAGACGGTGGAACCGAAGGATTTCAAGGATCGGTGAAGGTCATGATACCTACAATAACGGCCTGTTTTGAATGTTACATGAAGCTAATACCAGCACAGACAACCTACCCTTTATGCACGCTTGCATCGACACCAAGGTTGCCCGAACATTGTATCGAATGGGCACATCAGTTAGAATGGGGTAAACTGTACCCCAATGTTGAATTTGACGCTGATGTACCTGAACATGTTGAAACGATGTATCGATTGTCCAAATTAAGGGCGGACAAATATGGAATAGATGGAGTTACAAAGAGTAAGACGTTGGGAGTCGTTAAGCATATCATTCCTGCCATTGCTTCAACCAATGCTATTGTTGCTGCTGCTTCGTGCAATGAATGTTTCAAGTTTGTCACTAGTTGCAATCCAAATTTGATGGATACGATGTATTACAACGGTGAGAGTGGGGTCGTTGCCGTGAGTGATCCATATTTGAAATTGGACGATTGTAAAGTTTGTGGATCGTCATTCTTACCACTGCAGCTTGAAATTGATCCAAGTTGGTCTTTGAAGGAGTTTGTGCAAAGAGTCATTGAGTCACATTCGTTGGTTGAGCCTGTTTTCCTATCAGGGGATGGATCCGATGGGGATCTTTACAACTGTAGGGAGAGGGAGGTTGAAAGGTTTATCAGTAATGCTGGTAAGAAGCTAGTTGATATATTGCCCTTTAATGAGCAAGAGCAAGAGGGAGAAGACTCTCGATATCATTGTCAAAAGCAAATTATCGTTCTTGATAGGTCAAGAGAGGATCCAATAAGGCTACTGTTGTACTACTGATGAAGGTGGGATAGACTAGTTACAGATAATGAATGGAACGTGTGGCCAAAAAAACAAAAGGAGATATGAGAATCGTACTGATAGGTGTAGTATGGAATGTATGTACCCACATAGCGAATTGTAGTTGAGTGATCAAAGAAGATCCAAAGAACCTTCCTTCTATCAACCACAGATTATATAAAGCGGGTTTTTTGTGATCTCCTTCCGGCCATTTGTGCAATACATAGATGGAAAGGCATTACTAATAATCGCTGGTAATCCGGAAGTGATTAGTTTTATATGTATTGAAGAAAGGAAAAGGAGAAAAGAGAAGGAAAAGAAGAATATGGGTAGAAAGAAAGAGAAAGTTCAATTCAGTCTCTCTCTTCTTTTATAAAGCACTTTGAAGTGGAAAAAGTTGAAAATTTTCCACCCAAAAGGTAGTTTGGGTCGAGTACACGACTATCTGGGTATGACTGTTTTGAATGAAGGGTCTTTGATAAACGG
Source organism: Ogataea pignaliae (assembly GCA_030570775.1). NCBI lineage: Eukaryota > Fungi > Ascomycota > Pichiomycetes > Pichiales > Pichiaceae > Ogataea > Ogataea pignaliae. Next base: position 25,665 of record JAJLWO010000026.1, on the reverse strand, counting down.
GCCCTACTTTACTACAAAAACAGAGAATACAAAAGAAAACAGATACAATCGGTGAGCAACAAAAACAATGCCATCAACAATCACTTTTGTCACAGGAAATGCAAACAAGCTGAAAGAAGTGGTTGCAATTCTTTCTGCTGGAACTGCCTCCGCTTCAAGCACCACAGATTCCAAAGTTGGCAAATTCACAATCACAAATGCCAACATTGATCTTGACGAACTTCAAGGTTCAATCAAGGAGATAGCAACTAAAAAAGCCATACAGGCCTCTAACCATCTAGACGAATCAACATCGGTTCTAGTTGAAGACACGTGCCTTTCGTTCAATGCATTTGGAGGAGAATTACCGGGTCCATACATCAAATGGTTTCTTCAAGATCTTGGATTGGAAGGTTTGAACAATCTACTAGTTGCATATTCTGATAAATCGGCAAGGGCAATAACAACGTTTGGTTTCAAACCTAGTGGATCGAATGAAGTTTTACTCTTCCAAGGTGTTACCGAAGGTAAGATTGTTCAAAGTAGAGGAGATACTGGATTTGGATGGGATTCTATATTTGAGCCTGATGAAGGAGATGGGAAGACCTATGCTGAATTGAGAGGACCTGAGAAGAATGCCATTAGTCATCGGTCTAAAGCTTTGGCTAAGTTGAAGGAGTACCTGCTTGCTCAGGGTGAGGTGAGTGAGTGAGTGAGTGAGTGAGTGAGTGAGTGAGTGAGTGAGTGAGTGAGTGAATATACTCTGGTGATAGATGATGAGTTTTTCCTCTTTTTTTTGATAATAAATAAATAATCAATTAGGTGATCAATGTACAAAAAGAACGAACAAAATTCAGAAAGGGATAAATTGGTGGAATGAATATAAGAACGGGAAGGACAGAGAGAGAGAGAGAGAGAGGGAGAAAAAAACACATCTCTTCTTATCCAAGAGTCTAAAACAGCAGATGCCTAGTCACTCTTTGTAGGTAGTAACAAACAAGTAAAATGAGCAGAGCAATGACAACGTAGTAACCTTTGGTAATCACCTGATAACTTAACTTTGATTGTAATCTCGTCATGTTATGATTTTCAATCTCCTTGACACATTCAGCATTCATGGTGAATATGTACTGTGCCTCTTCAATAATTTCCTCCTTTTCCTGTTCAGTCAAGAAATTTCTAGTTTGTAATTCGTAGTCTCTCTTATAAACCATCCTTAAAGTTTGAATATCTTCAACGTCAAACTTGTAAAAATTTGTTCCCATTAGTTGAATCTCTTCAAACGATTTTCCTTCAATTTGAGGAAATAACCTTAAAGATTTGGCAACTTGAGAACTCATTATTCTACCGCCTGCAAATAAGGCCAAATACATGACATGCATGTATGCCAATAATAGGTGAGGTTTATCGCTTGTCACTTTGAGGATACGCTCTGTAAATTCAATCTGTTTTGGTAGGATTGGTTTGGCAAATTTTTCAGGTGTATCGTTATAGAAAAACATCAAATCTTGATAGAGTTTATCCGTCCTTAATATTGCCGGTTTGTAAACTTCGTTTAGCATCTCTGTATATTTAGTCTTTCTTTCCATCTCTCTATGGAGAGCAATTTCAATGTTGCGGAAGATATGATAGAAGAGTTGAATTCCTTGTCTGTACACTTTTTGATCTCTTAAAGCCAGGGCAAATTTGAGGGTCATTAATTTGTCAATCTTGTCATGGGAGGATCTTGTCTGTTGGTTGATTCTGTTACCCAAGGCTCCAACGTCGTCCTTTGCAGGGATGATTTCTGATTGAGGCAGTTTGACAGCCATTTTTATGAATATTGTATGTACGTGTATGTATGTGTATTTGTTGTGATGGAAAACCAAATGGTTGTTTCTAGTCTTTGCTGTTGTTGATAAAACTTGGGAGTCTCTGAATTGCCGTTGTTTGGTGGTTGTGCGGGGAGGACCTGGTGCTTTGGCAACGAGGTTGATGTTTTTATGATTAGCTAAAACGTTTATCTGTGAATTGTGATGATACAATGGTGTTTTGAAAAGAGAAGGAAGGAAGAAGAAGAAGAGTAGAATAGAAAGAAGAAGAGTTAAGAGAAAAAGTTTGTAAAAGTTGAAGATTGGGGGTGGGTGTTTTTATTGTATGGTGGCACTCACCTCACTTTTAACTCTTGGACAGATCTGCAGGCACAAGTGTGGATCCTCCTTTTTTTTTTTCCTCCTTTTTCTTTCTTTCTTTCTTCTCTACCTACTATGCTAGACTGATATCTGTCAGAGATGTGTAATATATGTCTACAAGATTGATTGATTGTCTGTTTGTCTGTGTGTCTGTGTGTCTGTTTCGGGTGATTCCACCACCATCTTCAATCATCTTTTCCTTTCTTGTGGGAATCTTTTATCTGCCTTAGAAAAAGGAAGGAATCTGCCATCAAGAAATCTGCCTCTGTTTCTGTGAAGGTTTATAAGCGGTCGGTCTCTTCGGTGTTTCACATTGTACAAGTACATACATTGTACATACGTACACGACTACAAGTGAATGTGAAGGAAAGGAGCGCGCCTGTGGTTGTTTTATATATTGACGTGCGCCGCCGTGTGTCACGTGTGATACGCGTTGTGCGCCCTTCTTTTCTTTGCCTGCGTTTTGCTCGAAATGTCCGAACCGGGAGCGGTACCGGAACGGGGGATCAATCATCACCTCACACCATTAATTATTGCTCTGACATGTTTCACTCTTTCTCTCTCTCCTATTGATCCATCATCATCATTAACAAGACAGCTAGCTATGTGTTGATGCTCAGTTGCCAAATCCATACCAACACCTTGCATGGGATGGAAGAATGAAAGGTTGAGGAAAGCGAAAGGGAAATGTCCTGCCTAATACAGGATATAGGACCCTTGTAATAAGAATGATAAGTTGGTTATTCACACAGCAGCTTCGCTGCGAATTCCTGATAATCGTCAGGAGTTCTCTCTCTCTTTTCTTATTATTATTGGTAAAACTTTGTACTCGAAAGACAAATTCACCCAAGTTATTCCCAAGAAGGAAGAAAATCACACACATAGACACCCTTTACCGTCTCTGTCATCTATCCATCCATTACATCCAAGTCTTCTCCGATATTTAGAAGCTGGTTGGAAATTGGATATTGGGAAGTAGGATATCCTCCTGGATAAACCATAAGCTATAAGCCAGTCACATCGAGATCTTGTATCTGAGATGAAGGTTACCAATAAATTGGTGCTGTTTTTTTCTCATTCAATACAGGTCCCTCTTTGAGTGAGATCTCTTTGCTGTAATCTGTAGCCAGTAAGACGGTGTAGCGGTGTAATCAATTTATTCACATGCTGTAAATATTCTTGTATTATGTGTGTCCTCATTTAATCTACTTTGAAAACAATGTACCAGCTAACTTTTTCATCTGGACAACCGAGAGGTTAATTTTGGTAGCACTCATTCATCGAGTCAATCCCAAAACTGTGTCTGTCTCTCTGTCTCTCTGTCTGCGTTTGCTGTACAGAATTGACCAAAGCAGAAGTTGGAAAATTTAAAGGTAGCAGATTCTCCATTGTTTTTTTTTTTGTCGTCACCAGTGAACTAACTGCCTTGAGATTCTGTAATCGGGCACTGCTTTATCTCCATCCATCCATCCATCCATCCATCCATCTTGTACATTTCTTGGAAAGATCATCCTCCCCACTCTCAGTTTGGGCTATATCGTTTGCACTTTGTACAATAGTGAATATGTCATAACCGGCATTAACATTCCTTTTTAGAAGAAACATCGTTCATATGAGAAGACAAACAGAAAGCCCATTATTAATCACATGATTTGTAGTCACGCGATTTTTCATTTGACAGAAAGAAAAATATTTCACAGATGTAAATCACATGATTGAAAGTCACGCGATTTTTCAGTAAAATGTGTTGATGACACATACACATACAATGGCAGCGAAACAAACATCATTCTGAAAATTTTCAACTTTTTGCCATAGTGGAACCGAACGTGGAAGAGTGGAAAGAGAGTGAGAGAGTGGAAGAAAGATTGGAGTTTGATGTTGTACAGGGCATAGTTATTAAGTACCCAACCAACAGAACACAACACAACAACACCCATTGGAAATCAAGACTGAACAATCACACTGCTCTCATACCAACAATAAGTTGATCCGTTGACTCATCCATCAATAGATATATCGATCCTACTTAATCATTAAGGATCACTTTTTCATAGCCCTTCGAAATCTCTAGTAGACAACAACGATTGATAACTCAAGTTTTACACATATACATATACAGACCCTAGAGTCACCTTCTCAGACATATACCCCAAAATAGGCATTGGCTGATCACTTTTCATATCTCGTATATTTCAGCAAGTCTCCACAGGCATCTTTATCATGTTTTCCAATCAGATGCTCAAACAGGCAAGGAGATCCTTAGCCACATCAGCATCAACATCAGCATCAACATCAGCAACAACAACATCTTCATTCCCAATAACTTCGATACATGCAGGTCTCATCCTATCGAGAGTCCCAGTAGTTACCCCTGACCTCTCCGATTTCGACAAGAAATATTACGAATACCAAGAACAACTAGAAAGAAGACTCATGTGGACTTTCCCAAGATGGTTTTTCTTTAGAAGAGGTACCGTTGCAGAGAGAGATTTTGCACGTGCCCAGAATAAACTAATCACCAATAGAAAGGCAGTCTGGTTCCCAAAGGGTGTTCCTGATATCAAGCATGGTAGAGACAGAAGGTTTAAAGAGGTTGTTAACCTTCCAAAGAAAGACAGCAAGGGTGATGAAATCACAACATCCGTCAATGAAGGTACCGAAGGCACCGAGGATGAAGAACCAGCATTGGACGATCTAGATGATGTTAGTAGGCCAATCAAACCCGGATCGAGGATAACACAAGCAGATATCAAGAATGATATGACTTCTCTTGAAAGGAAGCTTTCTAGGACGTTGTATCTCTTGGTAAAGCAAGATTCTAAAGAAAACCATTGGAGATTCCCTAGTTTCCAACTGAAGGATGATACAAAGGCTTTGCATGAGGTTGCAGAGGAAGGTGTTAGATCGTTAGGTGGTGTCAATCTCAACACTTGGTCAGTTTCAAACACTCCTACTGGATTGTTGAAGTATCAAGCGAACAAGTTGATCAATGGTGGTGAAGATGATGCCGCCACCACCACCGCCACCGCTACCGCCATTGACGTTAGAGAGTACCTCATGAAGTCACACATTGTTGCTGGTACGTTTGAACTTCAAAAAGGTGAAGGTTATTCTGAGCATAGATGGTTGGCAAAGGAAGAAATCAAAGAGTTGGTGGATGCAGAGTACTTTGAAAAAGTTGAACCATTGTTATCCAACGTGTAAAAAAAGGGTGACTTGTTTCTTTTGGCGGATGCCCCCCCTCTTAATCCTCTTCCAACTTTGTAAATATACACACGACTACATAATATGAATAAACTATTATCATTAATCAAGATATGATAATGAGAAAAAGGGGTAAAGTAAAGTGGTCACGAGGCGGTGCTCCCTTCTGTCACCTCCACCCCGGAAATATTCACTTTGAGGCGATGCAGAAGGAGCTAGGAAAGTGAGTGGTACACACACACACCATTGAAGAGGTTAGGCGAGGCCAGGCTGTTTGCTATAAACGTCAAAGGACTCCAACTAAACTCAATTTAATTCATAATCATCCTTGAGGGTTAATGTTACAGAGTAAATTGATTGCGCTCCTTATTAATTGGAAACGCCAACAATGCCTTCTTCTCCACCACCACCACCACCACCCGCTCTGATCTCACGACAATCAAGCACGGGTCCTCCCCAGAGGTACCTCGCAGAAAGGATAGTCAAACTCATAGCAGTGGGATTGAAAGAGGCATCAATGGATTCTCCCAGTTTCAGAGCATCCATTAACTTCCTACATAGCTCAGTAATGGAATATGAATCTATCGTCAGACAATCCTTACAGTTCTTCAAAGATTATGCAGAGGTTAAAGCAGCAATGGAGAAAGTTTCCGGTGAATTCATGGACATCTCAATGGCTCTTACTTCTGGACTTAGAGGAATCATGAATCAAGATACAATAACCCCCTGTGCCGAAAGCTCGAAGGAAGGACTGTGTTCTTTGTTCAATAGCATCTCCAACTGTTTAGACTTTGATCAAACGGCAATAAAAGCGCTCGAACTTTTACTCTCAAAGGATATCAGGGATTATTATTCACTACGGAAAAACTTTGATGCAACTCAGGTCAAATATGATGCCTACTTGGACAAATTCATGTCTCAATTCAAAGCGTATGATCCAATCAAGGCCCAAGAGGATGCCTTTCAATTGTTCGAGATTAGAAAACAGTACCTCCACGTTGCTCTAAGCTTGAGCGTGCTAATTACGAAGCTCGAAGTGAAATGCTCATCGTGCTGCATCGAAACTTGTTATTCTCTATGGAACAGATCACCGGAATGTCAAAAGATAGTGAAAGTTCTAGGATTGGCCAAGTTTCGTACTAAAGCCGAAAGATCCAAATATGCAGCTGGATTACAGACTATATCGTACAAGTCATTGTTGAAAGATTTGTTAAAGGCAAGAAAAAGTTCTGAAGAGGCAGCTGTTGAGTTATTTACTCCTTCGAAAACTCCAGAGTCGTATTCTTCAGCTATGATTAATAGTACGAACATATACCTGGAAAATGCTACACAGCAGAACGAGAAATATGGATGGGTTTTCATTCGCTCCACAAAACTCAACTCCAAGGAGGTTGTGTGGGTCAAGCGTTGGCTGTTCATCAAGAATGAATTGTTTGGATTCTTATCCATCAGTCCCAATGGTGATTATGTCCAAGAGTCGGATAAGATTGGAATACTGCTGGCCAATGTGAGATACTTGCCAGAGGAAGACCGTAAGTTTTGCTTTGAAATCAAGACTTATCAGATGCGGTTGGCTGTTCAGGTTGAAACTTTGATTGATTTGAAATCATGGCTAACAGTCTTTAGAAACGTCAAGTCACACGCAATGGATGAAAACAACGAATTTGCCTCGTCCAGATACGAGCCAATCTTGGAACAGTTGAGGATTTCACCTGTTGCTACCATAGATCAGGAATTGATTAATCTCCCGAGTGCAGCAAAAGATGAGGCACATTACTTGATCAGCGATACACTTGCCTCTATGAAAGCCACCATCAATTTCAATCCACCTTTGGTGACCCGGTATACAACGTTGGCATGCTTGTCACACCTATACATATCTCCCAGCGTTGTCCCATCAGCAACAACGGCGAACATTTGGGGATTCGTCAATTGGGGAATGTACTACATTGCGAACAGTAGCGCCTTTCTTGCAAACAAGAGAGAGAGGCTTCGATTTGCAGAGACGGATTCTCCAGAGCCTTCGATCATACTCAAGTATCCAGATTACTATCCAATGGAACTAAGAATGATTGACCTTCAGATGAGATCCATTTTTGAATCAATTGTGGAACCTAACGAATATGCACTGTCTTTTTTCAAAGGTGCCTGGTCTCCAAATGCTCAACAGGAGTTGATGTGTACCTTTTTCATGACGATCAATAACCTTTACGTTTACACCACCAACTGCGGTTTGATATCCGTCTCTCCAATCTCCCTTACCAGTTTTCTATACGCAGAGGCAACCGAGAAGGAGAGCTATGACATATTGAAGCTCTATTCTGTCAGTGGTGTCTCAGTGAAGCTCAAACTATTTTTTGATTCCAGCTTGACAATTAGAGATCAGTTGAATTTCTTGTTCAACGTTAGAACCTCGAAGAAACCAATAAAGTTGAAAGACATCATTGAAGAATTTACCAAGATTAAACAAGTGTTTGAAGCAAAACAGGACATACCTTCCGATGAGAAGTTGAAGATTGGCAGTGCGAATGATAAGTCTATAATCACAGTTGCTACGGCATCCAAGCTCGAACAGGAGTTGAAACTTGACTATACTGACGAAATGGACCCACTTTTTACCAAGACCTACGGTGTGCCTTCAAAAGCTCTCTTCCACGTCTTGATGGGTGATCAATCTTTCCTATTACACTCCATGCTACCATTCTCCAAGTTTTCAGGGGATGTAAATACTGTTCAGTCAGTCTGGAGGTGCGATTCGAACCAAACTTTGACGAGGACCATCTGGAACGTTGGATTCAATGTACTCTCCGTGAAACAACAGATACAGGCCATGTCTAACAATAAGTATTACAATATTGTCCAGTTCAGTCCAATGATGAGGCTTCCCCTTGGGACCTCCAGAAAGCTTGACATGAGAATCGTGATTTATAGTATTGATTCAAAGACGTGCAAGATGTCCGTCTATTACAAGTGCGACAAAACTGGAGGATTGAACGTTATTTGGTTGACCAAAATGTTGTTCAAACAGCTCATGATTTTCAAAATGGAGGAGTTTGATAGAAAGGTTACCTTTGCTGTTACCAACTTGGAAAAAGAGAAGAGAATGATAGCATCTGCAATTAAGCTATACGGTCCCATCACCAAGTATGACAGTGATGTTATGACCAAAGAAGAGATCAAATTTTCAGGGGAATTTAGAACCATCAGCTTGAGAATGTTGATGCTTTTTGCCCAAAAAAAGTTGAATTTGGAACTGGACAGGATGATGCATAGAATAATTGTGCTTTCAATGAGAGGCTGTATTCTAATGATCAATTTTTTCAAGATGAACTATCTCATACTGATTGTACTATTTGGATCGCTCATTCTCAATTTGATTCTTGTTGGTAGAAGCACATATTCCTATTGGCTTGGCAGAAACACGGAGAAGTTTGTCAACGAGATCTTTGAAACTCCAACGTTGATGCAAAGGGCCATTTTCATAAAGGATATGAACGATCTTGAAAAGAGAGAGTCGGGCATAGTGTCTCACAATTCGTCATATTCGCCTTGCTTTCAAGAATTCAAAAGACGCTCTGATGTACTCAATGTATTTCATCGGGAAAATCATAGTTCAAAGATCAAGAGTATGATGATTGATTTAGGTATCAAGCGGAACAAATTGCTTACCGAGTTGAATCTATTGAACGATGCGGAGAGGACCTACCTTCAGAACGAATGGAAAAACTGGGTTTTGAGCGAGTATAAAACCTGCGAGACAGTTAGGCTCGAGCATAGTCAGTGGTACGATGCCAGAATTGCTGCGTATTGTGAATCAACCATGATGGAGCTCGACTTTATGAAAAGTGGCTTAGTGGTGTAACTATATATATATATACGGTAAATGATTTTAATGTAATTACAAATTACTCCTTCGAATGTTTTTATAAACCCTGCTTTGCCAAATTATCGGCAATGTCCAAGTATAGAGCCATTGGATCAAAAGTTCTATAGCCCAAAACTTTCCTTAACCTTTTAGTAGTTCCCAACCAATTGATCAAATCCAAATGATCAACGTTTTGCAAATCGCCCAAGTGTTTCCCCCATTTCGAACTGGTCAGACTCACCATTCCATCGTTTGGACCTTCTTTATAATTTATCACCCACCATGTGAAGTAGAAAAAATTGTAAATATGAGGATGGTAGTACGAACCATAGCTGAAATACTTCACGTTGGGATCATCCTTAACTTCCTTGTTCATCAATTTGCAACTCTCCATGGTCAACTGTGCAATCGATGGAAAATGCTTATCGATAAATTCCCCTGTGAAATTCTTCAAGAAATAATCGGCGGCATACGAACCTCTATGCGGGGTTGACACGGTAGTCAACGAGACAACTTCAAAATTGCGTTGTTCCAACTTGGAGATCAAGTACCTACAATCCAACCCACCCATCGAATGAGCAACTAGATTAACCTTGATCTTCTTGTTGTTCTGTTGGGTGGAATCTTGTAACTGTTTTGCAACTTTTTCCTCGATGAAACTGTTCAAAGTGGTTGCCCTGGTTTCAATGCTTGCAAATGGAGGAACCTTGGCAACCAGGACAGTACAACCCCTTGAACGTAACTCATGCTTTATTCCATGCCAATATTCAAAGAGCTCAAGAGGTGGGGCAGTGGTGGATTCAACCACTGATTTAGCAGCAGAAGCCGCAGCGGCGGCAGCTTTTTCGGGTGGTTTCAATGGAGTGAACCAAGTTGCCAGTTGTAACGTTGGTAGTGTTATCAGCTTGTCGAATCCTGAGAAACCATGACACAGAATAATTGGATATTTAGGCATGGCATAGCTGTCCCTTAGTGTTGAGTATTTTGTCAGTAGGTCGGTTGTTTCCGAAGGGCTTTTGTTTTCTTGTGATCTTTCTAGTTTTGGATCGCGGTTTGATTTGGACTTGGATTTGGACTCATCGCTAGGGGTGGTACCTGATGATGTAGGTGATTCCCTTTTGAGGTGATTGAATGTTATGAATTTTCGGTGTTGAGATTTAACCAATGGGTCAATGCAATACGTCAGCCTATTTATGTGATTTGTCCTTGCCAGTAGTCTAGATATCTTAGATACCGAGGCATTAGAATTAGAGCTGTAGTTGGTGGATATCTTTGAGATGTTCCTCGTCAATATCCGGGATGTGGAGAATGTACAGTCAATCATGAAATCGGAAGAGAGTAGATAAGACATATCAAGAGGAAAGTAAAGAGAAACAGTTAGGTTGTACTGTCAGAAGGTCAATTGGAGTGCTAAAGGCAGATGTATGATGGTATTGGGGTGAGATGATGGAGCTAGGTCTGTTTCTGCCTATGGTCTGGATGTGGCATCTAAGAAAAACGGAGTGGCTTGAAATGACTCCTGAAGGGAGCAATGGAGAATATCAATTGACAACAGAATGAAATGAGACTATGATAGCCTCAAGATCCAACTCAATTGATAGATGATAGCAGTTTGAAGTAGTTTTAACGAATGAATGGTTCCTTTGTTTGTCAATGAAGAAGAGCAAAGAGCAAAAGGCCTCGAGGAGAAAATCGACGCATTTGAAAAATAGCTTCAAATATAAATATTTCAACACGTCGATCGACGTATTTCAGCATAGCACCGCCTTAGTTTGAAGAGGTGAGTGGAACGATCATTTTTTTGGGGGAAAAAGAACAACGTTTGGTACAGTACTTGGAAGAAGATGATGAAGAAGAAGGAGAAGAGGAAGAAGGAAAGTTTGGCTGTTATTAATGTGTATCAATGCCACGTTGGATTGAGTGATAACATTCGAAAAATCAATTAACCTATATTCACACCATGCTTCTCTCCAGAACAAACATTCTCAAGCAGAGGAGGCCTCTTCTCGGTCTAGCACAATGCCTAATGACAAAATCGGGAATTACCACCACCACCAAGAGATCATTCTACACAGCTTATCATGCCAGCATTCCAATACTGGATGATTCCTTACTGGAAAACAAAATATTATCCACTGCTTATCAAAAACACGTTCCAGAGCATGGATTTACAGAGCAATCGATCAATCTTGCTGCCAAAGAGTTGGGTTTCAACTTTGACAACCTTAAGGGTATCTTTAGCTTCACCTCTGGAACAAGGGATTTACGCATGGAATTGATTTTATACCATTTGAAATCTTGCAGAATGAAACTGATTGAGCACCATAATGAAGCAGAAAGATTTACAAAGGAGACCGAAAGGGCAAGGTTCTACCTTGCCAAACGGTTACTGATGAATAAACCAATTGTCAACGTTTATCATCAGGCGCTTTCTAGAATGATCTTACCTTCAAATTTGACTGTGTCATTGGAAGAATTACACAATTTATCTGACGATATAACTTTTTATTCGGGTGATAAATCGAACGATTTCGCATGGTATTCAAAAAGATTCTCCATCTCTGGTGTTTTCATCCAGTCTGAATTGTTCATGTTAAAAGATACATCTTCAAATTACTCTGCCACATTGGATTTCATGAATGATAGAATGGATGAGGTTGATGATCTTGGATATGCCTATAATTCTGTTGAAGAATGGGCATTGTTTAATGGTGCTTCGATGATTAACCTTATCAAGAGTCAAATCGTTAGAGGTTGACTATTAGTTCGAATATCAATGGTTTGTATATTTTCTCAATACACTTTATTATGAATAGAAAAAAAAAGACATACACACACAAAACATGATATGCTATTTGGTAGTACGTAGTCTTTGTTCTCCAGCATACTTCTTCTTCCTCCAATTCCTCCATCTATTGAGGAGGTCCAACGGCAGCAGTTCTAGCCTGGATCAATTGAGCCTTAGCCGATTCCAAACTGGATTGAACAGTTTTAATCTTATTCTCAACCCTAGTGATCTCATCCTTGATAAATTCAATTCTTTTATCAACGTTCATGTTTGCCTCTGATGAATCCTGTGGCAATAATACCGGTCCAACAAGTTTGTAAATTTTGGGATCGTCATTTAACTTTTCAAATTCTTCCTTGACTATTTTGTTCTCCTGATATTGGGTTTCTAGCTTTTGCCTTGACGTTATGAGTTCTGATAGATCGGCCTGTAGTTGTGAAAAATTCCTTGATAGTTGTTCCATTTTGATTTGTTGTGATGTGATGTGATTGGAGTGGAAATCGACGATACAAGAGTTAATGAATGAATGCTTTAACTATTACCATCAGAATTATGGGTTGTTGTATTCTCTTAAGTGCTCTCTGGCTCGATTGATGGAGAGTATGAGGCTGTGCACACCTTTTAAAGTGAGAAGAAATCTGTTGATTGAATTTATTTGCCCTTTCGGCAATCAATTCAATGAAGCCCAAATGAAATCAAATCAATAACTCCTTTTCCTTTGTATAATCAATCATTGGTTGACAAGATTAGACTTATGTGTTGATTACCGTTAAAATAAAACAATGTTGAGACCATTTCAAGAATTTGCCACTCCTAGACATATCATTCAGGATAATCAGCAGCAGGATGAACATGCCGATTTACAACTTGAAAAAGAGCCAATTGTACCATCGATCAATATCGATCATCATTTAGATACGGACAGTGACTATCTATTGGTGATACCGGAAACTTTAGAGATGATATCATCCTCATTGTTGTCCAATGCTATATCTAAGCCGTTGGTTATATCCACTGTGTCCATAAATTTCCCAAATTTGCCAAATGATGGTAATGGTGAATCAGCTGGTAATGGTGATGGTGGTGAATTGTCTCAAGAACAACAACAATTGGACGACTTTGATGAGGATGAACAACTGTACAAATCATCAACCAATTATCTAATCAAACAAGATACCAAAGAAATCAAAGTTTATCAACTTGAAACAACCACAAAAAGGAAGGTTAATCTGATAACCATACCTGTCTTTAAAAACAAGTATATTTACAATTTACTCTCGTCAACATTACTATCAAACTATAGGATTGCTAGAGTGGTTGCATTGGGAACCAGTGAATTGAACAACAACGAAACCATCAACAAGTTAACATCGTTGAACTTTTTTGGAAGTAATGGCGATGATGGTATAATAGTATCTAAACAGAAGGATTTAATACAACAAATACCACCACCACCACCATCACTACTACTAAATCAAGTTCCTGATTTGAAACCACCACATTTTATAACTGGTGCCATTGGATCCATCATATCGCAGTGTAACATTAGAAACATACCAAGTTTAAGTTTGGTTGTTGATGCTGAAGGTGCTTTTCATATGGATATGGAAAGGTTTGACGTGGAGGGTGTTGTTGATGCTGTTATTGTGCTGAATGGTTACCTGAAGTTGGTTGGTGATAGTAGCAGTAGTACTGCTGCCAAGGATAGACTCATTGCTAGCGTTGAAGGGAAGTTGAGGTTGAAGAAAGCAGGCAGTGGAACCGTTGGATTGTATCTTTAATCACACGTGACACAGTACCATGTGACAATTTTCTTAAGAAGAGTTTTTTTTAGATTTCGGTACACTACTTTCTCTATATATTTTTTTTATATTTTTTTCCCACACCCAAAAAATTTTCCTGATGAGAATTGAGAATTGAGAGTATCATACAAAGAAGAATATAGGACCCATTAAAACAAAAGGTTTCCTTTTATCAGTTTCAATTAGTTTTCGTATTTGCTATTATTCTCGTTTGTCATACTTCAACTTATAGAGAATATAACAACACATCAACATGGCTGGTATCAACTTTCTCTTGTTCGAAGAGGCAACAGGTTATGCCGTTTTCAAGGTGAAGCTACAACAGGATGACATTGGATCCAGATTAAAAGAGGTTCAAAGTGCATCCAACGATTTGGCAGCATTCTCAAAGATGGTTGAACTGGTCTCATTTGCTCCTTTCAAAGGTGCCTCTCAAGCTTTGGAAAATGCAAATGATATTAGTGAAGGTTTAGTTTCAGACTATCTGAAATCGGTCATTGAATTGAACATACCTAAAGCTTCATCCAAAAATAAGATCACACTAGGTATATCCGATAAGGCTCTTGGTCCTTCCATAAAGGAAGTCTTCCCATATATCGATTGTCATTCAAATGAAGTTGTTCAGGATCTATTAAGAGGTATTAGAGTTCATGGTTCCAAATTGTTAAAAGGTTTACAGGAGGGTGATTTGGAAAGGGCACAGCTAGGTCTAGGTCATGCCTACTCTAGAGCAAAAGTTAAGTTTTCAGTTCAAAAGAACGATAACCATATCATTCAAGCCATTGCTCTATTGGATCAATTGGATAAAGATATCAACACGTTTGCAATGAGAGTTAAAGAATGGTACGGATGGCACTTTCCAGAATTGGCAAAGATTTGTAATGACAATTACACCTATGCCACACTTGTTCTCTTGATTAAGGATAAGACTTCACTAACGGATGAAAGCTTACATGACGTTGCAACACTGGTGAATGAAGATGCTGGATTAGCCCAAAAAATTATCGATGCAGCAAGAATTTCAATGGGTCAAGACATTTCAGAACAAGACATGGCTAACGTTTTATCCTTTGCCGAAAGAACCGTTTCCATTTCGGACTATAGAAAGAGTCTATACAAGTATCTAACGGACAAGATGAACACCGTTGCTCCAAACTTGTCCGAATTGATCGGTGAAGTTGTTGGTGCAAGATTGATCTCTCATGCCGGTTCTCTAACAAACCTTTCTAAACAGGCTGCTTCAACAGTCCAAATCTTGGGTGCGGAAAAGGCATTGTTTAGAGCATTGAAGACAAAGGGTAACACTCCAAAGTATGGTTTGATCTATCATTCTTCATTCATCGGTAAGGCATCTGCTAAAAATAAGGGTAGAATCTCAAGATATTTGGCAAACAAATGTTCGATCGCTTCAAGAATTGACAATTATTCGGATGAACCTACCAATGTGTTTGGTCAAATCTTGAAGAAACAAGTTGAAGATAGATTGGAATTTTACGATACTGGTAAATCTCCAATGAAGAATTCCGATGCCATCAAGGAAGCTCTTGCGTTATCCGGTCATAGTGCCGGTGATTTAGTCATGGAAGATGCTGCACCAAAGGAGAAGAAGGAGAAGAAAGAGAAGAAGGAAAAGAAGGAAAAGAAAGAGAAGAAGGAGAAGAAGCAGAAGAAGGAAAAGAAGAGGAAGGCAGAAGATGAAGACTCAGAAGACAAGAAAGAGAAGAAGTCGAAGAAATCTAAGAAGTCAAAGGATTAGATCTATTCAATGTCATTACGGTTTTCTTTTGCGCTGATATTCCTATTGGATTGGAAGGTGGTGGTCTCTTTCAAACTTGAATAATGTTGTCATTGTGTTGTGTGTGTGTGTGTTTACTCTCCCCCCCTTCTCATCTATCATATAACTGATGTTTATGTGTGCGTGTGATTTACTCCCCGGTTTGTGTATATTGTTTTTTTCTTTCTTCTCATTTTTGTTATTAATATCTATCCATCCCCATTTCTGTTCTGTACATACATGCCTTGGCCTATGGCTGGTTAAAACTGCAAGCGTCGTCCTGTACAAGTAAACAAACACCTTGGATTGATTACACATACTACAAACAGTAACAGTCTGCCTTGTTAATAGTTAAATCGGAATGAATATCTAGAAAGAGATTAAAATGCTTGTTTTAACTTGTGGTAAAGGTCTTTGAAGTAAACGCCGATAAGGCAAAGAAATCCGTGCAAGCGGCAGCCGAACAAGCATTAAGTGAGCGTACGAGCACACACAAATCAATCAATCACCCGAACCGTCTCTGATACATGTCACACTCTCATTAGAAAGTACATTTTATACTTCCTATTTCACCATAAGGGATCTTTTTGTTACTTCATTAAAGACCATCATCAAGAAGGTTAACCAAATAAGCAAAATCATAGTTACCGCAACTAGAATACACACTCACACACACGTACACACACTTCTTATCCTCACCCCACATTGCCAACATTTACGACTAGTCAAGTCCCTCTTGTATCATCATCTCATCCCTCCTCAAATTACATCCAGTTATAACAATCCAAACCAATCGAAATAGATATTACCTACCAAAAGCTATGTCCTCGCCATCAGTGTTCAAACATAGCTACTCTATGGGGTCAACAACCAATCCCGCCGCTTCCACCACCTCCTCATCCACATCACCAGACACCACAACCGGACCGAATAGACTACAGCAGCAGCAATCACACAAGAACAGCATATCAACAACACCCGGTAAAGCATATATATCAAACGAAAGTCACTCTCACTCCTCCATCCTATCAACGTCACTACCTTTACAACATCGTAGAAGAAAGTCATCATTTGTGAGCGCCTCTTCCCCATACGCAAGAAGAAAATCGTTTCTATCCAAATCCATGCTAGAGAACGACAACTTCCAAACTTATGAATTATCAACCTATGAATACACAGGTACAACGTCTATCTTTTCAACTTCCACTTCATCATCTTTGTCATCTCCAACGCCATTCAGTGTAAATTCAACAATTACGAGTACCAACAACAGTAAAGCAACTAGAATACCCTCCTTTTCGATAAACTTGACACAGTCTCAAGGATTCATATGGAACCAAGATTTGTTTGCATCTTCGTATCAGCAGGTAAGAGCAGGGTTAAACCCGGAGGAGTATCAGGATGGTTCGAAGAATATCGAAGTTGTGAATATCATAGTTGATGATGATGATGATGAGGAACAGGATGAGGATGAGGATGAGGATGAGGATGAAGGGAAGTACTCTACTGATCCAGATTTAAAGATTGATCAGCCTGAAATGCTACTGTTGCATCGGAATGAAGATGAGAATGAGGATGATGGAGAGCAGTGTATGGAAGAGTACGATGATGCTGAGGAGGTTGATATATTTCATACCGATTACTAGCTTATGCTGGTGATTGATACATGTGTATGGTTTTCTTTTTTCCATCTTTAATTACGTTGATTTGTTACGTCGCTACTTCTGAACTCCTGATGGGAGGTTTCTCTTTTTTTGATTAGGTTATTTTTTTTTCTTCATTGTTCTTTTATTGTGTCAGCATTGGCTGTTGGTTTCTATCATTCTAACGAATGATTTCTGGTGTTTTGTCTTTATAAAGATTTACTGATTTTGTTTATACCATTGGGATGACACACAGGACTGTAAAGTAATTGAATGAAAGGAGGGTAAAGGGAAGAAGTAAAAGGTTACCCGGCCAAAATAAATAGTCAAAGAACCTTTACGTCATTAATGACATAATCCTTCTTCCCAACTTTTCAGAATGATACGTTATATGGAGAACCTTTTTATATATAACAGACACCATCACCATCACCATCACCACCAACATCAACGTCAGCACCAATACCAGCATCAACATCCAGTTTACCAGATCATCTCATACAATATCCATTGATCATGTTTAAGAGACTGAGTGTGCTGCCAAGCATAACCAGAAGGCTGGCATCCACCTTCACGCATCACACCCCTTCCACCTTGACCATCCAAAGGTTCTCACCACTACCACAACTACAAAGCAACCAGCACACACATATACAGCATCAGAATCAGCACCAGAATCAGCAGCAGCACCAGAAACCACTGTTGGCATCTTTCATTGATCTAGTTAGACAGAACTATAACCAACAGTCGATACAGACCATCATTGGTGATGAAACTATTGCAACGAAAGAACTCTATCTCACATCGGTCTTGAGAAAGAGAAGGTTAAAGATGAAGAAGCACAAGTTGAGAAAGAGAAGAAAGGCACAGAGAGCATTGAGGATCAAGAATAAGGAATGATTGGGTATGAAGGGATAACTCATCTGAGAATAGAAAAGCCCTGTTGTTTATCCTTTACCAATGGTTCCAAGTGTAGAACAGGATGCTAGTTTATTCTTACAACAGGTCGTTGTGACTTTTTTTTTGTATATATATTTAATATCCCTTTTCCGAATTTCAATTCAATTCAAATAAATTTAGAGTCATTGAAGCTTTCTTTTTAGTAAATTTAGAGTGTAGACGTCTTCAGTGCTAGAAAAAGATAGAGGACGTCTATGTAGTGAGTGGTGATCAGCCTCCCTCCCCACTCCCTCTCCATCTCCTTCGATCATTCATTCGAAGTACCTTCTGGATGATCACTCTTCCAATTATCAACCCATTGGATCAACCTATCCACATTCTCATCCAAATATTCAACAGACTCACTGTTCAACTCAATAACAAGGTTTTCATCATAACTGTCTTTGGCCTCGCTCAAGAGCACCTCCATAATCTCCACCTCCACATTCTCCTTAATCTTACTTTCCTTATATCCTCTACTCTGTAATCGGTCATATAGCACGGTGTTGTTACAACGTAAAACGATCACTAGATCGATCAACCTCTCTGGAAAGATCTCACAGCAATGCCAATCTATTATCTGACCTCCTTCTTCCAACAGTGGCTCTAGTAGATCCAACATCTTATCTTCATCAACTATGGAAGAATCTCTTTCTTCATCGTAGCCTTCGATACATTTGTTCTCCTTTGCGAAATCGCTGATGTTGATATGCTTCAGTGATGGATACTGAGACGCTAGTTGTTCCGCATGGGATGTCTTCCCACAACCTGGCGTTCCCGTTATTATGATGTTTGGCAGTAGTCTCTTCGACATTGTTGATTTCTTAGTTTAGATTAATCTATTGATATATGGATATCTATAGTATCTTATGTTTAGCAAAGTCCATCAGAAAGGTTCAAAGAAAAATAAGTCCCAAAACTGAGAAATCCACAGTAAAAAAAAATTAACTTGCAGCGTTTTTTTCCGCTCTCGCTGTTATGTGGAGAGTTTCAACAGAGAGTTCCAACGGAGAGCACTTTTACTCTACTCTGGTTGTACACCACCAACAAAAAACACACAGAAAGGACATACAAACATTACAACAAGACTGAGCCTGTTCTGAAAGTTGACACACTGTTAAACACAAATAATTCACAATAACTTACAGTCTCATCGAAGATACACTTACTCACGCATTTGCACATAGAAAGCATCTTTCTCCTCGAGAGTTACTGAGAAAAGACTCCGAAATCCAAAGATTTATCCGTCGCTGCAATCAATCATACCAGATACAATGTGTAAGTACCCTCTTAACCTTTTTGGTCTTGAATATAATATGTTTATCATCTTACTAACCACAACCTTTCAAACGTTCATTTAGCTGCCTGGGGTAACAATAACACCAATAGCAACATCAGGGGGAACGACTTTGACTTGAGACGAACCATATCGTTCAATGCTGCAGCAGGAGCACAAGCCCAGACCCCAGCATCGATAAATAAACCATTGCCCTTGGAATCCAATAATCTTGATCATTTCCCTGTGTTAGGTGCATCGAGTCTATCTAGTAGGAGCAACATCACTGGCACTAACACCAATGGCAATACTAGCTCGTCCACCGGGTTGATCCAGCAACAGCAGCAACAACAACAATTACAGAACCATCTACAGACACAAACACAGCCACAACTACAGCCGATGACAACGAGGCTTGACGGTATTTCAGAGGCAATGTCTAATCCTCAAGCTGTGTTGAATGCAATCAAACAGTTAAACAGTCGTTCCAACAGCAACACTTCCTCCATAGGAATTGCTTCAAAGACACCGGCAGCAGCAGCAGCAGCAGCAACAATGCTACCTCCAGGACTATCCTTCTCAACATCAACTGGTGGTCAACAACTTTCAAGCGGTGGTACCAACTCGAAACTGGACGACAGTGCTATTGACAACACACAGTTGACATTCCAACAACAGCGTGAAGTTTCAACAGTTGCCAATGGTGGAGAAACCAAGGCCGCCAGCATGAGCATGGGGAATGAACCAGAGAATGTTAAAGCCGAAGAGAAGGTTGATGGTGAAGAAAACGAAGAACAGGAAGAACAAGAAAAGGTTGAGCAAGAGGAAGAGGACGAACAGCTTGTTGAAGACATAGATAGATACGGCTTGAAAGGCCTCCTACCTCTTCTAAAGATGAAACAGAACGATCTAGCAACAATAGCAACAGGTATAGATTTGAACATGCTAGGTCTTGACCTTTCATCACAGTCAAAAGACATCAAAATCTCACACACATTTCCTTCTCCATGGTTGGAAACGAGTAGGTCCGAAGTGGAACCAACATTTAGCATTCCTGCATCGTTCAAAGTTGACAATGGCAAGTTGGCATCGTTAGAGTCCCGTGTCAACACCTTAAACGACGAGACTTTATTCTTCATCTTCTATTCCAAACCCAGGGATGTTCTTCAGGAGTTGGTTGCAAGAGAGTTGAACGGAAGGAATTGGAGGTACCATAAGGAGCTTCAGGTTTGGCTAACAAAGGATTCTAGCGTCGAGCCTGTTCCTAATGGTCCTGGGTCTGAACATGGGAATTATATCTTTTTTGATCCGACCTCTTGGGAATACGTCACCAAGGAATTTATCTTGTACTATCAGTCTATCATATAAAGAAACGAATATAATTTGTTGACTCCTCCCCCACCAATCATATACAGGTAACCAAAACTCATATGTATACTAACGGCCAAACCTCCCATTTTTTCACTCAACCCATTATTTTTATTTCACATGAGTATGAACTAATGTTTTCTTTCTCTTTCTTTTCCCGTTTCTCCTTCTTATTCTTCTTACCTTCATCTGCATTTTTTTGCTTATCTAATCAATTTGATCCCATTACCAATGTATAATAAAAAGGAGTAAAAAAGTAGGGATAAGTACCGAGCGACTGTATAGTGCAATGCTATTGGCAGTGCAGTGCTAGTGCGTCTACCGGCATCTGAACACAAACGACCCCAGGCACAGAATGGAAAAAAGAGAGCAAAGAGTAAAAATGCTCTGATAAACAGAATACAAAGGTTCACACGGCTTGACGAGATTTATTTAAAAAGATCCTCAGATAATTGCCCCTTTAAGAAACCTTTTAAAGCACTGGACATATAAGGATCACGTCTGAGGATAGCTCGATATATATCCATCACGCTCCTATCCATTGCATACAATGTCCTCAATGGTGAGCAAGGCCTCACCTTCTTCCTCCAGCACCGCAGCAGCAATAGTTGGTAGCCAAGAAGAAGGACGGTCCAACATGACCAATCTCACAAACTCAAAGACTGTAAAGGATAAACAGTCCAAGGATAAGCTGGTAAGCAACAACAACAACAACAACAACAACAACATCGCAACGCTTAAGATGAGCATACCCATGAAAGATCAACAGTTGACAGGTGGCGACAACGCAGCGATACGAAAGAACACCAAAGGTGACTCACTCACGAGCAAATTAGTGGTGGTACCATCGAATGATTATGATAGTGCAGTTGATCAGGAGGATGGGAAATCCCAAGGAACAAGAAAGAGGTCCAAACAGGGATGTATCACATGCAAGATACGTAAGAAACGATGTGACGAGGTGAAGCCGGCATGTGGTGATTGTATTCGGTTGAAAAGAAGGTGCGAATACGTCACCGATGAAATGTCATCGGAACAGATCAAAGTGTTGAAAGAAGAGATGGAGATTTTGGAAGAGGACAGCAAGACCAGGCGTCGT
The DNA here is from genome assembly GCA_030570775.1 of Ogataea pignaliae. Classification (NCBI taxonomy): domain Eukaryota; kingdom Fungi; phylum Ascomycota; class Pichiomycetes; order Pichiales; family Pichiaceae; genus Ogataea; species Ogataea pignaliae. Next base: position 3,754 of record JAJLWO010000026.1, on the reverse strand, counting down.
AAACCTGGGGTCAAGAGGAGTCGGAAGGAGAAGTCAGATGTGGGCTTTTTTGAGAATACTCCGAACACCATTGAGATCATTGAAGAGTCGATAATGTTACATTCCAAGGCAAAGAAACATCCCCATTTGAACATCAATAATGACACCAGCAACTATCATCATGGTAATCGCCCGAGGCAGAAACAGGTATTGAAGAAAGAAAAGAAAAAACCCAAGTCTTCAGAGCCAAAGCATAAGAAGAGGAGGAAAACAACTGCATCGACGGCAACGTTATCACCTTCATCCGCAGCAGCTGCATCTGCTACAACGATAAACGACGATAAAATTGTGTTCAATCCCTTGGCTTTTGGTAGCCGAGACTCTGCAAAGCTTACAGAAATTCTCAACGGCGAGTTGTCTGCAGCGGGACTGGCGCCCGTTCCAAATGTGCCAAAAAGCGAGAAGCAAAATGATGAGCAGACTACGAATCAACAATATCAGCGCAACGACATTCCAGCGTCATCACTGTCAGCATCATCATCATCGTTATTTGCACTAGCTGCACATTCAACACAACGACAAGAACCATTGGACACACCAACAGCAACAGCAACAGCACCGGTTAGATTGAACAGTGAAAGAAGCAACAGTATGCTCAACATTTGGGAAACGTTTTTGGATAACAACTCTAGCGTTCCGCAAGGATCACCTTTTTTTCAAAATCCATTCTCTCCAAGATTGACTTCTTCTCAATCACCAGTGTACCCTATTAGTCAGTTTTCCAGTGGGCTGAATCAAATGCAACAGATGCAGCAGCAACAACAACTGCAGTATCAACACTATCTTCAACAACAACTGCAGCACCAACAAATACAAGGCCACTTACATCCACAGACGCAGCACCAACATCTACAGCACCTACAAGGCCAACAACAGAACCTCCCAGATGTACAACAACACCAGATAATCCAGCACCAACGTTTCAACGTTCCTGTGAATGATTCATTGAGCGAGATTTTTTCTCCTGGATTCTCAGCGAATTTCCAAGAGCATTTACAAAACGAATCTGATGATCAGATTGGTAGCTATTCCAAGGCGAGACCAACAATTTCCCAAGCCGACGATGATCATCAAAGTCTAGAGAACAACCAACAAGTGCTGTCCACCTCGACAGCAAGCATAGTAACGCTACAACATATCCGCCAACTTCAAGAATTGTTTGAATTTTCTCCACACGTGGTGACGACCCCACGTATCTATACCAACCCATCAATTGTTTCTAGCTCACCATTGGCATCATTATCATCAACTGGCAAGATGCTTTATGAGTATTATCGTGATAGACTCTCACTAGTTGTCTGTTCGGCACCAAAGCAGGAAAACATGTACTTGAACACCTTCTTACCAATGGCACACGTTGACATTAGTGTTTTGTATGGCATACTTGCATGGAGTGCGTTTCATCTGGGTGGCAAGAAGATGGAAAAACAGGGGAACTATTACATCCAAAAGGCGGTGACTAGGTTTGCCACTAGACCGGTTATACCTAACTCTAGCATGCTTGACTATAAAGATATCATTGATGAGCTTGAGAGTGAGGATCTGGAGAGGAGATTTTCACCTGAGGAGGGAAAAGAAGGAGAAGAAGAAGAGGAAGATGCAGTCGAGAGAGAAACTTTGATTGATGACACTTCAGATTCTGCCTCAATGGACGGTTGTGGTGATGGAAGAAACAGTATCAACAATCAAGGAATAATCACCGATGAGAACATGATCAACATGAGACTTGCTGCATTTATGATCCTATGTGGAGTTGAGATCTGTAAAGGTGATGTTTCGAAATGGTCCAAGTATCTCAACTATGGCGCTGAATTGATCAAGCATAAAGGTGGACTGCAAAAGTTTAACGATAGCAAAGATTCGCATTTCTTAGTTACCAACTATGCATATCATGATATATTGTCTGCTTCTGTTGGCGCCGAAAGAGGGTTACATTTTGACCTTGGTGAATATGAAGACATGTGGGTTGTTTCCAACCAGCTTGGGTTTAACGATCCGTTACATGGTATTTCAGCGCCGATTTTCAAGATAATTGCTGAGATTAACAACTTGGTGATGGATTCGAGGATATTGTTGAGGGAAGTTACTGCTGATGACGAGAGAGACGGTGATGATTTCCTATTGAGTGATGAAGAGGAGGATGAGGAGGGAGGGGTTGAAGAGGATGGAGATGGGACAAGTACGGGTCATGGTGGCGAATCACTACCATTGGCCGACGAGTATAGAACTAGTGGTGTGCGTCGTCTTCAGCATCGTCATAATAACAAACGCGGTCCAGAGAAGAAATCATCGATGAATTCAGCTTCTATTGTATCATCATCTTCAGCTTCGTCGCGTTCTCAGGATTGGTATCAGAAGCATATCAAGGAAAGTCTAGGTGAAGCTCAACAGCACAGTCAACGTTCAAGCTCAAAATCATCCTCACGTAGATTCAGCTCTAGAATGGAACTGAACGAATATCTAATGGTTCAAATTCAAGTGATTGATACAAGGTTAAACGAGGCAAAGCCAGAGAGATCAATAGAGAGCAACATCCATTCCAAAGATCTCGAATTGCAACTTTCCATGTTTGAGTGTTTCCAACTAACTGCAAAGATCCACCTTCGTCAATCTTTACTTCGTATAAATTCATCATCCATTGAGATTCAACATTTGGTTGATCAGTTGATTCAAACGCTGGATATTCTACTTGGATCTTCGGTTGAAGCATGTCTTTGCTTTCCCTTGTTCATCGCTGGCATGAATTCGATCCATAAAAAGAATCAAAAGTTGATGATCAATAGGTTTGACGAGTTGATCAAGCGATACAAGTGGAAGAACGTTGAGCGGTGTCGAATCGTCATGAGGCAAGTTTGGAAGGTTTATAGGGAGGGTGATTTATACGTTGATTGGTACGAGATTGTCCGTAAGCTTGGATGGGACTTGAGTTTTGCCTAGACTGGAAAGGTTAGGTGATGATACAGGCGTGCAAAAATAAACTTAAGATAACTAGAAACAAGAACTAAAAAAGATGGATAAATAAATAAAACAAAATAAATAAGTTAATTGAATAAATAAAGAATCAAAAAGGTGCAAACCCATTTTCATGCCGTTTGAAGGTTCCCGCTCAGTCTCAACCTGATAGTATCCATGACATACTTCATTCCTTCCCTACTCTTTGGAATGTTTTCACCAAACTTTGACTTTGACCAATTTTCAATTCTATCTTTTAAACCGAATCCGTATTTGAATCCACTGGAGAATTTAACAGTGACGAGATTCTTCGTCTGTTTGGTATCCTCGTCGAATTCAAACTGGTTGTACTCTTCAATACGTATGATTTTAGTATGATCCATATTTCTCGTGTATGTGATCATGGTTTTCCTAATGGGATCAACAATGGATCTTTCAATGATCCAAGACGTTGAAACCTTATGAGATCCTAAGAATGGTTTGATCCATCTTGGTAATCTTCCTGATTTTTCAATTATTTTTGTCTGATGGAGTTTCCCATCCTCGTCAATTTCAACGTCCACTGTGTCGATCGAGAGAACATGGGCGGAGTATGGGTTTGGGTATCTGTTGAAGTATGCCAATGTGACTGTTTGGAAGTCATGCTTAAAAGAGTGGTTGTTGGATAGGTAGAGAACCATTGTATTTGATGAATGTGAAAGACCGAAGGAGCGGGGGCCGTCGTTTAGCCGAAGGCGGGGGGGGGGGGGGGGGGCGGGGGGGG